>OX465271.1:7041210-7146882 GCA_949987775.1 Aproaerema taeniolella
GCCATCGAAGATTTATTTCTATTCTAGCAAAACGGAATTTAACACGGAGTTTGTATGGACGCAGTGACATGTGACGTCACAGTCCATGTCGGATCTCTGTCTAATCGGTGCGTAATTAATAGTTTTAAATGCAAATATCGGCCGTATTTCTTGGCTGATTTGAATTTTAATTTCACTTTTTGTCATCTCAACTACGGTATTTTCATATTTTGTTAATCAATGCGATAAAAAAATCATGCATATTCCCTATTATCTTATCTTGATGAAGCCTCATAAAAAACATTGATATACAATAGAAAAATCTCCAAAGAAACGTCAACCAAAAACTGTCCGAGCTTTCGAACGTACTGACAGGATAAAAGAACTGAACAAGAGAATGAAAGAGTGAGAAAACTTAGCAAAAAGAATGCTTAAGGCGACTATAGCACCTAAATTACGATTTTATGATGCGTAGATAAGCATGACGCACAGCATTAAATCGAAGAAAAAAATTACTACGGTAATTTTCAGGACATAAACTAGATTAGTAGTTTGCTGAAAACATGATTCAGCACTTTTGGTGCGATGGAAAAAGCTCACAAAGTCACCTCTAAATACCAATATTGTGTATCTTTTAAGCTGTAAAAACGATAGTAAAATGCACACAGGAACTTGAATTTGCTATCAAAATGTTCGTGATTGAACATTCTCGATAAGTAGTTAACGCATTTTTTGATTTAGGCAGTTACCTTTCCATAAATCTCATTTTTCTAACTTTCGAACATGTTTTTACGCACGCACGCTTTCATAGTCCGTAAACTTCGTGTATCGACACTGTTCGCACTGCCGGCCCAGGCCTGTTGAGAGACGGAGATGGCACTATTCCTATGTGTGCTGCCTTTATCGGGTGCTGTAGTCGCCTTAATCGCCGTGATGGGCATTCATTTTCCGCGGACACTTTTTGAGCGCGATTGAAAGTCTAGTTGTTTATTGCAGGTCAATGATAAAAATATATAAACAAATGTCACCTTTCCCATCGTTTCAGTAAGATGATGATCCTGTGCTACGAGGACGGCTCGCTCCGGGTCGTGGTGTCGACGGCCAACCTCTATCTAGACGACTGGGAGAACAGGACGCAGGGGTGTGTACTTATTTATTTTTATTTTATTTATTTTGTATTCGATAAAAGTTACTAATTTTAATGAAGTTACTAATTTTAATTTTTTACCCGTGTGGTGCTCGTTTGAGAATAACGCCACCCCATTTCTTTCCGTGGGTGTCGTAAGAGGCGGCTAAGGAAACACAAATGAGACCTGCCTCCTATTAATCCACCCCAGGCAACGACATTTCAATTTGTTCTGAATCTGAGGTGTCGTCCGTCTGGTTCGCGGCCACCCTCCTACCGAAGTCCGACGCCAAACAGCTTGCTTTGTTCCGTCGGTGCGTAGCAATACCAGTGTCTAATAGGCATTTTCTGGGTTAACTCGCTCCATCGTCGACCTCATCTATGACCTTGGTCAAGAGTTAACCCATCTTATAATAATAAAAAAGTTGTTAATTTTAATTAAGTATTTCTAAAACGCTTACCCGCGTGAGGGATATTCACAAATGTTTTTTTGGGAAAGAAAAATATTCACACCGAATTTTTATTTATTAACTATTTTTAACCCCCGTCTGTCTCGCAGTTTTGTGGGACTATGTCTTAGATTATAAAATTATTTATTTATTTATTTATTTATTTATTGTACAAAACCAACAGCTTAATTACAAGACATTTAAAATTAGTAGCTAGCTTAGGTCTAATTGTAAAGCCAATTACAGGTTTTCTAGTTTAAACAGGAGGTGGAAAACATTTGCAAACATAGTACAGTTACCAATGTGTATAAATACTAACAAAATTAAATTACCGTATAAATTATTACTGTATAAAGTACGAGCAATGTCACTGGAGTGAGTTTCCTATCGGTATTTAGATTTTATATAGTAATGGTTTGAAAGAGGAAAAAAGAAGGATCACCCAATGTAACCGCTCGAGACTCAATATAACGAGTTAAAGAAACAAAACAAAAGAAAAAATTAAGCGAAAATGACAATATGAACCCTCTTATGTGAATATGTACGTGTGTGTGTGTGTATGTGTGTGTGTGTGTGTGTGTGCGTGTGCGTATGTGTGTTGTTGTTGTTGCTGCTAGCCCTACGATCTTAATCTTGGGATCGGAAGCTGCCACATGTTGATATGACAGCCTCCACTAACATTGTGTAGTTCGATTGTACAGTATGTGATTGCGTGTCATGTAAGCAGTTCTTTCTACGAGTTGTGACTGTTATACTAGTCTATAAATAAACTATTATACATTATACCTTATACCTTGCACAGCCATAGAAATACCATAAACTTTATATTAATTATTATTGTTGAGACTCGCCACTATATGCCGAATGAAAGAATGCTTTGAGTTAGCAAAGGGATCAATATTCGAAAATGTTTTATTATATGTATTGAAAAGTCGACTAAGGGATACTTGCTGGGCATAGTTTGTTCTGTGGAGCGGTGAATGAAATAGGTGTGTGTTTCTGGTACGTTTTGATGGTACCCTGAAGCCAATTTGAGAGACCAGGTAAGTACTATCTATGTGGTTGTTAACAATATCGAAAAGGAAGGACATGTCTGAAACTATACGGCGATCCCGTAGTGTCATAAGATTAAAATACTTGCATCTATCAACATATGTACCATGGAAACAACGAGCACGATATTGAAGACGTCTGACAAATCGCTTCTGTATAGATTCAATACGGTCTATGTGAATTTTGTACATAGGTGTCCAAACGACGCTTGCATAGTCCAAAATGCTGCGCACATAGGCGAAATAAATCGTTTTGAGACAGTGTATATTCCTTAAAGGTTTGCCAACACGAAAGATGAAGCCAAGATTTTTGTAGGCTTTATTAACTATGTGTTCATAATGTCTACTGAAGGAAAGTTTAGTATCGAGGTGCACCCCAAGGTCCCGCACAGTTTCCACTCTGTCCAATATAACATTATTTATGGTGTAGTTAAAAGAGATGGGAGAGTGACGCCTAGTAAAGGATATAACTTGACATTTTTTGACATTAATCGTTATTTTATTTTCGTAGTAGTATTGTGATAGTTTATGCAAGTCTTCTTGTATTTTGATGCAGTCTGCTTCGTTATTAACGTCAAGATAAATTTTTTTGTCATCTGCATAAAGAAGATAATGTGAATAGGAAAAGCACGTGTATATGTCATACAAATAAGCACAGTAGAACAACGGGCCGAGATGTGAACCCTGGGGTACCCCTGACGGTATCGAGACAAAATCCGATCTGAATCCTCCAAGAACTACAGCCTGACTTCGGTTGCTAAGGTATGACTCAACCCAGCGCAAAAGATCACCATGTATTCCAAGGGCGTTCAGTTTGCGAAGCAGTATGATGTGATCCACCCGGTCGAAAGCTTTTTCAAAGTCGGTGTAGATCACATCAACCTGCTTACCTCCTTCCATGTTGTTAACAGTGAAGTCTATAAATTGTAGCAAGTTAGTAGAGGTAGATCGCTTTTTAAGAAAACCATGTTGTTCAGGTGTGACGCCACTGGAGATAATATGGTAGATGTTATCAAATACAATTTTCTCAAAGAGTTTACTAAAGATGTTTAAGATGGATATGGGTCTGTAGTTTTTAACTTCAATCCTAGAACCTGACTTATGTATAGGGACTACATGAGCCTTTTTCCAATATTCGGGAAAGATACCTTCGCGGAGAGATCTATTAAATATAATATGTAGTGGTGTGACTAGAGCAGATGCGCTATTAATTATAAAATAAGGTGGTATTCGGTCACATCCAGGACCCTTGTTAATCTTTAATTTCTTTAACTCCCTCAAAATGACCTCTTTCGTTATATAAAGTGTATGCATGTGATGTGTATCTCCATGGAGAGGAGTTGCTGCCATATGTTCTGAACCGGTGGAAGAAACAACGGGTGTGCTGAAAATACCATGGAAATAGCTATTAAATGCTTGGGCTATGTCATTACCAGAGTTATAATTTATGTTATTATAAGTCACTATCTGAGGGTAGTTAGTAATGCCACGTTTAGTTTTAAGTAGGGACCAAAACTTTCTGGGATCGTGAACGATCGCAGCTTCAGAGGACTTTACATATTTAGTGTAGCATTCTGCCTGGACTTTTTTCTGACGTTTACGTAGTAGACTAAATTCATCTTTGTCAAGGTTACTATTTGTTAGTTTCCATCGTTTGTGAGCTTTTGTTTTTTCCCTAATAATTTTAATCAAAGCCGGAGTAAACCATTTTGGGTAGGAATATTTATTGGCGGGCACTGAACGTTTGGGAATGAACTTATCTATGCAGTTATAGAGGTGTTTATATAAGACATCAGTGGCGTCATCAACCGATCCAGCATTAAGAATAGTCTCCCATTCCATTGAACCTAAATACTTAACAACTCCACCGTAGTCACCATGTCGAAACAAGTACCGTTCCATTGGAGCCGCTCTAAGCGGGGGAGTTAGTATATCTATTGCGATCATGTTGAGAGAGGGATGATGAACATCCTCAGGAAGCAGCGGATCATCAGCTCGGTTAAGTTCTATATGAAAATTACCAAATATCAAATCCAACGTATTCCCCGACTTGTTTTTTGTGCTATTATATTGGACAAAACCGTATTCGATTAACTGACTTGTGAATTCTGTTGCTATCTCCTGTAATTCGATACTAACATTTTTTTGTACGATGGGACCATCAGCCGTCCATACAATACAGGGCAAGTTGAAATCACCAGCTATAAGGAAATGGTCCGAGGAAGAAGAGGAATCCAACACGGATCCACAAGCAGCAAGAAACTGAGAGATGACATGAGGCTGGTTTCTATTATTAGAGTACCCAGGTATGTAAGTGGCAAAAATATGTAGGTTACTACTTTGATTACATTTGTTGACACTGAGTGCATGCCCGGGTATGGTTATCCATAGGGATTCCGGTAAGTTATCTAACCATTCACTTCTAATGCATCCACTCAGTTTCCGTTTAGTACATATCAAGGTCCCACCCCCAGTCCTCTTGTGGGTCCGTGCCAGGTCCCTATCAGCTCTGAACACGTCATACCGCGTATCACAGAACTCACGATCGAAAAATCCATCACATAGCCACGATTCCGTTATAATTATAATGTCATAG
Organism: Aproaerema taeniolella; assembly: GCA_949987775.1. NCBI lineage: Eukaryota > Metazoa > Arthropoda > Insecta > Lepidoptera > Gelechiidae > Aproaerema > Aproaerema taeniolella. Next base: position 7,046,413 of record OX465271.1, read on the forward strand.
TCATTACAGAGTATAGCTTGGTATAATGTGTCGCATTTAGTACGAAGACCACGAATATTTTGATAATATATCTTTAAATTATTAATCATTATTACACCTAAATATCAGAAATAGTAGAAAGCATTCAAGTGTAATACGGTGACAAAATGTGGCTGTCTGTGCAAGGGGTAATTTTTTTGGTAAAATATATTGTGTGTGACTACTGTACTATGGCAATGATCATGGTTACTAATATTCCAAAGTTTGTAGGTGGCTGCTGGACTATAAGAAGGATTACTAATTAGGTTAGGATGCTTCAGATCAGACATATGAGGGTGGCTATAACTATCAGTATTACATTCTAGTGAGGTAAATACAAAAGCATATTTTTGTAAAAAGATGACAAAAGTTGTGTCTTTGTATGAGAATAGGTCTAAGGTGTTATATGTGATAGTACTGTGATTGTGGTAATGTAGTAATTTATTATGTTTATTAGAGATAATACTGAACAAAATTTTGTTGAGTGTCGAGTAACATTTGTGTAAAAAGGTATTAATTGGGTTTAGATTTGATTTGTGTTTTGTGTTTTTGAGTGTGAAATTGCAATAACAGAGGGAAACAAGAGCAAACTTATAAATAAACTTAAACTTATTTGTATAGAACAGCACACTTAATAATAATAATATTGTCAGTGCTGTATAACACAGGATGGAGCACATAGGGAAATCCTTAGGAGTAACTAAGTGATACTCAGTAAGTCTCGGTCTCTCAAAATCACAATCCGTTCCTGTTTTTCTGCCTTTCGGACATAGATAACCCCGTTTTTTATCCATACAAAATTATAGGATCTCTCCTTAGCAAGTGTCCTAGTCTGTTTGTACAGCATTTTATTTTGGGCTGTAAGATGCTCATTGACATAACAGTTGCGACTTTCTCCTCCAAAACCAATGTCCGTTGTTGTCAAACCTCGTCTCTTGCGAATGCCGGAAAGTATTGAATCTCTGATAGATTTGGTCTTAAGTTTCACAACAATATTCTTCGGTTGACCTTGTAGGGGACGCATTGGTCTGACTCTGGTTGCATGTACAATATCTTCAGGGTTCAACTTAACACCCGCCAGTTCACCAATGCGTATTACTAATCCCAGCAGGTTTTCCTCCTTGATCTCAGGTAAGCCTTGGATCTCGATATTGGACAGACGTGCCACTTGTTCTCTGCGGTTGTCTTCGCTTTGCATTTTTGTTATGGTAGACATTAAGAGACTTACTTTGTTCTCCAGATTAGAGATTTTCTTGTTCTCAGTTTCCACAACTTGCATTCTTTTGTCAAGATCTTGCTGCATAGCTGCCAAATGATCTGTAGTCTTTGTGAATTCCTGTTGTAGTTTATTAATTGCTGTGCTTATCTCAGATTTTATCACATCTTGGAGACTGCTAGTTATTGACTTTTGGTTGAGACTCAGTTTAGCATCTAAAATTCCAGAGAGTTGATTCAGAAGAGCACTATGTGTTGGGTCATGCGTTGAGTGCGAAAACATATGATTCGGTGGAGTCTTCAAGGGAGAGTCGGGTGGATGTTTAGACTCGTTCAGGTCCTCAAAAGACATAACCGAGATGTTCACATCTTCAGCATCGTTTCGACGAATAGTTATGTTAACACAAGATGGACACTGCCAGTTTCGCTTGTAGTCATGTATATTTGCCATAAACTGAGCCGATGTTACGTTGACACAGCCGTAATGATATGATCCACGGCAGGACACGCAAGACAACGCATTCTGGTCGTTTTTCGTAGTTTTGTTACAGGAAAGACACTTCATTATCGTCACCGAAGTGCAATGCACTTAGGTTATGTTGTGCACTGGATTCGCGCTGGAACAGACTGTTATCAGTTGAAACGGCCTAGGAGTATCACAATTATTGGCTTTGTAAGCGAAAATACTGAATTAATCGTATAAATTCACAGAATTCTCTTTGAGTTTGCAAAAAACACGCCACCTTGGTTTGACACTCTTTTTTTTTTTTTTTGTAAAGTATTTATAGTTTTCAATAAATAAATAATAAAATAAAAAGATCTGTAATTTGTCCACTAGACTATGGCTAAGCCCCGCATGCCCCGAGCTGCCCCCGGGCGCTATGCCCCACGCCGGGGAGTCCCCCACACAGTTCAAGCGGTCCCTACTCAAATATCTCTCTCACTACCACGCGCCGCATCTCTCTTACTACGTTGAACGGGTCAAGAGATGCGACTTCTCCAAGATTAAGTGAGTATTTTTTTTGTTAGCTTATTTTTTTTATAGATAATGGGTTTGCTCTTGACCACAATCTAGCCCAGGGGCGGAGATGTGGTCGAGGTTGTAGTAAACTCACCCAGAAACCTATTCACTCGAACTTTAAAAGAGATTCGGGTTATATGAGCCCGGAAACAGACGCAGGCAGCGAATTCCATTCTTTAGCGGTGTGCAATATAAAAGACTAGAATTCCGCCGTTCCTGTGGGAATTCGGGAAAATTACGTAGCCTATGTTACTCAGGGATAATATATCATTCTAATGGTGAAAGAATTTTTCAAATCGGTTTAGTAGTTTCGGAGCCTATTCAATGCAAACAAACAATGAAATCTTTCCTCTTTATAATACATATTAGTGTAGAGATAAAAAACTACAACACAAAGAAAATAAAATAAGATATACATATAAAACACAGGACAAGAACACATACCTATAGAAAACGACAAAACAACGTATAAACTATAATATAAATAGTGGATTGTGCTGTAGTGCGATGTCAAACAGGACACAGCTTAGTAATGTAATTTTTACAGCTAATGTAAATTTTTTCAAGTTTATCTACACACTAGCATTCCGCCCGGGACATCGTTCCCGTGGGAATTCGAGAAGATTATGTAGCCTATGTCCATCGGGCGGGGATAATGTTGCTTTCTAATGTTGAAAGAATTTTTCAAATCGGTCCAGTAGTTTCGGAGCCTATTCAATGCAAACAAACAAACAATCAAATCTTTCCTCTTTATAATATGTATAGACTAATATTATAAAGAGGAAAGATTTCATTGTTTGTTTGCATTGAATAGGCTCCAAAACTACTGGACCGATTTGAAAAATTCTTTCACCATTCTTTCACAATTATGTTCTCATTATAATAATAATGAAAAAATATTGTATGTTTTAAATGACTATAAGTTTGCTGTACCTTGTACAAGGTTTCAAATGATGAATTTGAAAATTAGCTTAAGAACTTATTGTACCATTTGAAGGCAAATAAAGAAATATGAATCCTTCATTATCCCTGATGAACATAGGCTACATAATTTTCCCGAATCGCACGAGAAGGAAGTCCCGGGCGGAAAGCTAGTTTATCATATTTTTGTTATTTTCAGTGTATTCCTAGTAGCCTCAGTGCCGGGCGGTCACCTCGACTCTGAATTCGGTATGTCCCGCGCGGGCTCGCTGCTGCGACAACACTGCCGCATCCCCGCGGCTGAATCACGGCGCTGGCCGCTGCTGGCGCAGGCTAGCAGCATCGGCAGCTACGGGAAGGAACCCAAGGTAGTACTCACTCTGTGCACTATTATGTACACACGCACACAACGCATCACACGCACGCACTCATGCACGCACTCGCCGTATACACACGCATTTATTTCATAGAACATTCAGAATGTTACTCAAAGTAAATCAAAGTAGTAAATCACACTAGCATTGTAGTAAAGTTGACGTACGACTTATTCATCTCACTTCTGATATTATATATAATTATATGTATGCATTATATATGTATAAATATGTATGTACCTATATATTAAATATATGTTTATATTTTTAATAATGTTATTTAAGTATTGTATAGTTCTTCATTGTTTATTTGTCTTTCTGTATCTATTCTATTAATTTTTCTAATCCTTTTTGTACTTTACGCCTACTCATCAAGCTTTCTTCTCAATGTTCGTTAGGTTGACTGGAAGAGATCCCCCTAGTGGGATAAGTCCGCCTTTGTACTTTAAGTATTCTAACTTTAAGTACCATATTTTGCTCCTATAAGAATATTTATTATACAATAAAGGATTTACATACATACATACATACATACATACATAAATCACACTAGCGGTCTACGCCTATTCGTAAAGATACAGTCTTCCCTAGAGGAGAATAGGCAAGAAACTCCGAAAGTTGCTCGTATTAACTCAGTTATACAAATTTCCTTATTTTTTTTTCATTTTAATTGACTTAATATCTGAGTAACTCTAGAGCTGAGCAATTTATTACCATTGTCGCTTGTCTAATAGATAATCAGAAATTCTATAATAACCCTTTTGACTTACTTGCTGTATGGTAATCGGTTGAGAATAATACCACCCCATCTCTTTCCGTGGGTGTCGTAAGAGGCGACTAAGGAAACACAAATGAGACCTGCCTCCTAGTAATCGATCCCAGGCAATGACACTTCATTTTTTTTCTGAATCTGAGGTGTCGTCCTATGGTCTCATGCGGTGTGGTAGGCTCTGTAAAGGGCCGTCCGGTTCGCGACCACCCTCCTACCGAAGTCCGACGCCAAACAGCCTGCTGTGTTCCGTCGGTGCGTGGGAGTACCAATGCCTTTATAGGCATTTTCTTGGTTAACTCGCTCGATCGTCGACCTCATATTTGACCTTTATGGTCAAGATTGAGGTCAAGAGTTAACCCATCTTATAATAAAAAAAAAATTGACAAAAACTGGGAGTGGAATTCAGGACCGTCGATCAAAAGGCAGCGTCGCTACCACTCGACCAAACCCTCCGTAGTATTAAATAGTATAAAAGTCGTATAAGTTAAAACGACTTAATATTTTGTCGTAGTTATGGCTGACTGGTGACTTTCTCCACAACTTCACCAAAATAAAGGAGCAGCATCAAACACTGACCGCGCCGCCAGACCTCAAACTCATATACCCTTCATTAGGTAAGTACATCTAAACTAATATTATCAGGCAGTTGTTGTCCCACCGCCGACGAGACTATCTACCAGCTATTTTCTCGCTCAAGAAACGTACATTCCGTGTAAACAAAAGAGATGCATATACAAATAGTTGATCGCTGACTGTTCACACTGTCGGCGAGGACTCGCTTCACTAGATAAATAAATAAATAAATAAAATTTATTTCAGTGTAAAAAACTTAGCTTAATTAGATTACAATAAAAACTATAATGTAAAAATTTATCTAAATACTTATATCAAAAGAACAGTGATCAATTAACGCTAATACAAAATAAAACTGTTTATAAAATATGTGTTAGTAGGGCAAATTAATTCATTAATATAACACCTTGTTTGGTCGAGTGGTAGTGACGCTGCCTCTCGATCGGCGGGTCATGGGTTCGATTCCCAGTCGGGGCAAATATTTGTGTAAAAAGCAGATGTTTTTTCTCGGGTCATGGGTGTTTGTGTCTGTCTTTGTGTGTTCCGAGGGACCCACGACACAAGGGAAAACCTTGATGTGGGCTTTTGAGTGTGTTTTTTGAAAAAAAAAACCTCAACTTAGTATATTACAATACTTGTGTCTTAGATAACACTCGCTCAGCGATCAGAACTCACGCTGAGAGAAAAAAACCTCAACTTAGTATATTACAATACTTGTGTCTTAGATAACACTCGCTCAGCGATCAGAACTCACGCTGAGAGAGTAACCAGCGGTCATTTCACTACAGAGCGGATCTGAAAGTACACTCGCTCGTCTCACTCGCACACTCGCTTATAACCGAGCTACACAACTATCGTTACTTCGCACTCGCCCCCCCCCCCGCGGCCGACTCGTTTCTACTTGCTAGCTCTGCTCGCTACTCGTTCATCGTTGCCGGTGGGACAACTGCCTAGAGAGGAAAGATTTGTGTTTTTACCTAACTGCCAAAGAATGTTAGTAGCAGCTAATTATTTTTGTTGTCTTCTTCTTCTTATCGCGTAGGTATAGTCAAGTGTGTGGCGAACTTGACTAACCCTGGTGTCAGAGTTTTCAAAGCGCAGAATGGCCTCCGACTTGGTTTTAACGACTGTAGTCAATTGACAACAGCCGAGACCTATAGCTTAACGTGCCCTCCGAAGCACGGAAATGCTCGTGATAAATTGCCATTTCGGTCACCCATCAGGTTCCCTACCTCTGTGTACGTTGCTGATCTCAACCTCACTGTTCGGTTTCTACTAACTTCATTTAGTTAATTTTAATAAAATGTAGCCTACGACCTTTCCCAGGCTCTAATCTATCCCTGTACCTCATCGAAATCGGTTCTGTAGTCTAGGCGTGAAAGACGGACAGACAGACAGATTTACTTCCGTATTTATAATGTTAGTAAGGATTGTGTACAATAAACACTAAATAATTTTTTTAAAATTTTTGTCATTTGAATTTTTTATCAAACTCGGCCGGTTTGGTCGAGTGGTAGTGGCGCTGCCTCTTGATCGACGGATCCTGGGTTCGAATCCCAGTCGGGGAAAATATTTGTGTAAAAAACAGATATTTGTTCTCGGTCATGGGTGTTTGTGTCTGTCTTTGTGTGTTTCAAGGGACCCACGATACAAGGGAAAACCTTAGTGTGGGCCTTTGAGTGTGTGGCGTTTTTTTTTCTATTTCTATATCTTCTATACATATTATAAAGAATAAAGATTTGTTTATTTGTTTGTTTGTTTGCATCGAATAGGCGCTGAAACTACTGGACCGATTTGAAAAATTCTTTCACTATTAGAATCCTACATTTTCCGGGATGGACCCTATACACGATTTTCCCGAATTCCCACGGGAACGAAGTCCCGCGCGGGAAGCTAGTTATAAATAAGACTAGGGGGAGTTCTTCTAAAACTTGCTTAAGGGGAAGCCGCTCATAATATGATTATTATAGAGAACGTCCGTCAGTCCCACGACGGTCTGCTCGGCGGCGGCTGTCTGCCGTACGCTGCTGCTATTCATCAGAAACAACTCTGGCTCAACAACTTCCTATAGTAAGTTGCATTTATACAGGGTGTCGAGAACAGCTTAGCAAAAACTGAAACCCTGAGTTCAGACTATTCAGAATAATTTTTGAGTGGAATTTTCTTCAGGAAAATTTTCATTTTTTTTTCATGTTTTTTAATATTTTCTGCTTTAAAACTAAATTAGTTATTCGAGTACACTCCATTTTTCAATAAAAAACAATCATAACAACGTAAAACACGAAAACCAGCAATGTACATCGCACTCCGATAGAAATGCGGCGCGGGGCGCGGTTTCACGATACGTTGCGTAGCGACAAAGTAGGTAAATAATGAAAACTCCTTTACTTGATGATTCTGAGAAAAAGTTACGTGTAGCTGATGATAGTTATGGGTAGATTCCACCATTTAAGTATTTGCTAAGCTGTCCTTAACACCCTGTATATTACATTTATTTTGTAATAATTTTTTGCCTCCGTCATGAAAGCAATCTTTCTGCTAAAAGATTTGGCCTATTCCTTCCCCAGACTATGTGCAGTTACACGGATGAGATTTATCTTAAAAATCATAATTAATGATTATTAAGGCGATTAGAGTCTTCAATGACCTTGACGTTTGAGCCCTCTGCCCCGCGCGCCACAACCCGCACCCCGCAAGAAAACACCGGTCAAAGAATACACAGGCGTAGAATGTACAGAAGCGCACTCCATACATTACTGCCTATCACTTGAGTTTGTACTTCTAATAACAAAAGATGTCGGTGTATGTAAGTAATTATACTTAACCTAAGTTGAATTATTTTGAGTGCCGCAATCGACGTAATGCTATTATTCGACAATTCTGGCATTCTCACCGGTCGCATATATACAGGGTGGAATTTTTTAACGTCTCCTGGAGGGAAAGTACTCTAAATAAATATAATAAATATATATAAATCTTAATAAATATATATTTGTGATATATTTTTAGTGCATAAATAGTCAACTTATTTATAATTATTATTTAATTAATATTTGCGCCTTTCCCGCATTTCAATCTATAACTCCTATACCATAAGGTTGCCTGGAAGAAATTGCTGTTAAGCAATAAGGCCGCCTATATGTATACATTATTTCAAATTCGCTGTATAAACATATTCTGTAATCCTATGTGTGCAATAAAGAATATTGTATTATATTGTGTATTGTAAATACTGTAGATAGAAAATTTTACTCAAAGGAAACATTCCTTTATTTTTAATAATAGAGCGGGACCCAAGGATAATAAAGTTCATTTCCGTGGGACTTACCTCCGCCATACGAACTACTGGTATGTACTTATTCGGCATATTTTCCTGAACACAAAAAGTGCGGTAGTCACTTTCTAAGGGTATGGAGGGGGTAGCTATGACGTGACGTATTTTATTTACGCTATATTTAGATAACTACTGGACAGATTTACTTAAATAGGGTCTCAAATGAAAGATAATTTAATGAACATTGTTTTATTTTAAAGATTCATTAGTGTAAACCTAGTAACAAAATAAATATTTTCAAAAAACGACATTATGTAAAATTAAACTTTTTTTACTGTGTGAAAAGAACAGAAACCGTTAGGATTACAGTAATTTAGCTTACTATAAAAAAATAGCTACACTTATCAGCATTCTAATGAACCTAAAAACGTTTAAGTCGAGCTATAAACAACGGAACTGCAGTCGTCTAAGTGAGCGTGGGTAGCGCCGAACTGACTACGGTACTTAGATTTTGGTACGAATAATCTTGAAAATAACGTGACAAAACGGGTGTCTTTAAATCAAACCATTTGTGTAAAAAGCAGATGTTTGTTCTCGGGTCATGGGTGTTTGTCTTTGTGTGTATTCCAAGGGACCCACGACACAAGAGAAAACCTTAGTGTGGGCCTTTGAGTGTGTAGCGTAGCGTTTATTTTGACACAACCCAATTCGATGAAGAAGGCAAGAGAATTCGCTTTTCTTACCCATGTCTCTTCACTGAATACGGAATTGCTCTGGGCGAACCACTGAGTAAAGTAGGGAAGTCCATAAAATCTGTTACGCATTATTCTTAATTGGACACACTGTACCTATTATTTAAATTTTCAAATTCAAAACTTTCCACCACAAAGAGCAGAGAGAGTAATGTGTAACCGTGTAATGACACTGGGGTTACCAAAAAAGATAACAATTCAATAATTATAGGAGTCTTTCAAGTTTTCTGACAGCCCCCGCCAAAAGGGTCAGACGTTGATAGCTATCAAATTTTTTCAATGATTATAGTCATTGAAAAAATTTATTTATTCTTTTACTTTTCCATTGATTATCATTGAACCATTTTGAAAACATGAGAGTGTTAAAAGTGTCACCTGGGTGTAACTCAAAAAAGTTCTTATCCACATTTTTTCACAAAATGGCTGATTACCATTTATTATAAAGTAAAGTGTTCTGCGCTACATGATATTGACGGAATTGTGGCAACACATATGGGTCTATATTTGAGAATCTATCTATTCACTTTTATTTACTAGTTCTGGAAATTGGTTAAGCCTTTAGCGAAGTACCTATTCACTTGTAAAACAACTCAACTATAAGTACCATAACCTTACCTCTCGTGAACTGACTAGATATCTTACCACTGCAATACAGATTTATTCCTAGTGCAGGGTGAGTCTGCTGACAGTCTGTCCCATGAAGAAACCCAATAGGCATATTTATTACCCACTGTACTTTAAAACTGTACCTACTGCTTTTAAATGAATAAAATGTTACTTATTACTACCTAGCAGCATGTCAGAGATTTATTTTCATTAATGTTCTGGTTTATTTAGTTATATCTAGATAATACCACAAACAACATAACAAAATATTCCCTGCGATTGGATATGTATCTATTATCTTATTTTATTATTTAATGAAACTATGTATTTAACAAATCAATCAAGGTCAAAAACATTTGATTCGTGTAATGTAACTTTAACCATAGCATGTCATATTACATAATCTAGTTATCTGAAAAGGAGATGCTTAAAACAATTGCATTAGAATTTTTAACTATGTCTGTTTAATGTGCAATCATCCTCCAAGAACAGGCAAAAAATTAAACTTAGAGGGTACCAAACTAGTAGCTGTTACGTAGCAACAACATAAAGGCAACATTTACTCAAGAGTCTGTTTCGATTCATGTATGATTTATTAAAATGGGCCAAAGATTCAAATAAAAAAAGCTTTATTTATGCTTTTAAACTAGCAAAATTTAGGGCTCCTCATGAAGCTAAAGAACTTTTTTATAGGAACCCATATCAAACATCAACTATTTTTTTTAGTTTTAAAAGGCGATAGCAGCGCAATTTCGCAGCTATTGGTACTAACAGTGTCATAGGCCTGACCAAATGATTTCAAATGAATGAAGCGACAAGTGCCAAAGTTCACGTCGCAGCACGGTGCAGGGATTCCTCCGAATGAATCTCAGTGTTGCCGATGTAAAAAATATAATGGCGGCTGTACACTCTCGTACGCCAGCGACCTGCCTCTGCCTCGAGTGCGTACGTTTACACTCTCATACCCATCAGTACAGACCAGTACCATTGAGTCCTTTGTTTTAAAATATAACGCAAGTACGTGCAAGTATGAAGAGTTTTATTTCGATACGATACGAAGCGTTATTTTCGTTACGAGAATTTTTGAAAATAGTTCGTAACAAAATGAAGAAAATTTTTGACAAAAAAAAAATGCCTGTTAATAAAAATTATGCCTGTTCATAATACTTTTTCATTTTGCTGTGATTCTACCCGTTTTGTCACGTTATTTTCTAGATTATTCGTACCAAATCTAAGTACCGTAGTCAGTTCGGCGCTACCCACGCTCACTTAGACGACTGCAGTTCCGTTGTTTATAGCTCGACTTAAACGTTTTTAGGTTCATTAGAATGCTGATAAGTGTAGCTATTTTTTTATAATGAGCTAAATTACCGTAATCCTAACGGTTTCTGTTCTTTTCACACAGTAAAAAAAGTTTAATTTTACATAATGTCGTTTTTTGAAAATATTTATTTTTTTACTAGGTTTACACTAATGAATCTTTAGAATAAAACAATGTTCATTAAAATTAAATTATCTTTCATTTGAGACCCTATTTAAGTAAATCTGTCCAGTAGTTATCTAAATATAGCGTAAATAAAATACGTCACGTCATAGCTACCCCCTCCATACCCTTAGAAAGTGACTACCGCACTTTTTGTGTTCAGGAAAATATGCCGAATAAGTACATACCAGTAGTTCGTATGGCGGAGGTAAGTCCCACGAAAATCGTTATTTGAAGACTTTTTTACGAATAGGTCCCGCTCTATAAGAAACAAAACAGCATTCAAGGATTTTCGAAATTTCGCTTGCCACACCCGGGAATCGAACCGGCTTAAATTTAAAAAAATAACACCCTGTACTTTTATGGTATCGATCGATAGGGTCAATCGTAAAGATCAAATGTCTCTAACAAATATGGTAAATTAGATGAAAAGAGAACCATTAAACTACATAAAACCTAAAGATGGGACCCTTAAGTAAAAGCGCTTTAACACGTCCCATCAAATTTGTAAGCTTAGATTTAATGGTCTTCCTTTCACTTAATTTACTATGTTTGTTAGTGAGATTTATCCTTACGATTGACCCTATCGATCAATACTATTAAAGTACAGGGTGCTTTTTTTGGATTTTAGCTGGTTCGATTCCGGGTGTGGCAAGCGAATTTTCGAAAATTGTTCAGTGTCATGGGCTGATTCACCACCTGAGAGGATAAGATCGAATTACTTAACACCCTATACATATTATACAGGGTGGTCCAAAATGTGACGTCCAAAAATTTTTTTTAGATTCCTTACACCTGGGTGTATCCGAAAATACCCCATGTATGTTCCGCGATTTTTTGTAGTTTAGAAGTTATGATTTTTTAAATGTATATTTCGAATTTTCTGCCGGAGCGACTTAAAATAATCGTAACTTGTTTAATAGTAAGGTTTTTTTATTTATTTTTTCTCGAAAGTGATCGTCTTGAATCACCCTTTCTACTTTATTATCAACTACACAACGTTATTCATTACAAGTTACCGAAAAAAGGGATGAAAGTAAAAATTTTAGGTTTGAGTTGAACGGAGCCAAATTTTCAAAAATTTCTTAATAATACAAAGTTAATGTTTCATTGGTTCAAACTAATTTTAAAAACTCCAGCAGTTTGTCAGCTTACCAAATAATAAAAAAAAAGTTGTTCTTAATAGGCGATTTTACGACGAAATTGGCTTCAGAACTTAGTTAGGTGAGAATGCATTAAAAAAAAATGTTGTCGTAAAAAATGTTTAAGCTTATTTTTTTTTTCATTTTTATGGCTTACATTAGCAAGGCATCAAAAGCATTCAAATAATCTCAAATTGAACGATCAGTGACACATTTCATTTTCTGTTTTTAGACATGAAATTATGAAAGCTAGAATTAAACCAAAATCTACTTCAAGGCCAATCACACACAATGACACAAAGCAATAAATAACACGTTTCAAAAGGCGCCAGGCCAGTAAGGTCTTTCTCTTTCGCACTGTTATGGTTGCGTAGAAGTACGAAAGAGAAAGACCTACTGTCTTGGCCACAAAAGTCAGCCGTGCGCGCTAGGGGTTTTTTACCTGCACTTCCCTCTCCCCCCTCTCCCCATACATTCTCCGTAGCATCTCACTGTATCGTCCGTCCGCTAGTCGTTCACTCACTTCCATCGCGTGTGATACTACTTGACGTTGCTTCTTTCCGATACCGATATTTTGAACCTACTTTCGCTTTGTTACTGGACTCCGATTTGCCTTACGACTAACTTGTGCTTGTGTTACGGACTCCGATTTGCCTTACGACTGACTTGTGCTTGTGTTACGGACTCCGATTTGCCTTACGACTGACTTGTGCTTGTGTTACTGACGGCAACATGAGTAATTTTAGTCTAAGCCAGTACGCAGAAATGCACTTTTACTATGGTATGGCCAAAGGAAACGCTCATTTAGCCGCAAGGCTATATCGTCAACAACTGGACCGGCGAGGAGAAATACTGGACCATTACCCGGACCATAGGGTATTTATTAATACTCATAATACGCTGATGGCCGGGCGTATCCCCGGTCGTAGCCAAAGGCACGAAGGAGTACCCAGAGTAGATCCGGACAGAAGAGATGAAGTCATCGCAGCTGTAGAAAGAGACTCTTCTACGAGTTCCAGAGCAATAACCAGAAGGACTGGAATACCACGGACCTCAGTTCTAAGGATATTGAAAAATGGTATGTCGTTTTGTTTTTTATTTACACAAAACATAAATCACAGATACAATGCCAGGTATTAGACTTCTTCCTGCCTAGGTGGTGAGTAATAGTCCTTTTCTTTTTTCAGAAGGCTACCACGCTTACCACATTCAGCGCGTTCAGGAGCTACAAGCTTCAGATTACCCTAGAAGAGTTGCTTTCTGCGAAACAATGATACAAAGGTGTCAGGAAGACCCAGATTTTTTTAATAAGATCTTATGGACCGATGAATCCCGTTTTGAAAACACTGGAGTATTTAATATCCATAACTATCACAGCTGGGAAATTGAAAACCCACACCTTGCAAGAGCATCAAATTTTCAACATCGATACAGCGTAAACATGTGGTCGGGAATTGTAAATGGAGAACTGATTGGGCCTTTCGAGCTGCCGTCTAGGTTGGATGGAGGCACATATCTAAACTTTTTGCAGAACAACCTTTTTGAATTGCTGGAAGATGTAAACATGGAAACAAGAAGGCACATGATATTCCAAAATGATGGTGCTCCTTGCCATTACGCACGCCAAGTGAGGGGGCACCTTAATGAAACATACCCGGGCAGATGGATTGGGCGTGGCGGCCCAATCGAATGGCCTGCACGTTCACCGGACTTGAACCCAATAGATTTTTTCATTTGGGGTTACTACAAAGAAGTTGTCTATGCTCAGCAAACTAACTCCGAAGAAGAACTGAGACGAAAATTGAGAGAAGCAGCGACGAAAGTCAGACAAAATTCAAGCGCTTTCCGCAGACTAAAAGATAACTTTTTAAGACGTTGCCGATTGTGTATCGAAGTTGAAGGGCGTCATTTTGAAAATCTTCTTTAATAAAGTAGTTGAACTTAATTTGTGTTTTCTTTTATTGATGCTAAAAATAAACCAAAATAACCGTATTAATAAAAACTAAACTAAGATTTTTTAAAATAAAATGTTTTCTAATGTGTCACTGATCGTTCAATTTGAAATTATTTGAATGCTTTTGATGATGCCTTGCTAATGTAGGCCATAAAAATGAAAACAAAATAAGCTTAATATTTTTTTTTGACAAAATTTTTTCTTTATGAATTCTCACCTAACTAAGTTCTGAAGCCAATTTCGTCGTAAAATCGCCTATTAAGAACAACTTTTTTTTTTATTATTTGGTAAGCTGACAAACTGCTGGAGTTTTTAAAATTAGTTTGAACCAATGAAACATTAATTTTGTATTATTAAGAAATTTTTGAAAATTTTGCTCCGTTCAACTCAAACCTAAAATTTTTACTTTCGTCCCTTTTTTCGGTAACTTGTAATGAATAACGTTGTGTAGTTGATAATAAAGTAGAAAGGGTGATTCAAGACGATCACTTTCGAGAAAAAATAAATAAAAAAACCTTACTATTAAACAAGTTACGATTATTTTAAGTCGCTCCGGCAGAAAATTCGAAATATACATTTAAAAAATCATAACTTCTAAACTACAAAAAATCGCGGAACATACATGGGGTATTTTCGGATACACCCAGGTGTAAGGAATCTAAAAAAAATTTTTGGACGTCACATTTTGGACCACCCTGTATATATTCAATCATATAGATTTAGATCCGCATAAGTACTTAATACAATTAAATTTCGTCAAACGTCTATAAGCGCAAAATAATCAAATATTACGACTAGATTACAAACTTATAATAGTATGTACAATTAGCGTCCACGCGCGAGCTATACCGTAACACAATAATATCGTCTGACTGCACTAATCTCTAAGCACACTAATACATAAATATACTGTGTCAACGCACACAGGCAAACAGAAAATACGCTTTATCGCTCGTAAAAGTTTGGATACGAGTGACACAGCCATCCCGTCGGAATGCCAGCGGAGGACTGCCGCCCGCGCCCGCGCAGACCACCCTCTGCAACTAAACGTTCGGATTTCCGTTTTTCGTAACTTTTGAATGAAAATATTGTTCGATTTACAAAATTTAAACGTTGTGTTTCAAGAAAAAGGGATTCTTAATTAATTAGTATAAGAATATTTCCATATATCATAGCCGTTTAGGAGCAGTAAGGAATTTAAGTCAAAAATCGATGTCTCGTGGTATTTTTTTTAAAATACAATACAAAGACGTAAAAAAAAAAAACTGACGTTCCACATGTAGTCCTTGAACAGATGTTTCACATATTTTTTTTCAACTTTCCCTGGCCAGTCATAAATGAGAAGTAAGCTTTACAAAATGCTCAATATTCGGAAATTGAGGGATCTAATCGCCTTAACATGATTAGTTAAATCACTGTTAAAGCAGCGGAAACAAAGTGAACAAAAAAAGGATATTGTATTCATTATCGACGGGAAACTATTTGAAAATGGCGAGAAATACTACTTTTTTCTATCATTCACCATGGAGTTCACACTGACATAAAATGTCCGTGGTGCGAGTGTAAACCAGGTCCATGAAGGTTGGATCGGTATATTTTTTAGGTCATCTCTTTAGGTGGCCATAGTTTATGCCGATTCTGTGTCATTTGTCTGTCTGTCATTTTGACTTACTCGTATGCAGTCATTGACAAGATTCTATTCTATTGTTATGCTATTTCGTTATAAGAATAAAATAATCATTAGTTACCTGTTGTGAAAGTAAACAGTAGCGCTGCTTTCCCGTTTAGCGAGCCCTCGACTGCTTTGCATGAAATGGATCCAGCTCCAGGATATATGTCGACTCATTTACGCATGAAAACTTGCGAAAAATTGTAATGATTGCAGATTTTGTGGTGATGTAAAAATAGCAAATTACTTTTGAACCTCTGCTTTATAAATTAAATAGTATATACATGTTTAAAAGACATGCTTCCCCCTTTCGTATGTTGCTTAAATTATTGCTGTAACTTGTTGGGGCACAGAACTATGGCAAAATTGGCCATCTCATTTCAGCTTTCTCAGTAAAAGAGTTTAGGCTTTTTTTAAATTATAAGATGGGTTAACTCTTGACCTCAATCTTGACTAAGGTCATAGATGAGATCGACGATGGAGCGAGTTAACCCAGAAAATGACTATTAGGCACTGGTACTCCCACGCACTGATGGAGCACAGCAAGCTGTTTGGCGTCGGACTTCAGTAGGAGGGTGGTCGCGAACCAGACGGCCCTTTACAGAGCCTACCACACCGCATGAGACCATATTACGACACCTCAGATTCAGAAAAAAAATGAAGTGTCGTTGCCTGGGATGGATTACTAGGAGGCAGGTCTCATTTGTGTTTCCTTAGTCGCCTCTTACGACACCCACGGAAAGAGATGGGGTGGTGTTATTCTCAACCGATCACCACACGATCATAATTACAATTACGAAATAAATGTAATTAGTTTTGCCTCCGTCATGAAAGCAATCTTTCTGCTAAATTTCAGCTTTCTCAGTCCAGGAGTTTGGGCTTTGATGAGTCAGTGAGTCAGGACCATAAATTTTATATGATTAAGCGTATGATTAAGAACAGTGTTATAACGTATAACAGTCAGTCAGAAAAAAGCCTGTTATTCATATAATAAGTCCCCAACTTGTTGCCTTCTGCTGCACTCGCGCCCGGTACTACCTCGTGTGCGGCAGCTGAAAATCAGTGTATTGCCACTTACGGTAAAACTTTATACTGAGCTGCAACCTGGTTTCCTGCGGCACACACTTACTTTGCTATGATTAATATGTACAGTGTGTCCACTGGGAAAGTTCAATTTTCAATAGTAATAAAAAGCAAGCATTTTGGATAGAACTAAACATTTATTTGTATGAAGAAAAAGTTTAATTATGCGGGTTTTATTTTTAAAAGATGATGGCGTCTAAATGCTTGCCATCTATTCGTACAGTCTGTAAGTTGGTGAAAATTTTCCTACAGAGCTGCGGAGAATTTTTTTAATTATTCCTGAGCCAGAAATTGCGCAGCAAACAGTCACATTGGACTCTCTTTGTCTTTGGAACTGTCTTTGATGCTTCTGTGTCGGGTTATCTGGGGTCCAGTGTCTGCAGTTCTGTTTGTTAACGATATTGTAGTGAGAGCAGAACTTGCGCCTAGCTTCGGCGTACGATTTGCCACTCGTCAAATAAGCTTCGATTACAAAAGCGCGATGCGGTCCACTTCGACGTTTCATCGTGACTAAGCAACCCGCATATCCGCATGTCCAAGCCCCTTTCCCGCTTCGTTGCCCTAGCCACCGCCCCACTAAAGAATTTTTAAATATGAACTTTCCCAGTGGGCACCCTGTATATTATATTTCTCTATATTGTTATGTTCTGTCTCTGTTCTTATCTTATCTGTTACTTTCTTTGCTATTTTTCGTTTATTTGTTCCTTATTTGTTTTATTGTTAAACTCTATTGTTGCTTTTGTGATTGTCTCTTTCTGTACTGTCTTTTTGTAAGTGTTTACTGTATTGGAAATAAAATACTATCTATCTATCTAATCCAAGCTTATCGATAAACTGAACCACTTTGTTCAACGATGAAAAAAATGGTATTTCAGTTACATAGCACCCACATCACAAGCTTCGCTTAGTTCGAAGTTAGATGGCGCTGTGTGAATAGGGAATATGCATGAATTTTTTTTATCGTATTGATTAACAAAATATGAAATTACCGTAGTTGAGATGACAAAAAGTGAAATTAAAATCGGCCAAGAAATACGACCGATATACGCATTTAAAACTATTAATTACGCACCGATTAGACAGAGAGATCCGACATGGACTGTGACGTCACATGTCACTACGTCCACACAAACTAGAAAGAGATAGAAATAAATCTTCGATGGCTTATATCTTTTTTAATTTCATAGTTATTCGAAAAATAGTTTTACTAAACTGTTTTATTTAAATGAGGATTAATTTTAAAAAATATATGCATACTCCCTATTGTCCAAGAATATTTTTAATTTGAAAACTTAGTTTGTTGCAAAAAAAGATAGGTTCCATGTAAAATTGTAAATTGTAACAAACAATTAATGTCAATTATAAATCAAATTGATAATTTAAACTTATTTATTTGCTAATTATATTTTAATATGTTAAAATTTCCAGCTCACCTCTTTACTTCTACCTCTAAATATATTTCAATGTTTTATAAGGGGCTGTCCACATATTACGTCCCGCAAAATTTCGAGTTTTTGAACTCCTCCCCCCTATGTCACGCTTTTTTGTTATCATGTACTGTCACGTTTGGTATGACCCCCCCTTCCCCCATACGCTGTGACGTAATTTGTGGATGACCCCTAATGTTCTATTGTAATAAATTGTTTTGCTAATATGTAGTGTGTGAAATAAAAATTCTGTATTTAAATTATTTCTTATTATTTCAGCCAATGGAAAGCGAGAAGCACAAGTCGCGACCGAGCCATGCCGCATATAAAGTCATACACCCGCGTCTCTCCCGACCAATCACAGGCCGCCTTCTACTTGCTGACGTCAGCTAACATCAGCAAGGCGGCGTGGGGTCAGGTCAACAAGGGGAACGGAGCCAACAGGGTCATGAGCTATGAGGCTGGGGTCTTGTTCCTACCGACGTTTGTGGTGAGAATTCTCATTAACTTTATTATTATTAAACTTTATTATTGAACTTTATTAATATTTAACATAGGTTGTCTCAATTTTTGAATACTAGTGTCTAAACTAGGACTTGTCTATGCCTGAGACACTTATTAACCACCAACAAAAAAGCTCCATACAAAAAACGCTATACACTCAAAGGCCTACACTAAGGTTTTCCCTTGTGTCGTGGGTCCCTCGGAACATATAAAGATAGACACAAACCCATAATAACTTAATCAAAATTGGTTCAGCGTTTAAAAGTTATAAGCAATGAAATGTCTGCGGTGATACATTTAATTTTATAGTTATTTAATAGTACATAATAATACAAGTGTGCTAAGTTGGATATTACATTAGAGGCGAGATTAGACGCAATGGAGCCGAGAATGTAATATCCAATGCGCACGCGTGTAATACGACGTTTTTCAACACATTTGCGAGGAAAGAAATAAACAATTAACTTATTCCCATTGGTTTCAGATAAACGAAGATTTCTTCCCCCTCTCGGAAGGGTCCGGCAACCGTCTGATCCTCCCGTACGACCTCCCCCCCACAAAGTACACGGAGGACATGTCCCCTTGGGTCTCAGACTACTTGAGCAGCTGATAACATGTGTGTATTTAGTTTGTAAGACATTTGAATGTTACCATCTTGTCTAAAAATATTTTTGAAGTGAAAACTTCTTAAGCGGCGTTGTGCATTTTTTGGATGGGTAAAAAATGTTAAACTCGCGTCAGGGTCACGTGACCCTGATCGAAAATTCGTAAGACGGAGGGTGAAGTGAAAACTTCTTAGACCGCAAGGAAGTAATATACAGGGTGTAAAGTACAGCTTAGCAAACCGCATTATTTTTTGTTTCACATACAATAATTCATAAAATTAAACACTGTCAACATCCCTATTGTTCAGTTTCAAAGGGATAATGCTCTACAAGTAACATTGTAATAAGATTTATTTAATTTGATTATGACGTCGTGCTGGGCGACCGAGCTGAAGTTTGGGCTTTTGGGCGCCATCTGTTATTGTTTAATAGAACTAATTATTTTCTTATCTTTGCAAAAATGCATGTATTTGTATGATAATTCGAATACTCCTACCTGTGAATTTCATGAAAATCGTTAGAGCTGTTTTTGATAATTTTATTTAATAAGACTAAACTTAACCAAACTTAATAATAAAAATGTATTAAAAAATCTATACATATTCGCCATTCTGTGAGGAAGGTACGACGCTGCTGCCTCGGCCGGTTTTTCGTCTTTTTCTGTTTGAAACTTCGATCAACTATAAAGAACTAGATACACAATCCACAACAAAAAAGTTCCCTCACTAAATGATCACCCACTTGACGTTTTGGGTTGTCTTTTCGTTTAGTAGCATTCGTTCGTTCCGAAAGTAAGCATGCCTCAGTGCGCAGTGAAAAATTGTAAAAATCACACCTCCAGAACATTAAAAGAATATGGAATGACATTTTTTAAATAAGTAGTTTTGTAATTGTTATATGTGAATTGAAATTATCTTGGTATTTGGCCAAGAAAAGGTTATAAAACATTTTTGTAGTTTAATTTAATAACATTCGGCGAGAGTATAACCCTTTAAATTGAATAGACACTAGCGGAACTTACAAATCCATACCGTTGTATTTCAACATCATTTGTTCGGGTTATGCAGTGACTCTGTTCTAAAACAAATAGAGACGCTTTTTTTTATATTGTTTTTTATTTTTATTTTCATCTGTGTTATAAAATTTAAGTGTAAAGAGTATATATATTAATTCTGTTTTCTATACTTACATTAAAGGTATTATGGCAAAACCATTAATCATATAAAATTGAATTAATAAAAAAATTAACGTGCGTGACGTTTACAAACAAAGTTTTATTGGATTTTTAGTTTTCCTAGAGATCCTGTGCGATGTGGACAGTGGACATACGTGGTCGCACGTCAAAGATGTGAAGATTTTTTCTAGCCGTCGCAAAGTAGTGTCTTATGCTCCAAGCATTTTTTAGAAAGTGACTCGTATGTCATTACAAAAGGAGTCAAAAGGTTACACAAAACAGCTGCACCTCAAATAGTATGTACCTTTTTATCACTTTTGATTTGGAGTTTCTTGTATTGAATAAAATAAAAAAAATATATTTCATCTTCAGGACAAAGATGATGACAGTGAAGAAGACAAATGTTTTTTTTTTGAGTTAGTTGCTTTTTTTAAATAAATTATTCAGTTTCATAGCTAATTTCCTCTCTTAAATCTCAATAGGTCATTTCTGTTCAAAAAATTATACTAAGTTTTAAATAAGCAAAACATAATATATGTGTAATCGGGAAAGACACAGTTCTTTTCTTTTTTTATAAGTTATTTCATATTTCATAAAAAAATAAGCATAGAATATTAGGTTTATAAGCAATAATTAAGAAGAATGGCGGCGGCTGTGATTATCAATTGTAATGTCTATTAATCGTCGGTTAATTTGAAATGAATGTGATTTTTTTAATAATAAAAGACCATAAAAACTAACATAAAAGTAAACGGCTGAACCAATTTTGATAAATCATATCTGAAATCCAGCGCAAGAAGAAGCTTTCGAATAAAATAAACTGCACCATTAACATCATCAGTTTAAGAGCTATGATGCTCCTATACATACACAACACAATCAGGGGTTAAAAAGAAAACCACACCATTTCGTAGCATTTTGAATTTGTTAAAAAGTTTGTACGAAGATTTTATATGTGAAATCGACCCAACTAATATATTTTTAAAATTAACAAAGGCAACTCCACTCCTCCCATGTTCTACGTGACAGCCAGTGTCATCAAATTGTCTTACGTTATCCTTTGTTCAAAACCCAAAGTGGTATTTTACAAATTAAACAGATTTTATTTTGGACCTTATAATATTACGTTAAGGTTTAAATTAGATTAAAATGTTTGACACTTTAGAACTTTTTCATAATACATGAAGTGGTATACAACTATCTAAGTACGTATTGTAGTTAGGACACTTTTAAATTTCATTTTGTATGGGACTGTGTATCTAGTTTTCTATAGTTGATCGAAGGTTTGAAATGCACTTCTAGCGATTTCTATTCTTTGCAGGCTCTCCACCTCTTGGCGGAGAAACTCCCACTAAAGCTGTCAAATATTCATCATGATTTTTGAAGTGAAAACTTCTTATGATAGTGAAAACTTCTTATGATATTTTGAAGTGAAAATTGAAGTGAAAACTTCTTATGATATTTTTTGTTGTTAGACTTAGATCGTTCCCACAGTTACAATGTTTCGACAGGGCTTGCAGATTCAACCAATGGTAAAATAAAGGCAGCACACTTTGAAACACAATGTATTCAGCGCACGTAGATGAGCATTTAGTTGGTTATACACGGTGATAAAAAACCTCCTAGCTATTGTGACTAATTCCTTTCTCCACAATATAATAATTGTTAACTTGAAAGTCCACCAACCTTTCAAGTTTTTCTCTCTCTAAAGATTATTTAATCTTTAGCAAAAATTAGCCAACGACCGTAGTCGCTGGCTCTGACAATGATCTTCCTCAAGGATTAATGTCTTAATTCGATCTCTCTAGAGACTATTTAATCTCTTTATAAAATAGCCAATGACCGTAGTCATTGACAATGGCAATGGTCTTTCTCAAGGATCCCTACGTTGTGTTTATTTTTGTCATATAGTACCCAGAGCCTTTTTAAGTACTTTGGTATCTCAATCTTTGCTTATTCGTTGCCAGTCTCTTCAACACCCCTGAATAAGCAATTTTGGTTAGACAAGCATATAGTTTATGGGGGTGAAGAGGAAGGGAGCTCCGGCCACCGCTCCCTTCTATGGTCGACATCCTATCTTCTACTATGCGGATTGTGAGGCGACCCCCACCGGCAACAATTGGTCCCTTCAGTATCGTTGCAGTCCGAAAACTGTTTGAGGAACGTTGCAGTCCGAAGACTGTTTGAGGGATCGGCACAACCACTTCTGTGGCTGAAACCGATCGGGTGGGTCTTGCCCGAGAACTCCAAAGCAATTGGCAGCTCCCTTGGTTGGGTCATAGCCCGGACTGCCTGCGCTACGATCCTTCGGCAAGGTCTTACGTCATGCAGTATCGTTTATAGTCAGCTCCCCGACTCTAATTAGTGTATTTTATGTCGGCTGCCCGACAAGTTTATTTTAAGTCGGCTTCCCGACGCCCATGTTGAAGACCGCCTTCCGGCTCTTCAAGAGCTCGAGTCGTAACTCCAGTGTTTAGTGTGTGTTTTCAGTAATTCTATACCGAAAGGCTGTTCGCCGAAGCTACTACCGCCTGAGGTTACATTTCTTTAAGGTTGGTGACCCAACCGTTATTGTATGTTTTCCAGTAAACCAATACCGAAAGGCTGTTCGCCGAAGCTACTACCGCCTGAAGTTACATTTCTTTATAGTTGGTGCCCCAACCGTAATGCTTTCGAAGACTGTTCACCGTAGTTACTATTGTCTGTTTCTCGTTCTCTAAAAGAACGGTAAAAACTTACCTACATATATTTATAGTTGGTGCCCCAACTTAATATTCCACCTTATAGGTGGTTAACGTAGTTTACAGTAGGTAAGGACTGTAAACTACAGACGCTACCCAAACGTCTTTATATGAAACGCTTTCGCTTGTGACTACTAACGTCTCTTATATTTGATGTGAGATTTGCTAAGATATAAAATACCAAAGCTTATTTTCATTCGTGGATTTTATATCCATTTAAGGCTGTTCGCTAATGCTACTACTGCCTATGATTATTTATCGTCGTTATCTCGACTAGCTATAAAGGCTGTTCACCGAAGTTACTATTGCCTGTATTTACATGATTTTTAGGTTGGTGACCCAACCGTAATGCGTTCGAAGGCTGTTCACCGAAGTTACTACTACCTGTGATTGTTTATAGTCCTGATCTCGACTATGTACAATAATTCCAAACTTTTGCGCTGAATCCTTAATCCATTTCGAAGGCTATGACGATACGAATCTCATATGTGAACCTTAAGGAACATTGATAATCGATATCTATCGTTTTGTGGAGTTTTTCACACTGATCCGGTCGTCTATGCTAGTTTACAACAGATTCGTACTTTCAAGTTTTAATGTATCGTCCCTTTGTCGGCGTGCACGCCTTTTTTATTCTTAAAAGTGTCGTAATCACGTCTGCAAACCACATTCCGTACCTTTTCATGTGTCTTTCTCATTATCTGAAACCAGACCAAGCTCCCAGCACAATTTCCAAAAATCGGATTTCCGATTTTGGATTTTGGATTTCCGATTTTGGATTTTGGATTTTGATTTTGGATTTTGGATTTTGGATTTTGGATTTTGGATTTTGGATTTTGGATTTTGGATTTTGGATTTTGGATTTTGTACATGACATGATATGTGAATTGTATCTCTTCACTGAGGCTGTTACGACATCTCCTAGGTATCTCCTCTCCGGTATCATTCACACATGTCTAAGTAGAGCCAAGTCCCTACCCGACATGTTTTAGTAATATTGTATTTCATCATTGAGGCTATTACGATATCCACTTGATATCTCCTCTCTGACAACATTTACTCACGTCTCGGCGGGTCCGTGACCCCGCCTACACATATATGAACGAGTTTAAATGATCGTCCGCGTTTTCATACAAAAAAAGAAAATCTTAATACAGGAACGATATAAAATTTTATTTTGATGGAATTAGATAGAGCTCAGCTTAAGAACAAGTCCTATCATATTCCCAAAACAATATTGATCTTCCAACAATATTAAGATTGAAATATAAGTCCCCAACTTAATATTTCAATCCGTCAGGGGCATGTCGTTACATTCAACCCCCTAAATTCCTTATAGCTTCGCTATAGTGGAATTTACCAAAGATAGACATGACTCAAGAGCCAGTCTTCTAAGGCTGGTATTTAATAATAATTGTTCATTATTATTACTATCGCATTATTATTATAGCCATCAGAAGGAATCTTACAAATGACCAACTTATTTTTGAACACTTATGTGTTCAACTCCTATTCTTCCATCTGTTTGTTATTTTATCTCCCCAAATAAAATAAAAACTTTCACTCTTATTGCATATTTTACATTCTCATATCTTCTTGATTAAAACGTTGTATGAGCAATGTTTGTTCAAGACCACCTCCTTCTAGGATCGGCACAAACCTATCGCATGTTACCCAACACACCTCCCCTTCTACAGTTTGGGGAAGAATAACATACCCAACGCGTGCTAACGCCATATCTTATCTTCATGCGATTTTCGTATATGTTTCAGTTCATTTTCATAACATCGTCACTCAACTCGGACTTAGAGAGATTACTCTAAAATGATTATAACAGTTAACTAAGTTCCAACACTTAGTAATGCAAAATTCCGCTATATCAGATGTAGAGTAATAGAAATTACTCTGTTTTCAACCCAATATAGCAAATTTAAACGACCTATTAACCCAGCTTCACGATATAATACAATACCACTTGGACATTGCATATATCACCAAGTAGGCCGACATTGTATCACAAATATATTTGAATTAAATATAAGTTAATAACTCATATTTAATTCCCCTGCATAATGCAGTACCACCACATCTGAACCTCCAAGTCCTTTTACCTTACCAAAACAACCACCTTTGTTTTTACCTTTTTCCAACACCATATTACCAATAAAACAACCACCTTTGTTTTCATAACTTTTCCAATAATTCATATCTTTAATTTTTCTTAAAAAAAACTACCCTCCCCGAAGAGTGGCCGCCCTACACCCCACCAATCTATCCTACCCCAACCTCTCAACACAATTTTCTTAAACTCACTTTAATGCTTGACTTCTCAACTTCTGGCAATCTCATTATTATGTTGAGAAGACTAAGAGTAGAATAGATTGGGCCACTCCCAATCCACCAAAAACCCCAACATATTATTTCTTAATTAATTACCAATTATTCTTATAATGATTATTTCACCACAAAGCCAAGTCTTTGTTTTAATCTCAATCTTCAAAATTGCTTTTCGCCACAAAGCCAACTTATGCATTACTCTTAAGAGTAATTGGTATCACATTCCTTATTACGCTACAACACCTTATCTTTATTTATAGTACTTTAAAATATTTATTGTATTAAAATTACCCCGGACTACATTAGTCTCAGGGTCCACCAAAGTGTATACATTGGGTCTTGGCACTTCTGCGACAATATATGGGCCTTCATACAATAAATCGAATTTGCTTATGATCTTTTTCTCAGCACTCGACATATTACATCTCTTTAATTTAACATAATCTCCAATCTTATATTGGATCAACCTATGGTACTTATTGTACTTATGAGTTCTATCCTCACTTGCTTTCTTAAGGTTCTCTCTGACCTTTTCTCTAATAACATTTACATCCAAGCGTCCTTTCTTTAAGAAAAGATATCGATCAAATGACATTCTATTTGATTCCCCATGCAGTACCTCATTTGGAGTAAATCCAGTACTGTCATGATATGTATTATTATACAATTTTTCCACTTCTGGCAACAATGTGGCCCAGCTCTTATCAGTCGACCCTCTATGGAGTCCGTTGTTTTCTTAAACAGTTTATACAACATTCCAATTTCCTTTGATTGGAATCCTTCTTCTTCTTCGTGTTTGCGTTTTCTTCCTCTCGCCTGTCTCTTCTTCTTTGGCTCCTTTATTGGCTGCGGCTCCTCAGCCAGATGCTCCTCTTCGTAATCACTCATATTCACAAATCTTAGATTTGTCCTTATGTTTGTCAAATCACAGATCACTGATTACACTTAACTAATGGAGTTCATATAAAATGACTCATAAGCAGTTCGAGCTCCCTGTACTCGACTGTAATTTGGCTTGGTTCTGCGGCAAACCTTACTTGAAATCACCCTTCAGCAACTTAGATGATCAGTACCTGCAACAATGGAAACTCCATTTATTTACAAGTTTTTAAACTTCTCATCTTACAACTAATGAGAGTAATACAACCCCCATTCCATACAACCCCCAGCATAAACTTCAGGTTGTATTTCCGAATAACCAATGATTGAGATTCCAAAGTTTTAAAACTTATTCCATTTTTCACAAGCAACAAATGTGATGGTTTATAACCATCACTGGCCGTGCAGACTCATCCTGGTCACGGCACCAAATGTGACTAATTCCTTTCTCCACAATATAATAATTGTTAACTTGAAAGTCCACCAACCTTTCAAGTTTTTCTCTCTCTAAAGATTATTTAATCTTTAGCAAAAATTAGCCAACGACCGTAGTCGCTGGCTCTGACAATGATCTTCCTCAAGGATTAATGTCTTAATTCGATCTCTCTAGAGACTATTTAATCTCTTTATAAAATAGCCAATGACCGTAGTCATTGGCAATGGCAATGGTCTTTCTCAAGGATCCCTACGTTGTGTTTATTTTTGTCATATAGTACCCAGAGCCTTTTTAAGTACTTTGGTATCTCAATCTTTGCTTATTCGTTGCCAGTCTCTTCAACACCCCTGAATAAGCAATTTTGGTTAGACAAGCATATAGTTTATGGGGGTGAAGAGGAAGGGAGCTCCGGCCACCGCTCCCTTCTATGGTCGACATCCTATCTTCTACTATGCGGATTGTGAGGCGACCCCCACCGGCAACAATTGGTCCCTTCAGTATCGTTGCAGTCCGAAAACTGTTTGAGGAACGTTGCAGTCCGAAGACTGTTTGAGGGATCGGCACAACCACTTCTGTGGCTGAAACCGATCGGGTGGGTCTTGCCCGAGAACTCCAAAGCAATTGGCAGCTCCCTTGGTTGGGTCATAGCCCGGACTGCCTGCGCTACGATCCTTCGGCAAGGTCTTACGTCATGCAGTATCGTTTATAGTCAGCTCCCCGACTCTAATTAGTGTATTTTATGTCGGCTGCCCGACAAGTTTATTTTAAGTCGGCTTCCCGACGCCCATGTTGAAGACCGCCTTCCGGCTCTTCAAGAGCTCGAGTCGTAACTCCAGTGTTTAGTGTGTGTTTTCAGTAATTCTATACCGAAAGGCTGTTCGCCGAAGCTACTACCGCCTGAGGTTACATTTCTTTAAGGTTGGTGACCCAACCGTTATTGTATGTTTTCCAGTAAACCAATACCGAAAGGCTGTTCGCCGAAGCTACTACCGCCTGAAGTTACATTTCTTTATAGTTGGTGCCCCAACCGTAATGCTTTCGAAGACTGTTCACCGTAGTTACTATTGTCTGTTTCTCGTTCTCTAAAAGAACGGTAAAAACTTACCTACATATATTTATAGTTGGTGCCCCAACTTAATATTCCACCTTATAGGTGGTTAACGTAGTTTACAGTAGGTAAGGACTGTAAACTACAGACGCTACCCAAACGTCTTTATATGAAACGCTTTCGCTTGTGACTACTAACGTCTCTTATATTTGATGTGAGATTTGCTAAGATATAAAATACCAAAGCTTATTTTCATTCGTGGATTTTATATCCATTTAAGGCTGTTCGCTAATGCTACTACTGCCTATGATTATTTATCGTCGTTATCTCGACTAGCTATAAAGGCTGTTCACCGAAGTTACTATTGCCTGTATTTACATGATTTTTAGGTTGGTGACCCAACCGTAATGCGTTCGAAGGCTGTTCACCGAAGTTACTACTACCTGTGATTGTTTATAGTCCTGATCTCGACTATGTACAATAATTCCAAACTTTTGCGCTGAATCCTTAATCCATTTCGAAGGCTATGACGATACGAATCTCATATGTGAACCTTAAGGAACATTGATAATCGATATCTATCGTTTTGTGGAGT
Source organism: Aproaerema taeniolella (assembly GCA_949987775.1). NCBI lineage: Eukaryota > Metazoa > Arthropoda > Insecta > Lepidoptera > Gelechiidae > Aproaerema > Aproaerema taeniolella. The sequence goes on from OX465271.1 coordinate 7,075,016, forward strand.
TTTTCACACTGATCCGGTCGTCTATGCTAGTTTACAACAGATTCGTACTTTCAAGTTTTAATGTATCGTCCCTTTGTCGGCGTGCACGCCTTTTTTATTCTTAAAAGTGTCGTAATCACGTCTGCAAACCACATTCCGTACCTTTTCATGTGTCTTTCTCATTATCTGAAACCAGACCAAGCTCCCAGCACAATTTCCAAAAATCGGATTTCCGATTTTGGATTTTGGATTTCCGATTTTGGATTTTGGATTTTGATTTTGGATTTTGGATTTTGGATTTTGGATTTTGGATTTTGTACATGACATGATATGTGAATTGTATCTCTTCACTGAGGCTGTTACGACATCTCCTAGGTATCTCCTCTCCGGTATCATTCACACATGTCTAAGTAGAGCCAAGTCCCTACCCGACATGTTTTAGTAATATTGTATTTCATCATTGAGGCTATTACGATATCCACTTGATATCTCCTCTCTGACAACATTTACTCACGTCTCGGCGGGTCCGTGTCCCCGCCTACACATATATGAACGAGTTTAAATGATCGTCCGCGTTTTCATACAAAAAAAGAAAATCTTAATACAGGAACGATATAAAATTTTATTTTGATGGAATTAGATAGAGCTCAGCTTAAGAACAAGTCCTATCATATTCCCAAAACAATATTGATCTTCCAACAATATTAAGATTGAAATATAAGTCCCCAACTTAATATTTCAATCCGTCAGGGGCATGTCGTTACACTATATTCAAAATCCTGAACCAGTATCACTCAAAGAACACATTCATGAAAAAAAAAAAAAATTTTTTAGTATTATTTCCATGGGAATAGTTAATTTTTTGCCTAAACGTAGACATTACTCCTACACCAGGCACGCGAGGGGTGCGGGTAGCGTGAGGGGGGTGCACCGGGTGGTGCCTACGTTTAGGAAAAAAGAATTCCCACCGAAAAAAAATAATAATAAAAAAAGTGTTCTGTAAGTGATATTGATTCAGGATTTTGAATATAGCTAGGAGGTTTCTTTTCACCTGTATGTATAACTCGGTGAGGTTACCTTTTCCTTGTAGTACCAGCGCTAGTATTTCTCTGACATAAACCTCAATCAGCAATACCTTTTTAAATCATAGAGGTTATGTTTCCCACACCCGCGTTTGTGCTTCCATGTTTATTCATATTTATTGGTTTCCGACACTATCGTTCAGATTCAACAATAGTACTGCTATTTCGATTATTCTCTAAAAAAACTGCCCGGATCCTGTAGAGGCAAACTCTGTTGTGCTTTGTGCAAGCTATGAATTTGACCTCTTGCATATGTGGGGTTCGCTAAAATTGTTACCAAGTTTTGCATATTTTTTTATTAAGAAAGCAATAATACAGAATTAAAGAAAGCAATAGGGAATATGCATGTTTTTTTTTTATTTAAAAAAATAATCCTCATTTTTGTAATAAACAGTTATTTTTCGAATAACTATGAAATTAAAAAAGATATAAGTCATCGAATTATTCTGTGGTCGAAGTGGAGACCCATTATAATTTTTTTTAAAACGATTTTCATTGACGACACCAGATCACATACGTCCCGCGCTTGTTTACGGCACATGCGATACAAATCTTGAACACCCGTGTGTTCAAAAAGCGTGCAAAAGTTTTAAACTAAAATAAAAACCTGTAAAAATGTGCCTCGTTATTTTAATAAAGTTCTCAGCAACTTACCACCGGGGGTGTCTGTCTGTAGTGAAGGATCAGCTGCTTCATCATCAACATTCCGCGGTTCTTGGGTTCTGACTGCATAAAGATTTTTATTAATAGCGCTGTAAAAGCACTTTCAAATCTCTGTGTTGTTACGGCACCGTGACTCCTGATAGTGCCGAAAAAAATTTCGATCGGATCTTGATTTAGGTGCCGCATCCACACCGACGTGATATTGAACTCACATTCCAGTTTTTTTAAATAAAAATTCGATTCCTTCAAGTGTCCGTGCCCAATTTTTCAAAGTAGGTATTTTATTTTCTGGTTGTCGTGTAATTGGGTCGACAAATCTCATTTCTTCGAGTTTTTTAATTGCTTCTTTCCACAGAGAGTGGTGCGCAGAGTTTGGAGTCACAGCCCCAAGAAAGGGTTTCCCGGTGCCACTTGTTTCTTGTTATAGCTGCCATTGTGAGTGTCGAATAAGTTGTCAAAAAATATTAGGATACCGGCAGTCTCCGTGCATTCTTTTGGCAAGATTCCTTTATCTGAAAAAAAAAACATTTTTGCAATGTTCAGCTTTTCTGCACTAAAGTACCTAACTTTAATCATTAGAAATATTATAAGATATATTTTTGACAGGTCACATACTGAACTTGTATTTTAATTTATTTTCCTTAAATTAGTTTTTGGTTTAATGGTTGACTTTGAATCCTGCGAATCGATTTCACTACCGAAAATACTGTCCTGCACTGCGACAAGACCTTTGATACTCATCGCTGCTGCGATTAATATCAAGCTGCTGCTACCATGCTACCTGCACTGCAGGCGCAATTTTTTTTGTGGGTTCGAGCCATACAATACAATATAATTAATTGCACAATAAAAAAAACAATGATAAAAGACCAGTGTTTCTTGTTGGTAACATTGACTTGACAGAATATTAGACATCATTTAAATTACCTGCAAGGTAACCCATATTTGTTGCCACTGTTCTGCTGAAGACTTGGCTGGCTAGTTTTACTTTCATTCTTGAAATTTCTGTTGGTATGACATGGCTGTCTGTTAGCTTGGGTATTAGCCTGACGCCCTTGTATCCAGGATTTTCTTTGTGCAGCATTTCTAAGTGCTCCCAATTGGTTACTTTTTAAATTCCATTTGTACTGTATTCCAGGTGTTTTGTCAGTAAATTGTTACGTACACATTTTAATAAATGTGGGGGATCATATAACGGTATTATTTCAACGTTGTTAATGACAATTACGTTTTCTTTTGGCTCTTGCCCTCTTCGGAGATATATTCCTCGAGTTTCTTGTTTAAGTAAGCTAATGGCTCTTCTGTTGTTTGCCCCTCGGTCACAAATTGTCGCAATGACTATTAGACCTGCATCTTGTAATTCTTTCACTATTTCTTTCATTTCTTTAGCGATTTGCTGACCACTCATACGAGTAGCACGCGCGGAAAAACTGTATGCTACTGCTTGTTTAAAGTTCTTCATCAGTCCCCGAACCATATATACTTGAGCGTGGTCAGCAAAATCTGCTCTGGTCTCGCAGCCATCTGTGACTGGTGGTGGTGGTGGACGCTGCGGTGTTACCTGCAGTCGTCGGGGGCGGAGGGGGCGGTGGGGCGGTGAGTGTGGCCGCGTAGGTCACGGCGGGTCTCACCGGCCGTGGGACTGGTCCGGGGGCCCTCGCCGGGGCGGCGGATTGCGGCGCCGGTGGAGGGCGCGCCTGGGTAGGCGCGGGTGGCGCAACAGCGCTGGCAGTCGGTGTGGGACGTACCTGGTGGCCACTTGGGCCAGTGTGGGGATTGGCTGTGTGGGAGCCTCGGCCCTCTGCGGCCTAGGGAGCGGCGGGGCGGACGGCGGGCGGAGCACGGGCGAGTTCACGCCGCCGCGGCGTGCCGGCGCCGGCGGCGTGTCGCCCGTGGGAGCGCTGGGTCTAGCCGCAGGGGTCGGGATGCGCGAATCCTGCTTCTCGCGCTGCGGCTTAGGTGGTTGAGGTGGTGGGGGCATGGGCTCTTGTGGCCCCTGCCTCGGCGCCGGGGGACCGGGCGGGGGTGAAGGGCGGGTTGGGGTGGTGGTTGAAAAGTAACGGGCTTTCGCCCGGTACTTACCGACCTGCTTCGTTGGGGGTCCCCCGGGTGCAGGGGACGGGGACTCGCTGTGGGCGCTTGGCGGCTGCCGCGGGCGGTGAGGCTCCCTCCTCGCGCTCGCGCTCCTTCCGCTTCTGGCGGACGGGGGGAGTGTGACCTCCAGGCTGGTGAGCGCCCTCAGTGACGCTTCATCGGCGGGGTGGAGCGGCTCGGGCCTCGGGGGCCTAGACAGCTCGAAGTCCTTGATGATCGATGCCTGCGGCGCTTTGGAGCAGCGCCGTCTTTTGCTGGCGGCTGTAAGGTCGTGCGATTGGGGAGTAACCAAAGCATACTGCGATTCCCCAATCGAGGGCCCTGCGATTGGGGAATCGCAGTATGCTTTGGTTGCCTTACCTGAGTAGGTCCAGGTGGTAAGGCCGACGTGGAAGCCGTTGGCCCAGGTGGCCGATGTGCTGGGCCGAGTGGTCGGACCAGGTGGCCGATCGGCCTGGTCGGAAGGCCGTGGCGGCTGTTGCTGCTGTTGATGTTGAAGCTGTCGCCGGGAAGCCTGGGGGGCGGGGGGCGCAAGGGGAGTGTTACGCTTGCGCGCCTCCTGTCACAGCGTCGGGCATTGCCGGGAGTTAGCGGGGTGAGGGCCGCCGCAGTTTGCGCAGGTAGCAGGCTCTTCCCTGCTGCAGGACACACCGGGGAGCACGGTGGCATCCGGCCGACGAATGGCCAAACTTTTGGCAGCGATGGCACTGTGGGGGGCCACCACCCCCCTTCATGCCTCCAAGGTGATCCCAGGGAGACATAGAAGCTCAAGTTGGGTGCTTAAGAGGGCGCTTACCTCCTGGGGCTGGGAGGGAGGGGGCGGGCGTAGCGGGCCGGGTAGCCGGCTTCCCTTAGGGTGGCAGTGACTGCGGCCGCCGGCGTGTCGGAGGGCAGTCCGCGGATCGCCAATTTCGTTGGTTGTTCGCTCGCCCGCGTGTACACCGTAAAGTTGATGTTACGGTCACGTTCGCGGGCGCAAATGAGGTGCGCCTGTACGGCACGAAACTCCGCGGGGGACTTCGGCATAAAACGAAGTCCCCGGCCGAAAGGTCGCTCGTTCGGCGCATGGCCCAACTTGCGTTTGAGCTCGGCCGTGTGTTGGGGCCAGTTGGGCAGATGCTCCACGATGATCGGCGGGTAGGCGCGCGAGGTCGATGGATGTCTGCTCAGGCGACCAAAATACACCCTCGTGTACTTGGGCCGACACTGGAGTCCCGGGGGCACTTACCTTAGCGCGATCGACAGCCCTCTGGTAGAGGGCGGTGATGCACTCATCTGAGTAAATGTCGTCGTATTCGATGTCTTCTGCCGAATCAGATTCCACGACTTGTGGTTCGCCTTTGTGGTTTTTTCTTCCCGGATAACGCTGATATTTCCGCTCCAAAGTCATCCTTTTGTGCTTTCTGTATCCATAACTTCTCTGCTTTCTTCAGGTGCTCCACTTCCAGCTTTGCCTTCTTTCTTCCTCGATATCGTTCGATGAAAAGAAGGACTCTTGCAGTAGTCCTTATTAGGCGCTCGTAGCTGGAGAATCGCTCAATTTTGGGTAGGCACTTCGGAGTGCTTTCCATTGTATGGAGTACAGTTGCTTCAGGGTCCTCTATGTCGTAGACTGGCAGGTTCGTCGGCCATTCTTCCATCGGTTTCTTCAAAAACTCTGGTCCGGTGAACCACGAATCCTCGTGAGTTTCAGGAACATAGCCGGGTCTTGTTGCTAGGTCGGCGACGTTCTGCTGCGTGGGAACCCATCTCCATTGACTTACGGAGCTAAGTTCGGTGATTTCTCCCATCTCGAAGCGTGAGGCGGCGACCGTTGGGGCAGGTGGTTGTTGAATTCCAAGCAACGTGCTTTGAATTCAGATCACCCGCTAGCAGGGAGGAGTGGGTAGGCAGTAACAAGTTACGTACCTCCCCGGGCTAAAGTGGAACGATCGGCGCCTTGTAGGCGGCGTATAACCGGAGGTCGCCGCTGACGGTGTGTACGTCGACCCCCAACGCGTAGAGTGACGCTAGTTGGGTATATGGGACCGGCTGGTGAACTACCCGGCGGTGGACGAGTATCATCAACCCTCTATAGGCCTTGCCGAGGGGAGACACTTCGTCCTTGCGGTAGGCCAGGTAGTTCGGAACCTTGAACAGCTCCCGTGAGCTCAGGTGGGTCAGTATGGTATAATTGGAAATCAGCACAGCATATTTAATTCGCTGGCTTGAAAAAAAAATTTTACCTGCATCCTGTTGAACAGAACAAAACGAGAGAAGCCGATTGCCGCCACGGCTTTGGGGTTGTTCCAAGTCCTCCGTCTCAGATAGCCGCGATTTCTTCTTATATTTCTTTTTTGGTTTCTTTTATGTTTTTTCTTTGTGGCAAGTTACACACTGGGCATTAGGCTCCTAGATACATGGTCGAAAAGCCCTTAAGCACCGCGCCTGGTAAGGAGTGCCTGGCGGCTTAACCGGAGCCGTTGAATACAGTGGTAGAACTGAATCAAAATCGACTTTTTTCTTTATTTTTGAATGGTCAACTTCAGGCAAATGTAGTTTAAGTGCTGACTTGAGAGTATGGCGGTTTTGTGGCACTGATCTATTCATTAGTATTGTTAGGGTTAGATGTAAATAAAAGGCCGAGTACACCATTAAGTCTTCGTGTTCATATAAACAAATGTAGGAACAATATTCACTAGCTTGGCCAGTATTAATTAGGTAACAGTAATAAAACTAATAAATGTCCGTGAATGTGTTATATTCACCGGCCGGTCAGGCGCACGGTAAGCACAGCAATGTGTGTGTGCAATGGCCGTCAAGCACGAGTCGACGGAAGTCGATTCGAACGGCGGGAAATTAAATGTGAGATGGCATAACGCCACACCAACCCCCATGATTGAAAATGTGGTTCTAGAGGTAGAAATAGATTTCTCGTCCTGAAACTATGGGTACGAAAAAGATATTAAACATGACCTATTTGGTCAACTTATAAAGATATAGATATGTCAGGTCATTATCACACGGCTCTCCTATTAAGTCTTATTGTTTTTTTGGGTCTCCTATTATTTTGCCGGCTCTCCTTTTGAGTCTTATTATTTTTCCGGCTCTCCTATTGAGTATTATTATGTTTCCGGCTCTCTTATGGAGTCTTATTATTTTTTCCGGCTCTCCTATTGAGTCTTATTATTTTTCCGGCTCTCCTATTGAGTCTTATTGTTTTCCCGGCTCTCCTATTGAGTATTTTTTTATCCGGCTCTGCTATTGAGTCTTATTGTTTTTCCGGCTCTCCTATTGAGTCTTATTGTTTTTCCGGCTCTCCTATTGAGTCTTATTGTTTTTCTGGCTCTCCTATTGAGTCTTATTATTTTTCCAGCTCTCCTATTGAGTCTTATTATTTTTCCGGTTCTCCTATTGAGCCTATTGGCTCTCCTATTGTTTTACCGGCTGACTATTGAGTATTATTTTACCGGCTGACTATTGAGTCTTATTGTTTTACCGGCTCTCCTATTGAGTCCTATTGTTACCTACAGGTAGATTTGAAAAGTCGATAGTTGTTGGGCAGGAAATAGTTTCGATTCGCGATAGCCAGTCGGTAACCGTATTTTTGTTGCCCTGCAGGTATACGATGTCTGAGCAGAACTGGCTGATGAAACTTAACTTTCGTTCCCTTCGCGGTGTGTCGTTTTCGCTAAGAAGTTCCGTGAGCGCGTATACTAACGGCTTATGGTCCGTATAGACGATGACGTCATTCCCTTTGATGAGTCGCCGGAATAGAGGTTTCCACTCGCTGCCTATCCTCTTGTTGTAGCACCGCGCCTATGCCGCGACCTGTGACGCATCTGACATTATACATAATGGTGCGTCCGGGACGGGGTGTGAAATCATCGTAGCTTTTAAGATGCTTTGTCTGCAATCTTCAAATGCTTTTTCAGCTTGCTTGCTTCGCATACGCCGTCGCCATTCGCCGGCGTGAAACGCACTCCCTTCCCATAGGGTCGTACGTTGAAGGTGCGGCCCAGCTGGTCTGCTAGGTTTTTTTTTTGAGGGGAGGGGAAAATCTTTTTAGGACCGACACCGTCCATTGGACACCCCACAGCCCGTACTGTGGGGTAGTGTCCTGTACAATCTTCTAGGGTTGCGTAGTACTTGGTCCATTTGGGTAATTTTTCCACTACAAGTGGTGGATAGTGCTCCTCAGGACCTGGGGTGGGTTCGAGGGTTAGCGCCATCCTTGTGACGAATTTCCAATTTACATAGTTTAGTTTTTCAATCACAGAGGTTACTTATTCGTGCCACAAAATTCGCTGACGTGTTGTGGTCGATTCAATTGTGACCTTGTCACCGAAGTTGTAGATTGCTGATTGGCTGGTTGCTTGATCCAAGGTGGCCAACCCGGGGGAGGACTGCGGCGTAGCGGGGGCCGGCGATGGGGGCGGCGCGTGGCGCGCATTCTTTTTTTTTTCCACTCAGAGTGCGCCCCACGCATTAGTTTAGGGCTTTGGCTGATCTAGTCTGGTCTTAGTATCATACCCTACCTACTACACCATGGAGAGCACAGCAGGGCGCGGGGGGGTTAGGTCCCCGGCCAGGCGCGTGGCTAGTGACGCTCTCGGGGATTATGGTTGGGGGCAGCGGCAGGCTTGGAGTCGCTTCATGACTCACTTGAGGGTACGGCGGTTTTCTAGTTTCTATTCGAAGTTGGGAGTTGGCCTCGCGGCGGCGGAGCGTTCGCCGACGCCGTTTTCTCCACTTGTGGTTGTCTAAAACCGTAGCGCGGGTTCCGGGGCCGAGGCGGGCTACTGTGCCGGCTTTCTTATTGCGAGTCCCGTTTTTATGCCCCCAATGAAAAATCATCATTGGGGGCATAAAATCGCAGCCATGTTTTGCCAACTGATAGTTTTCTTTAGCGTGCTCCAGTTTATTTTTTCAGCTTATTGATAGGCTAAAGCACTTATATCACGACTTGTTAGCCCAAATCCTGATGATTCCATCGGCAGAACATACTCAGCCAAATCTTTTTCTAATTCAGAAGGTAAAGTAAATTTTCTGCCACGTTTCAAATTCGTCACCTCTGTCCGCCAGGGCCACGCCGCCCATATTGGCATTATAGATTTTAACGACTTCAGGACGAGTGACAGTTACATTTTTTTTTTCTTTGGCATTCATCTGAAGTGTTATTGGCGTGAACTGATGACATTAAAACCAAAAAAGACCATCAACGCTCTGCGCGTCCAGTATAATAACGGCTTCAGGATGTTGTTGGGTCTGTCCCGCTCGTGCAGCGCGTCGGGTATGTTTGCGCAGGCGCGAACGGATGATTTTTTCGCGATAATGCGCAAAAGAACAAACTCGTTGCTAAGCAGGGTGCGGGCCAGTTCTAGCTCCATCTTGAAGACTGTCTCTGAGCGGTACGATTCTCGGATCATGTGTCACTGGGCCGAGGTGCTTTCTAAGAATAATAAAAAGTTATGACGTCGATTCCCGGTCGGGACAAACATCTAGTCGGGAGTCGGATTATGAAAATTTATTCGTGTAATTTGTGTGATTTTTGTTTTATTTGTAATAATAATGGATCTTTGTTATCTCTGACATTAATAAATTAAATTAAATTAAATTAAATTAATGTGACAGGTTCACTGTCAAGCCAAACAACTGTTGCAATATTAGTATTTTCATTGACAAGCACTTTGCAACTACCTCGCCCTTCTCTTTTACGTTCTTTTTGTATACTTCTTGGCTGAGTTTTAAGATCCTTTGGAATCTTATTCTTGGTCACCGTACCAGTACACAGTATATCTTTATCTTTCAATTCTTGTACCGATAGCGCTCGTAGCCCAGTGGCGCTCGCTGATCTCATCCGGTCAGTGAGGTCAACGTACACAGTGGCAGGGAACCTGATGGGTGACCAAAGTGGCAATTTATCACGAGCGTTTCCGTGCTTCGGAGGGCACGTTAAGCTGTCGGTCCCGGCTGTTATCGATTGACTACAGTCGTTAAAACCAAGTCAGAGGCCATTGTGCGGTTTGAAAACTCTGACACCAGGGTTAGCCAAGTTCGCCACCCACTTGACTATACCTACACGATAAGAAGAAGAAGAATTCTTGTACCAGTCTTTCAGTAGTAAAATATCTGTCGAAATATAGCATGTGTCCTGGCATCAAATCCATGGAAAGCTTAAGCACCACTTTCTCGCCTAAATGAAAAGATAAACCTTCATGTTCCTCAAAACTCATAGTTCCTTGGTAGATAAAAAAGTCACATATAATACCATTTGGATTAGCCAAGACAAATACTTTTAAACCTATAATACTACTATAGTTCAATTTATAGTTTGTAAGTCTGAGTCCGAGGGGCCCCCTGAGCTTGGGGGCCCCGGAGCACTGCCCCGCCTAGCCCTCCGGTAGCTACGCCACTGGTCCTGGGGTAATTTTTTCACGTCCTTGATCAGGTAGAGTCCGTTGGGAAAGCCCTGTGAGCGATCCACACGTCAGTGGCGGCTTTTTCATGTCCTTCTTTCTTCTGCGTCTGCCACGTTTCCCTCTAACAAAGGGACTTTTTCAGTGGCAGGGGCCTGCGGTCTCCGGTGTTCTGCGTGATGTCGGCAGCTAGTTCCCGAATATACGGGAAACTGGAGCCTTCAGCACGGGTATACATATTCTTGGCCAGGCGTCCAATAAAGTCGTCCAGGTTCTCCATTTGAAAATCCCTGGAGTTGGTGGAGTAGCGAACATAGCGTGGATCTCCTACGATGGTCCTTAGGGTTCGCGACTGTTGGCCCGTAGTCGTCACCGGTTGCACGCACCTACCAGCGCATACCAGGCTGGGGCTGTATAGGTTAGGCGTGATCTTATGTAGGTTTTGTAGATACAGTGCTTAACGCGCAATGGGAGGCGCGACTTCAGCAGGGGACGCAGTTGGGAAAAGGTTGCTTTCGTATGAGTGACGACGTTAGCCACGTGATTTTTCATTGTGAGGCGCCGATCGATAGTGACTCCCAGGTATTTAACCGTAGGGGTCCACTCGATGATCTGCCCCTGCCGTGACAGCTTCGGTGGCAAAGTTCTTGCTGTGCTCACTTCGATCGCCTGCGTCTTCGCGACGTTTATTGATAGTCTCCAGTCCGCCAGCCAGGCCGGAAGGACGTCTAGGACGCGCTGCATCTTTGTGGCTGCATGTTTCGCAGTGAAGAAGCGGCGCTGCGTTGATCTGCTGCGACTGCGAGTGCTCGTTCTTTCCTTGCGTAACGCCGCAGCTTCCAGGCTGAGTTTTGCCACGACGTCTGCTAGGTTGTCTGGTTGATCTGGTGTGACGGTTGCCACGGCCAACGGTCTAGATGTTTCCATGACCTTGTCCGCCACTGCTGCCAGTTTCTCGGCTGTGCGCACTGCTGTCAGCAGATGATTTTGCCATAGTACCAGCAATGTTTGCGCTGATACTCGCGTCCCTGCCAAACTCTGCATACGCCGAAGAAGCTGTGAAGGCTTCTGGTCGCCAGGGTGCATTTCCCCCATGAGTTTCTGTGTGCGCTTAATTTCTGACTCCTCATAGATGTTAAGTAGATGCGTTTTTATTGCGTCGTACTTGTTCTCTTCGGGTGGTGTTTCTAAGAATCCTGCCACCTGTTGAATCACTTGCTTTCCGAGCTTAGCGATGACCAACTGGTACTTAGCCTGTTCACTGGCCTTCTGCGGGGCTACTGCGGCATCGAATTGTATAAACCACAGTGCTGGTTGGTCCGTCCAGAACTCAAGAATGCGCGCTGTCACAGAGATCAACATATTTTAGGTTTTTTGGTCGTCAGGCATTTTCTTATTTAATTCACAGTCCTTAGCATGTGAAAATGATGGGTAGAATGACTACCGGGTTCGCCTCGCCTACCTTCCTTGAAATTGAGCCGCCCCCAATTTCGAACAAATACTCAGAGTCGTTTCACTGCACACGGGTGTCACCATTTGTAAGAGTTTACTATGTATAGGTATAGTTACTATTGTTCGTATTGTCCATTATTAAGATGGAATATACCCGGACTTTCGTGAACCGAAGTTTATTGTTTACTTTGAATTCCATATTCACAGTGAATGACAAACTTCGGTTCACGAAAGTCCGTAACGGTAAGTATCGCGTGTGGAAAGGTAGGCGAGCGGAGGGCGACTGGCGTGCGCCCGCGGCGATGGGACTTTTCCAGTGGCAGAGGCCTGCGGTCTACGGTGTTCTGCGTGGTGTAGGCAGCTAGTTCCCGGATATATGGGAAACTGGAGCCTTCAGCACGGGTTATAATTTTTTTTGGTCAGGCGTCTGTTGAAGTCGTCCGGGCTTCTCTAAAACTTTGGAGAGTGTTAGCAGCAGCATTATTGGCCGGTAGCTCTCCGGCTTCAGGATGTTCTTTCCGGGTTTCAGAACCATTATTAAGGTAAAAAAGAGATTTTTTATTTATTAATTACTTGTTAAAAGATTTATTTTTCAATTTGTTTACATATTTGTTTTTTATTGGATTAATATTTTTTGAATAAGTTGAAAACTTGTGGGTTGATGCAAGGTGCAATGAGTAATTTTGCAATCATTGCATTTAAAGTTGACTTTGAAGGTAATATGAATATCTTTCTTAAAAATCAGTAACATTTTGGTCTCTGTTTCACTATGGAAACATTATTGCACGACTTTTTCTTCGGTTGTGAAGCGTTTTGCGTTTTTTTTAGTTGAATAAATTGATTTGCATTTTAATAAATAAATAATAAATATAAATAATAAATATTTTTTTTATTTCCAAAAGGGTAAGTTGGCATAGGTAGATTGTTAAATAATTAACTTACAATTAGCCATTACAAAGTCTGCCAACAAATCAATTAACCTGCGAATCTCGCACTAGGCTTTCGCCTGTATCGCGAGATTCAGTACAAACGATTCTACTGACAAATAAGTAGCTTACAGTCAAAGACGAACTAATTTCTATGCAACATACCTTATATTTTAAAACAAAGAATTGTAAAATAAAACAAAAAAAAGGAAAAATCAACTAACAGTGCGTGTACGTCCACGTGTGTGCATGTGTTTGTGTGTGTGTGTGTGTGTGTGTGTGAATGCATGCTTGAGTGTATTTAATATATTAATTCATTGAACTACTCTTATTAGATCTTCGGTGTCTGCATATGTTAAGCTTAGTAAATACTTAACGACTATACGTCTGGCCAGTTTTACAGAAAGGTTTTTAACATCACAACGTTTATAAATCTGTTTATAGATGAAGGGAAAGAGGAAGTTTCGGAACTTTCTTGCGAAACTGGTTTGGACCCTGACGGTCGAATCTATTTTAAGGGTACGCTTTTGCATAAGAAGGTGGTACTCAGCTGAGTTGATTATCTTACGATGCATGGAGCAAAACGCTTGGCATATAAACAGTTTTCGAACAGTAAGAACTGAAGCCTCATTATATAAGTCAAGCGTTGGATATCTGAAAGGGCGACGAAGCATAACCTTCAGAACAGATCTTTGGGCACGTTCTAGTGGAAGTAGTGCAGTAACACCTGCACCTCCCCAGGAATCAATACAATAACAAACTATCGATTCACACAGAGCTGTGTATACGAGACGAAGGATCGATGCGTTAGCACATTCTCTTAGTCGCTTCATGACATATATAATTTTCCGCACTCTCTTCGCCACAGTACTGATGTGACCCTTAAAGGACAGATTCTCATCAACATCGATACCCAAATATCAAACGGACTTGACTCTTTGTATGCTCAAGCCGGGATTTGATAGTGGACAGATGGAAAGACTTATTTGTTCCTTAGGTTCGCTGGCTTTGGTCTTATGGAAGCAAATAAACTTGGTTTTTGACACATTTAGTGAGAGCAAGTTCTTGTCAAGCCACAGCTTAATGCGAGCCATACCTTCCTCGGCATTGGTCTGTGCATCTATCCAACTTCTGCCCTGAAATACAATAACTGTATCATCTGCGTAGCATATCCCCATCGCGTTTGCTTGCAGAGCATTATGAATATCATTGATATACAAAAGAAACAAAGTCGGTCCGAGAACACTACCCTGGGGTACTCCAAATCTAATAGGCAGCTCATCACTTACGTCATCCCCTATTTTGACGGATTGAGACCGTTTTGATAAAGCTCTTCGCACAGGGACTCATTTTTTTGTATTTTTTTTCTAATGCAGTTTCTAAAGCATTATTTGCTAAATTCTCCATCGAAGAGGAGTTAATTCATTAACTTTGCTCACAAGCCTTTGTTCTAATCGTTGCCCTTTGGATCAAGGTTCTGGTAGATCTCGGTTTGAAGACTTTGGCTTTTTCGGCGTGTAAAGGGTCAGGTTTTTCTGTGTTGTCTGGGAAGATTCTGAAAAACGGAAAACAAATTAAATTACAACTGTACGAGTATAAAGGTATAAAAAGTATAGATTAAAATCAATTTCAATAAATTTTTGTAACATCTGCCTATCATTGGCGTAACAGGTAAGGTAAACGCACCAATCATGGTCAGTTTAAGGGCGGATTTCACCGTTGAAGTTAAACGCGATCAATTGAAGCTGAACTCGTTTACGCGCTTAACCGAGATCAGTTTTGACATTTTGGATTTCACCGACGTAATCTAATCTCAGTTATAGCTAAACGCGTTTTACATTCTGAACGCCCGATATTGGCCGTTTAACGCATTTAAACGCGTTCAATTAAATGTCAATGTCAGAGATAACTCTGATTGGAGATTCCCTTTAACCTTCCGGAGGCTTGAATTCAGGCCATACACTAGTTACAGCAATGAGGAGAGCATTGGCACTAGCTTTTGAAGATAGCGATGATGAAAATGTATTTGTTCGGCGTTCAAGGTGGATACGCATCAGGGAAGAACCATTCGACACCCTTGATGATAAAGATTTTGTTACAAGATTTCGTCTCACAAAACCAACTGTTCTTTCGGTATTGGAGACCATTGAAGAAAAAATTGAGTTTCCTTCAAACATGTAAGCATCAACACATATTTGTAGTTTAATGCTAGTTACAGATATTTTATTTGTGCCATTATCTATACGTTTTTCGTATTTTTTTCAGAAACAATAGTGTCTCGCCTATTAATCAGTTGCTTTGTGCTCTACGTTTTTACGCAACTGGCTGTTATCAAATGACTGCTGCCGATTTAAGTGGATTTAGCACTTCTACTGCACATAGAATTGTGCACAGAGTCAGCGCTGCTATTGCTTCACTACGTCCACGTCACATATATTTTCCAGAGTTACCAAATGAGATCTCCCAGAATCAAATTGAATTTTATGAGAAAGCTAGATTTCCATATGTTATAGGAGCAATAGACTGCACTCATGTGAAGTTCAATAAATCGCCAGGTGGGGAATACCCAGAGATTTTTCGAAACAGAAAAAACTATTTTTCACTTAACATTCAGGCCATCTGCAATGCCAAATTGGAATTCACTGATATAGTTGTTCGATGGCCAGGGAGTACGCATGATTCTTATATTTTCAACAATTGCCATAGAAGAGCAATGTTTGAACAGGGTCGATATGGAAATGCAGTGCTTGTGGGAGATGCAGGCTATGGATGTAACAGTTATATGATGACTCCGTTGGAGCAATGCAATAATGCTGCTGAAAACTTGTATAATGAATCTCAAATACGGACAAGGAATAGTATAGAAAGATTATTTGGTGTGTGGAAGAAGAGGTTTCCAGCTATGGCTATTGGTTTAGGGGTTTCAGTACAGAATTCATTTCCTATAATCATTGCTACAGCAATCTTACACAATATTGCAAGAAGAAGTGGAGAAACAATGCCTCCTAATGATAATGACGTAATTCATTCACGCGAATGGGATGCTATATTAGCCATGGGTAATATTAATAATGAACATACACAAAGAGTACAGAGAATGAATCCCAATCATATAAGACGCTATGAGTTAGTAACCAACTATTTTGCTGCATTAGGAAGATAATCAAGGGACGGATGGAACATACTCATATGATTGAATAATAATATTAGAAAACTAATAAAAAAACTAATGTTTTTCAGTACAAACTATTCTTTTAATTTTTGAAGTCCTATATCTAACATCTCTAGTTTTATTTCCTCCTGTTTTGTTTTCAAGGCCTCTTGTTTCAATTTTTCTTTTTCTTGCTCCTCCTGGAGCCTCAATATATTAATTCTTATATTGTGCTCCTCCTCTGCCTGAGAATTAGCTAGCTCTAAGGTAGAGATCCTCAATGTAGAGAGAGCCTCAGACCCTCTATCGCGCCTCAGATTTGGCCTCCTACGACTCGTTGATAGGGTTGGTCTACGACGACTCATAGATGGTGGAGCACGATGTTGGACTCTGCAAATGATTATAAATAAAAAGTATTATTATTATTTTACTATTCTCTCCGTTCTTTATAATTATTTTTCTGTGCTAGTAACGCAGGCGTGAGTAAACGCAAAAAACATATATAAATTGGGTCTGAAAAAGAATGATAAGTAGATAGTTCTCATTCAATGATGAATTTATCGGTTAAAAACTAACTCTATACCTACTCACTGTGCAACTATACTGCTGTTGCTTCCCATTATTCCTACAACACATTGAC
This sequence comes from Aproaerema taeniolella, assembly GCA_949987775.1. Taxonomy (NCBI): domain Eukaryota; kingdom Metazoa; phylum Arthropoda; class Insecta; order Lepidoptera; family Gelechiidae; genus Aproaerema; species Aproaerema taeniolella. The sequence continues at coordinate 7,091,401 of OX465271.1, forward strand.
AGGAAATGTTTTGAGTCTTACCTAGGTGTTGAGGCTTGCATCTCAGTTGGGAACTGTAGCTGCTGCTCGTGCTCATCCACATGACATGGGCTCGGTTGCATAAGATTTGGGTTTATTGGATCTCTGAGCATACTGGGAGTATATTGAGACCAGTCCTGCACAAAATTAGGTTTAGGCGTGAAAACGTAACAGACAGAGTTACTTTCGCATTTTATATTAGTAAGGATTATCTATAGGATAATGATATCGAGAAAACAAAGAAAAAAGTACCCGTATTTCTGAAGGTTTTGGGTAATTGATAAATCAAAAATCTTATGTGTGGGTATATTATATTTTTGATTAAAACAATTTAATCTAGTTATAATATAGTGGCTTCGTATTTCTAAAGTCTACAATGTATTTGACAATGATAATCAGCTGGAGAATGCAATACTATAGTTGAAATGGCACCAATATCATTTCGCTTTGATGTTGTGTGCCTCAAAAAATGTCTAATATTAAAATGAAACATATTTTATAATTCTTGATTTTACATCTAAAATTACACAGAAATTTGGTACAAAGCTGGACTTATGTACGCCTGACGCTAAAAAGTTGTGTACAGCTATGGTGTACAAAAAGCAAAAAGCATTTTTAAAAACCATCTTTGTGTGATATACTTACAAAGGTCTCAGTGGTTGCTGTTTCTGTATCTTGTGCAATCAGTGTATTTATTTCACCGGCATCTGAAAAATTATATTTTGTTAGAATCCTTGCCAAATAAAAAGCAGAATGTGTAGGTAATTAGGTCATAGGTAAATGCCTCAGACTTTGGTAAAATAGTGTTCTATAATAAAATTTATGTACTCAAACTACCACTATAAAGCTAATGTTGAAATATAAAATACATACCTCTTATAAATACTGTTGATTCTTTCTGGTGGGATGGTCCAGCTATTGGTTGAGACGGTCCAACCATTTCGCTACTTGCGGCAATGGACCTCTGGCTACTGGAGGCTGAAAAGTCACATTTAGTTCACATTTTGTGTTGTTTTTTTACAAAAAAATTTAAAATTGTGTTTGTTGGCTAAACCTTTATTAATGTATCAACTGAGCAATAGAGTAATGTGACATTTTTCAATTAAAATTAAAGCCAGGTAAAGGAAATAGCTCAGAGCAACTCTTCACATAACCGTTGTTATGGACAGATTACTGAGGTTGTCGTCAAACTGCAGCCTTTAATTGAGCTAGTGTTCTAATCTACCACTGTAACTATGATAAAAATTACTCACCAATACTGCCACTATCACAGTCATACGGATTTACGTATCCCGATATTCTTGGCTGTAGTAAATCCAGCACGCGCTCAATGAAGGGGTCCTCATTTCTCTTTTTTGGTGGTCCCCCTCCTATTAACGTAAATATCATAATTATAGTTGGTGACGAGTAAAGTAGGTACTATAATCAACAAGTATATGCACATCAAATATTATGTACTAACCGGTACCAATAACGTCTTGATTCCTTTGGGTTAGCTCCTGCTTTGCCCGTTTTTTTAAATTTTCCCAGCAATTCTTGAGGACCGACCAATCCCGCTGGTAAACACTGGAAGTGGCGTTAAATTCCGTCTCGATTTTGCGCCACTCGTCGTTTTTCTGACGCATGTTGATTGCGTCAGTGCGCTTACATTCGACCACATCGAAGTGGTTTTCCACCAGCTCAATGAGGGCCAACTTTTCGCTGGCAGTAAAAGTGGGGTCTCTTTTTCTACCGGTAGCTGGGTTGCCTTTTTTTTTTACGGGTTGGTTGGAGCCAATTGCCTCTTCGCTGTTTCTCTTCATCGTTCACAAACAAATATAGATAAAGTAAATATTAGGTATTCACTTCAACTAACGACGGCTGTATTACGGACGACATTCAATTCAAAAGTTGTGACTTTATTATTTTTTCTGTCAATTTGCGTTCCGTTCCTCAGAAATGCATTACCGGTTTTTAAAATGAACGCGTTTCGCTTTTCCGGTCTTTAGTTTTTCTGCGTGAAATGAAAACTATTAACGTAAACGTTGTTTTCGTAAACGCGATTAAAAGTAAGCTTCAAAAAGTCGGTGAAATCAGTTTGACGTTAATCGAGATAAAATCAAAATTTGAACTCGGTTTTAGTTAAACCAAGTTCTGCGGAACTCGGTTCAGAATGGAAATGGTGAAATCCGCCCTAAGGGTTTTATATTTTATATATGGAATCCTACTTTTATCAATATCAAAACAACTGATATTGATAAAAGTAGGATTTCCATATATACGTAAGCTCATATTTTGGTATTTTCTTTTATAGAAAAGTAAAAAAAAAATTAAGAATTGGTGTAGACAGAGCTAATAATGGTCAGTCAAAAACCCAATGTTGACCCACCAATTATGGTTTGCTCCCATTATGGCCGAACCAATTATGGTCACTAAGCTTGTTAAAACTCATGATAAAAGAAACAAAAATTTTGGTTTTTATTTATAATTCTAAATTCTAAACTTAGAATCTTACAAACTTAAAAAAATCATATTAAAAATAAAATGAAATCAAAATGAGACAACGTCGTTAAAAGTAAGTAACATTTCTTCCTAAGCTACATTTCAGTCTCGTTATTGAGAGTTAACTCTTAAGAGGTAATAGTAAGACGGTCTATCTTAAAACCTTAGAATCATAACAAAATGGTTAATTTTTAACCTTTCTAATTATTCCTTTCCTTCATTTATTATAATTAGCCGATATTGTAAAGTATACAAAGTTGTTTATAAAACTACTACAAGATCAACAAGCTTTCATTTTAAGAAAATAGAACATTATATTATATACTTTAAGGCACTTTAACTGAATTTTAATATGTTTAAATATTTATAAATTGTCCATTTATGGAATAACGAAACAGCCTTTTTTTGCGAACTTAGGAATTGCTATTTGGCAAACAATATTATCCCAACTATACAATTGTAAGTCTTTAATCACAGGCCAGCGCCAAAATTCTTTCGATTTTTTAAGACAAGACACTAGCGCCCCTTCTTCAGACATAGAAACAACTTGTCCTGGGTATTTCCCTTCATTCCAAATAACCATAACATAATCGTCAGTAGAAACGTTGCAAGAACCAGAAGTGTTATTTCCTTTTGAAGTTCCTCTAGGCAAATTTTCATTTAAATTAAAATCTGATGTAACAGGCAAGTTATAAGGCAACTGTTCAACTATAACTTTAGGTGATACTACATCTTCATCAGACGTTTTTGCATCAGCTTCATCCAAGGATAGCGGAAGTGAAATCGAGTCACCTTGAATATCTGATTGTCTTTGGTTATTATTGCCATTCTCATTCATAGTGTATTTTAGCTTCAAGTCCATAAGTGTTCGATCTTCGTCAGATTGATCTGGTATATCCATATCACTTTCTCCTGTCTCCGCATATGTCACATCACTATCAACATCCGATTCACTTGAAGTGATAGAGACACGTCTGCGTTTCTTCAAGTTTTCTTTACGTGTACTCGTGTTCTTTTGTTTTTCAATTTTGGCCTTTTCTTTTAACTCTCTCTTCTCCTTAAGTAGTTGTTTTCTTTTTGCTTTGATATCTTCTTTTTCTTGTTTTTCTGCGTCCTTCTTTACGTGAAATTATCTCCATGCCTTACTGGTTATAGCTGATGGTATTCTCTCTTTGGATATTTTACGCTTGTTTTGTATCGGTTCTGGCCAAAATAGAGCCTTTTTAAACGGTGATGGCACCAGAATACCTTTATTAAGCATGTGATGAGCAAAACCTGCAGTAGATGTAGATGGTATTACCTCGTCTTGATCTATTGCAAGAGCCGAAGATGTCGAAGGTGTGACTTTGGTCGGAGTTTTTTGTGCAGAAGTTAAGTCACTTATAGCGCATTTAGAAAGCAGGTCCTGATTTTGCTTAGTGTCACCTTTTTCATTGTCACTACCTTTCTTATTATTGTTAGTAGGCTCCAAAATATCTTTATTTTGAAGTGTTTGTGCAGAAGAACTTGCAGATGTTGGTGAATTATCATCGTGGCATTCCACAGGAGGAAAAGATATCAGAGGCGCGATTTCAGAAGAAGTCACATACAAATGTTTATACTTGGCCCAGATAGCATACATTGTCACATCTTCATTGGGTAATGCATCAGCCAATTCTGGCGTAGGCAAATAAAAACATTTCTTAAAGGTGTCTAGTTTAGACCGTTTGAAAATATTAACAATTTCTGATTCGAGCTGGCTTAAAAAAGCTTGGTTTTTTGTAGAATCACAGGCAGTTTTGTTTGTCAATGTTCTGTTTTGAATATTTAACTTAGTGAAGTCCACTAGATCTGGGCCATACGGATAGAGCCCTCCCACTCGAAACCCATTTTTTATGCAGTCCGGAGATATATTATCTAATGCACATTTTAGAATAGGTGCAAAGTTTTCTTTTTTTACTTGCTGCCCCAGATTTTCTGACTTCCACTTCCTTATTTCCTGTCGCCAAAACAGTTTCAGTGGCCTAAATACCGACACGTCCATGGGTTGCAGCAAGTGAGTACTATTTGGGTATAGAGCAATAACTTCAATTTGTTTCTCTCTGCAGAAATCTGACAAATGTTTAGTCAAATGGGAAGCATGGCCATCCAGAAAAAAGATTATGGGGAACTTCGTTTTGTTTTGCACCAGCCAAGGATAGAATATATTTGTTACATATTCATAAAATGTACTCCCGCACATCCAGCAGTTTTCTGAACGGCCAATGCCCCAACTTTCAGGAATACTTTCGGCAATAGCTCGTGGAATGCGTTCGTAAGAGAACACTAACATTGGTGGTGCTAACTGTCCAGCTGCATTGGCTGTCAAAAGAACTGTTAGGTTTTCTTTTTCGTTCCCTGACGTAGAATTTTTTTTTCTCCTCTTTTTACTAAAACACGGTCAGGTTTGCGATTTAAGAAAAACGCGCTTTCGTCCGTATTAAATAACCGCGTTGGATCCTTCAAAACTTCTGAAAGATTATTTTCTTCTAAATACTTCTCTATGTCTGTAAACCATTTGACTATATGTTCTTCTTTTACAGATTCTCTTGATGTAGTTAAGTTTTGCGAAACCCTCTCAGATATTTCTGGATGTCTCTTTAGAAACAAATCGAACCATTTCCTTCCTGGTCTGTCATTTGTAAATGGATTTTTTCTTCCAGTAGATTTTATAATTAGTTGAACAGAATCTAATAGTTGTTCCTTTCCTGTCGGGCAATGTCGTTCTGCCATTGCAAACAACCATTCTTTTATTATGGCTTCTTCATTCGTAGAAAGTATTGTAGGAGGACCCATATGACAAACAGCAGGACTCTTTCCATTATTCCTTAAGGTCATTCTGGGTACACCATATTTCTTAGCTGCAGCTGAATAACTGTCCCCTTTTCTAACAGCTTCCATTGCAAGGCCCATTTGATGGGGCGTGTAGTTTTTCTTTGGTGCCATTGTTACCTTATGAAACAAAGAGATCAAATTTATAAAAAATCTTTGTTTTAGAATAATTTTGCAAAAAAGGATAAAATCTTAATTTACATGTATTAACAGAATGATAATTATGGTACTCCAAAGATTATGGTTTGTGGTCCAGTCATGGTCACCCCAATAATGGTAACTATGACCATTACTAGACCGGTATGCACAAACGAGGCGCCAATAAAATTTGAATTTGTTAGGGGCCATTCATTTATTACGTAAGATGATTTAGGGGGGGAGGGGGGTCGACCATGTCTTATTTTTTCTCACAAGGGATGGGAGGGAGTCTCGATAGTTCTTACGTAAGATCACAAAAATGCGCAAAGTTTCATTCATTCATTCATCAAAACCAAATTTTATTACTACCAAAAAATTAATTGTACTTACAAAGCAGGATTAATAAAAATTAATCCTGCTTTGTAAGTACAAATAAACATTTCTAAAAAGTGTTACTTTGAAAAATAAACATTAAAACAAACCAAACGTGTATTCATTTTTTCCTATAGATTCTTACGTAATAAATATTAAACAGTGGGGGAGAGGGTCGGCCTATTCTTATTTTTTCTTATAATAGGAGGGGAAGGGGTCAAAAACTAGCGATAATAGTCTTACGCAATAAATGAATGGCCCCTTACTGTGGATAAGTATTCTAAATTTGATAAAAAAAGCTGAAACACCTTTTATGCCAATCATGGTCAATTTGACCATCATTGGAAATATCATAAATAGACGTTCCAGTAATGGTCAGTTCAGTTTTAGAAGTCTACAAAACAGAAATATGTGCATTTTCTGACATCATTTGTCTCACAGGTATGATACCTTAAGTTTCAAAACATAAATATATCCCAAAACCCTTATTTTATTATAAAAATAAGAAATAGAAATACTCACCAACCTTATCAAAAATAACTCAAATTTTATAAATTCACCACCGCATTGTGTTCAAGAGCTCGCCATGTTGCAAATGTCAAGTGTCAAAATGAGAAACGTCATTTTTTGGCAAGCTGAGTGTCTATGGTTTATCATTAAGTGTTGCCATTTCCCCTACAACGTTTAGTTTTCTTATTTTCTAGTTTGTTTAGAAATCGACCATCATTAGAACGCTGACCAAGACTGGTACTGTTACCTTACTACTTTATAGCTCACTAGGTTTTAAAGGGCTGAATCTTATTATCTTTCCGGCTCTTCTATTGAGTCTTATTATTAGTCTTATTGTTTTCCGGCTCTCCCATTGAGTCTAATGTTTTTCCGGCTCCCTCATTGAGTCTCATAGGTATTTTCCGGTTCTCCTACTGAGTTTTATTGTTCTTTTTTAAGCACAGTTACACAAAACAAACTAAGGTCAGGTGGTAAAAATGTGCCTCGTTATTTTAATAAAGTTCTCAGCAACTTACCACCGGGGGTGTCTGGCTGTAGTGAAGGATCAGCTGCTGCATCGTCAATATACTGCGGTTCTTGGGTTCTGACTGCATAAAGATTTTTATTAATAGCACTGTAAAAGCACTTTCAAATCTCTGTGGGGTTGGCTTGTTGTTACGGCACCCGTGACTCCTGATAGTGCCGAAAAGAATTTCGATAGGATCTTGATTTAGGTGCCGCATCCACACCGAGACGTGATATTGAACTCACATTCCAGTTTTTTAAATAAAAATTCGATTCCTTCAAGTGTCCGTGCCCAATTTTTCAAAGTAGGTGTTTTATTTTCTGGTTGTCGTGTAATTGGGTCGACAAATCTCATTTCTTCGAGTTTTTTAAATGCTTCTTTCCACAGATAGTGGTGCGCAGAGTTTGGAGTCACAGCCCCAAGAAAGGGTTTCCCGGTGCCACTTGTTTCTTGTTATAGCTGCCATTGTGAGTGTCGAATAAGTTGTCGAAAAATATTAGGATGAGTCTCAGAGGTATTTTCCGGTTCTCCTATTGAGTCTTATTGTTCTTATTTAAGCACAGTTACACAAAACAAACTAATATACACAAAATTACAAAATAACGAAACAACTTATACACATAATTAATATTTAAAATCTGTGTGTTAAAACGGCGCTGGCTCGGCTTATGCTGCCACAAAACAGCGTTGTTCTTCCGTCAGAACCTACAGTGTCGTGGATGCAAGGAAAACATAGGGGTGGTAACTTTGAAGCCTTTTTATCTTCTAATCAGTGGTGAAACCTTTTTTCCGGTCTTCGGTCTCCTTTTTCTCCTTGAATTTCCTTTCGGAACTAAATGTGTCATTTTTTTTTTGCCGGCTGCCGATGGCCTTTACAGCTTCACCGAGAAAGTGCGAGCGCAGATGGCTCTCAGCCTAATAATTTTAAGTAACAGGCCAAAGGGCGCCCCCTGTGGGACTCGAACCTCGGCTTAGGGGGCGTTACTGAGAGAAGGGAGTTGGACATAAGTTTGTGAAGAGAAGAGGCCGGGTACGTACCGGTACCGCGAATCGGGGCGGAGATGATGGGGTATACGCGACGAAGGTCCTCGCCGGCGAGGACGGAACCAGGGTCTGTGTGGTGTACGGGACTCTGCGCGTTGTTGGTCGGCCTGTATCGCACGATTCGCAAGGGTTTTTTAAATTTTACTATTCTGATGTCCGTGTTTTAAAGAAATCTATTAGTTTACGAGTATCGCTCTCTTTATGATTTTTTAAAACACTGTTAGAAAAATTCCATCCACGACATAACCTTTCCATATGAAGTCAATAAGAGTTTTGACTATTTAATTATTCATCTTATGTTTTTTTATTAAACGGTTCCGTAAAGTAAGACCGTTTTAATTGTGAATTAAGTTAACAATTTTTAAATGTATTAAGATTCAAATTTAATTAAAAATATATATTTTAAATACAATTTATAAATTTTTATATTGGTAGGTCACCATATCATAGTTTGTAAATTATCTGAGCTTATTGTAGTTATAATATTACAGTATTTAATACATTCACAACAATAATAAAATACATATAACCATGTACGAGCACTTGCTTGCCGGTACAAACGTTGATGTGTGGTTAGATAATTGAGACAGGCTTGATAGTCACGTGTTTTTATTGATAAAAGTAAAATAACAATAAGTACATGTGTGCACACTAAAACAGGCTATTGTGAACTGAAATATGATTAATTAATTGCTAATAAAGTAAATGCTGACATTGCTGATGCGATGAAATGTATGTGATCGTACATCTTCCGGGGGCGGAGATGAGATAAAACTAAATTCATAATTTCGGAGATGTACTCTTGTCTAAGCGGAGCGGTAGACTTGATAGCTCTATTGATTCGAGGCGCGAGGCGAAGCGGCGCTGGTCGCGTGCGCGTGCGGCTGATGACGTCACGGCGGGCGGCGAGGGGCGCGTCGATGATGATAGCACACTTGCTCTTGACTGCTCTTGGGTTTGCGGTACACGCCAACGAAATTGGATTCTTTTGACTGTGACCACCAATCCAGTGATGACCACTACCCCAAGTAAGGCATAAATTAGGGTGTAGTGGTGAATATCGTGATACGATATGTCGGTTGAAATGACATCTCCTTGTTTAAGGTCATCTATTTTTCTCTTGATTTCTAACATCCCTTGTTGAAAATCACTTGAATTCTGTTCTGAGAGTATAGTTATTGTTATGTTGATGTAGTTGTTTATTGGGGCTATCATCGGTGTCACAATATCAGGTTTCATGCTCAATTCGGTCTGGTGTATCTTATGTGGAGTTACAGTAAAACTCTCTGTTTTCAAAATACATTGGAAATCCAATTTTATAATGCCTGAGTTAATCAGCTGATATAATGCTACTTGATCGTAGCAAACAATGCGAACTTGGGTCTTATTACAGTAGAAGTACAAGTAGGTATTCAAAGTACTTAGCTCTTGTAAGCTATTTTTGCATGTTTTAATTAGAGTTTTGCAATTTCGGTTTACTGTCTCACAGAAACTCTTGTCGTCCTGTATCTTGTATTCTGGTTTCAGGATATGACAATAGTGAGCTTCTGATACTGTCATACATGATCTGACATCCAATTCTGAAAGTAGTATGTAAACGTCCCTCTTGGTATTTATTGAGATGTAATTCGATATTGGTACGACGCTTATCATTTTTTCTCCTATAACTTGTGGCGCAGGGATAATTCTCATGATTTCGTAGGACTTTCTACTGATAAGCGGTAATCTGATTTCAAAGATTAATACATCTTCCATTAATCTTGCTTTGACCTTCAATAGGTTGTAAATCTTGCGAATATCCAACTGAATGTTTTCGATGGGAAGGGAAACATCCTTAGGAAGTTGACTTGATATGATGCTTAGCTCCTTGATAAGCTGTTCAGGTGTTAGTAAATGCAAGTTAAATCGTCCTTGATAGATATCGGTGACGGTGTCCAGTAATGTGTCTTGTATGTCTTTTAAGTTGTGTATCATGTTGCTTGCTATTGTAGCTCCTATGTTGAATGAATTAAGAGCGATATTCTTTTGCATTTCGTTGTTTAACATATTGGTTGCTTCTTCTAGTTTGATTATGTGTTGGTTTATCATCTTGTGTTGTTTGTTCATAGTTTCCTCTACTCGTTTCAGTAAATTGAATTGTGCCTCTATGACGGATGTTTGATTTTTCCAGAGGGAGGCGAGATGTCTTGTATTTTCTTGAACTAGATTTATATCTTTTCTGTACTGCTCGGCGAAGTTCTCATCTAAGACACCGAACAAGCTGTTTGCTAAGTATCCGACGCCATTGATAAGACCTCTACGCGGACGCTGTCTAGAGAGCGGCCGCGTGCTAGTATGCTGACTGAGTAGTATCTCGTTGTAGTACTCAAGTTCCGAGAAAGCATGTTGTAATTGTAGTAGTATGACGTCACAATGGGCTTGATCCCGTATTGACTGACACGTGCTGTCGAGTGCTTGAGTGTACTTTTCGAACGCCTTTATTCCTTGCCAATAAGGTTGTAAATTGTAGTATACGACTATTTTCCACTCATCTTGAATTAGCATCATGTTTGATATCTTGTCAAAATACAATCCTTGGCCTTGTCGCAGCTGGGTGACGTTTGTGTCACATTGTGAATTAGAAATGATAGTTAGAAAAAGAAATAGTCCAGTGACGAGTGAGCTGAGGTGAAACTTGTTGGAGCGACTGTTGCTTAATCGGGGCCTTGTTGCGGTATTCGTCACAGTAATGACGTCACTCGGTTGACGTCTTTGTTCAGTGTCTTGAACTGGGGTGTCTTGGGTCCCCTCTTCTCTTTCTATTAATGTAGAAAGCTTGATGATGGGGCGCTTCAAGATGCCATTTTTTGTTTTAAGTGAAACAACTCTTACGTAACCGTCCTTGCCTTGATGCAGTTCGATGACTCGTCCCATTGCCCACTTGCCGGGTGGTAAGTGGTCATCATGGATTAGTACGATGTCATTAAGCTGTATATTGCGTTGAGGCTGCTTCCACTTGCTCCTGGCAGCTAATTGGACTAAATACTCAGAGCGCCATCTTTTCCATAAATCTTGTAATATTTTTTGCATGAGGTGCCAGCGCGTCCTTTGATCTTTTTCTGTTTCAATCAAGGTCAGTGTAGGTCCACTATTCAAAAAGTGTGAAGGAGTCAGATAATCTAGGTCTTCTGGATCTTCGGAGAGTGGACATAAAGGTCTTGAATTTAGGCAGCCCTCAATTTGTGCTAATAAGGTCGTGAATTCTTCATAGGTCAATTTTTGATCGCCTATTACTCGTTTCAGGTGAAATTTGAAGCTTTTGACTGCAGCTTCCCACAGTCCACCCGCTGACGGCCATGATGGGGCATTAAAATGCCACGTGATTTCCATGTCGGCCATTTCTGATAGAAACTCGTCATTCATAGTTGCTATTATTTCTTGATATTCTTGCTGTAAACATCTGCTAGCTCCAATGAAGTTGCGTCCATTGTCACTATAAAAGTGTTGTGGCGTGCCCCGGCGGGCGGCCATGCGCCGTATGGCGGCTATGAAGGCGGGGGTGGTTAAATCAGAGACTAGCTCTAAGTGGACCGCTTTCGTTACCATGCAGACGAATACGGCCACATACCCCTTGGTAGACTTGATGCCTCTTCCTCTACTTGATTTTACTTGAACATGGCCTGTAAAATCCACGCCCGTATGTAGAAATGGACGAGCGGGGTTTATTCTTGCTTCAGGTAGATCACCCATTATCTGGTGGTGTTTAATGGGTTGTTGTTTCTTGCATATTATACAACGGCGTATAATTTGTTTAGTTGCCTTGTTGCCACCCATTATCCAGTACTTTTGACGTAGAAATGCCAATGTGACCCGAGCTCCTCCGTGGTAAGTAAGCTCGTGCGCGTGTTTAATAAGTAGTTCCGTTAATTTTCCAGAATGTGGTAAAATTATGGGGTATTTCATGTCGGAGCTGATGTGAGCTTCCTTCAGTCTGCCCCCCACGCGAAGAATACCTTGTTTATCCAGGAACGGGGTTAGGCATAGAGTCTTGCTATTAACGGACACTCGCTCGCTGTTGATGAGATCGCTAATTTCTTTTTCGAATTCTATTCCTTGTACTTGTTTAATCAACTTCTCATTAGCTTGGCGCAGCTCTGATAGAGTTAAATAGGAGGTTTTATTTTGAGTTTGCTTCCTTGTTAAAGCAATAAAGCGACGTACCCATGCTAGTACGCGCGTGACTTTATTCAGAGAGCTGTATTTATTTATAATGTTCATTATAACGCTATCTTTTTGATCTTGAGGTTGCGTTACTAAGTTGATTTGCGGCTTCTTAACTTCTTCATTCGTTAAGAAAATTGTTTTTTCTTGCTGCTGTTCATTGAACGTTGATAGCCATGACGGGCCTTGCCACCACAGTGGATGTTGAATTAGCTGAGTAGCGGTGACACCACGGCTAGCGCAGTCAGCGGGGTTCTCAGCGGACTTGACGTATCCCCAGGATTCCGACGGCATGACTTCTGTTATTTTGCGGACTCTGTTTGATACAAAGGTGGACCAGCGATCGGGGTCACCCTGTATCCACCCCAAGACCGCGGTCGAGTCGATCCATCCATGTGTTGTGACTTGATAATTTGATAAACATTTTTTGACCTTCTTCATGACTTGAGAAAGAAGATACGCTCCACATAACTCCAGTTTTGGTAACGTGAGTGTCTTGTTACGTGGTACTAATTTTGATTTTCCTGTTATCAAAATTATTTTTGAAACTTGATTTTCATTTAACTTACAATAAATGACGCAAGCATAAGCCTTTTGCGATGCGTCACAATATCCGTGTAACTCGATCGCTGTCGACGGGCTCGTACCTAACCACCTCGGTACTTTTACTTGATTTATGTTAATTAAATCATGTTTGATTTTTGTCCATTCTGTCTGGATATCCTGTGGGACTTGGCTATCCCATTCAATTTTACTTTCCCATACTTGTTGGAAAAGGATCTTTAGTTTAGTGGAAATAGGTGTCAACCAGCCCAGCGGATCAAATAGCCTTGATATATCAGATAACATCTTGCGTTTGGTATCTTGATTATTTTCAGAAAAATTGGGAATAGTTGATTGGAACATAAAATTGTCTTGCTCTGGGTTCCATCTTAAGCCAAGGGTCTTGGTTGCTTGCATAAAATTGTAATCTTCTTGTTTTTGTTTGTTTTGGCAGTCTCGTAATAGATTTTGATTATTAGAAGTCCATTTTCTCAAATTAAAGCCTCCTAATTTTAAAAGTTTGACCAAATCATCTTGTAATTGTAAAGCTTCATCCACAGTATGAGAACCGTGAAGTAAGTCATCGGTGTAAAAGCTTGATTCTACTACTCTTGCTGCTTCGGGATATTTAGTATATTCATCCTTCGCTAGTTGGCGTAACGACATCATAGCAAGGAACGGCGCGGCCTTGGTGCCATACGTCACCGTTGTAAGTTGATATTCTTGCAATAGACTGTGAGGTGAGTCACGCCAAATGATTTGTTGTAATTTTTGGTCATCAGAGTGAATCCAGATCTGCCGAAACATCTTTTCTATATCAGCTGTGAACCCAATACGGAATTGTCTCCATCTTATAATCAGTTCAAATAAATCATTTTGTAGGTTAGGGCCAGTATACATGTAGTCGTTTAGGCTTTTTCCATTTGATGTATTTTGTGAGCCATTAAACACAACACGGAGCTTTGTCGTAATTGAATCTCGAATTACGCAATGATGGGGCAAGAAGTAATCAGGTTTTGATTGGTAATCTGCTACTTTCATATGCCCTAAATCTTGATATTCCTTGATAAATAACTTGTAGTCATTGGCGACTTGCTCATTTCTTGAGAATTTTCTTTCCAGCTGCATGAATTGCGCAATAGCTTTCTTCTTAGATTCTCCTATTTCGTTTATGTTTGAACAGAGAGGAAGTCTAACTTGATATCTGCCGTCTTCCCGCCTTGTTGTGGTCGACTTGTAAAATTGTATGCAGTTATCCTCCTCTTCTGTATTTGACTTGCTATCAGATATATCTTCAGTTTGGCAGAAGAATTGAATATCTTCTATGTTGTTGAGAACGACATTGCAGTGTAGGGTTTGCATCTTGCCACACAAAATCCAACCTAGCCGGGTTTGTTGTGCAACCGGCCTTATGTTATCGGCTCTGCGTATGCCTTCTAACAAGATATGAGAATATACGTCGGCCCCTAACAGTACGTCGATAGGGCGACTCATGTAAAATTGGGGGTCTGCCAACTGGAGATTGTTGAGGTATTCCCAGTCTGGTTTTCCAAAAGTGTAATTAGGTAAGTTTCTTGTCAGCTTGTTCATGATGTATACTTCTGTTTGAAATTCATAGTTTTCTAATAAAGAGCAGCAATTAATGATTAATTTTCCTTTACAGGTTGATTCTTTCGCGCCAATTCCAGTTATCATGTCACTGCATTTTCGTCTTGATAGTTTGAGAAGCTGTGCTGCGTTCTCACTGATTAATGATATCTGAGATCCTTGATCTATGAGGGCGCGAAGCACCCGGTACGCTCCATCTGCCCCTCGGACCTTAATAAGGGCTGTAGCCAAAAGTACTTCTGGTGTCTCACATTGCCGAGCCACATAAGCATTGGGTTGTCGTGAACTTGTTTCATTCGACGTGCTGTTGGCTGTACCCTTTGGCGTAGAGCTCGTACTTAAGTTAGGTGTCGCATTTCCAGTCTTGGAAAAAATGTCATGCAAAAGTGAATTATGACACTCGTTGCAGTGACGACATCGCTTGTTCGATCGGCATGCCTTTCCATGATGATTATAAAGGCAATTATTGCACAAATTAAGTTTGTTGACTGATACTATCTTTTGTGCCGGCGGTAATTCGAGGAATTGCTTACAAAAATAGATGCCATGGTCTTGACTATCGCAAATGGGGCAATTTAACTTTGATTTCTGATTTTGTTTTGATGAAGAATTCTTATTGCTTGAATGATAATTATTTTTGTAGTTTTTAGACTTATCTTGCTTTCCAGAACTTGATGCGTTGTCTGTAGATGGTTTTGGGGCTCCGTCTTGCTTGCCGCGAGATGTTTCTATGGTAGTAAACTTGTTTTCTAAGAATTCTAAGAAATCCTTCATTTTTGGCAGCTCCCGGGGTTGTTTTAGTGAATTCATGTACTCCTTAAGAGTTTCAGGGTCCAGTTTTTGTGACAAAATGTGAAGGAGTATGGGGTCCCAGGAGTCGATGTCGATGCCTAAGTTCTTGATTGCATTCAGACATTCCTTGGTGACGTCATGAATACGTTTGATATGACTTGCTTGCGGGTTCTGTACTACGGATATGCCCATTAATGTGTTCATATAGGAGGTGAAAATTAGTTTTTTATTATTATATCGGTGGTTGATGATCTCCCAACTTGTATGATAGTTTTCCGAGCTAATTTGGAGATGCTGAATGAGGCGCTCGGCCTCTCCTCGTAACTTGCCCTTGAGAAACTGCATTTTCTGGGAATCGGAAAGCGAGGGGTTGCTATGTACTGCTTCACAAAAGAGGTCCTTGAATGACACCCACTGCTGATAATTTCCATTAAAAATAGGGATGTCTAGCTGCGGTGTCGACTTCTCTCTATGCGCTACCGACCACAGCTTGCTATTGATATCTCGTTTCATAGAGAAGTATTGTTCTTCATGCTCACCAAAAATTTGCTCATATTGTGGATCTGAGCCTTCGCCCCTCTCACTGTCTAATTCCCAGTGAAGCTTGTCTATCACCTGCCAGCGAGATTGTAATGTTTTAAGGGTGTCCTCGAACTCCCACTTTTCCTTGATATTTTCTAGCTGAATTTGAGATACTGTTCGCGCGAATGCTTTGAAGTTACTTGCTTGTTTTTTCAACATCTCATCCAGCTTGCTATTAGTCCCAGTAGTATTGAACTTGACTTCTGGCTTACTGGAACGCAGGAAAAATTCCTTAACTTCTTGATAAAATTTCTTGGTATCTTCATAATGATTGCCAGTAAAATAATCATGTTTTGGATCCAACTCTTGCATAAGTTTGATGTGATTTTCTTGGAATTCATTCCACAGTAAATCCAGGGTATTCACACGCTTCTTGATATATTCTGGAGTCTTCCTGTCGGCTCCGTCTTTCTTGAAGTTTGTGAGCGCTTGTTTCATCGCGTCCACCAAGCTTGATTGAGCTTCTAAGCGTGGGTCCATGATTTAAACTTGATAGACTTGATAGTAAAGAGATGAGTTCTGACCTGTGTTAACTTGATAGGTACGTACCACTTGATGAACTTGATGTGCTTGATATACTTGATGGTTCGAAATAGACTTGTCTCTTTCTAGGTCTTGATAGATCGTGCTCCTTCGCGTGACCCTGTGCGACTTCTCAACTCTGACCGGTGAGACCCGCTGGTGGGAGGCCGGCGAGCCGATTCGCAATCACACAAAAAAAACACAAATCCTTTTGGTTCAGTTCTCGAAGGACCAAGTTGTACGAGCACTTGCTTGCCGGTACAAACGTTGATGTGTGGTTAGATAATTGAGACAGGCTTGATAGTCACGTGTTTTTATTGATAAAAGTAAAATAACAATAAGTACATGTGTGCACACTAAAACAGGCTATTGTGAACTGAAATATGATTAATTAATTGCTAATAAAGTAAATGCTGACATTGCTGATGCGATGAAATGTATGTGATCGTACAAACCATTTCAAATATAAAAATGAAGAAATGCAAAATGATCGTATCTCTTTTACGCAAAAATTACTAAGACTTTGTTAAGACTACAGTATGGTATAATTGGAAATCAGCACAGCATATTTAATTCGCTGGCTTGAAAAAAAAATTACCTGCATCCTTTTGAACAGAACAAAACGACTCATGAACAGAACAAACGAGAACTCATTCTCACCAATCACCCTAAGGTTGACTGGTAGATAATGCCATTGGGCATTAAGTCCGCCCTTGTTCTTTTAGTGCATTAAGTTAAATAAATAAATAAAACGAGAGAAGCCGATTGCCACGGCTTTGGGGTTGTTCCAAGTCCTCCGTCTCAGATAGCCGCGATTTCTTCTTATATTTCTTTATTGGTTTCTTCTCTGTTTTTTCTGTGTGGCAAGTTACACACTGGGCATTAGGCTTCTAGATATATGGTGGAAAAGCCCTACTCCAGGCAAATGTAGTTTAAGTGCTGACTTGAGAGCTATTCTGTGAACAATAAATCAAACCAATAAAATTAGTATGAATGATTGAAAATGTAGTTCTAGAGGTAGAAATAGATTTCTCGTCCTGAAACTATGGGTACGAAAAAGATATTAAACATGACCTATTTGGTCAACTTATAAAGATATAGATATGTCAGGTCATTACCACACGGCTCTCCTATTGAGTCTTATTGTTTTTTCGGGTCTCCTATTATTTCGCCAGCTCTCCTTTTGAGTCTTATTATTATTTTCCGGTCTTATTATTTTTCCGGCTCTCCTATTGAGTCTTATTATTTTTCCGGCTCTCCTATTGAGTCTTATTGTTTTTCCGGCTCTCTTATTGAGTCTTACTGTTTTTCCGGCTCTCCTATTGAGTCTTATTATTTTTCCGGCTCGCCTATTGAGTCTTATTTTTTTTCCGGCTCTCCTATTGAGTCATATTATTTTTCCGGCTCTCCTATTGAATCTTATTGGAGTCTTGTTTGGCAAGCGGTCGAGGGCGGACGTCCCTGCACGTGCTCTCCTGTTATCCCAAACGTTGACGAAGTTTACGACACCCGCGCCCGCGCCTTTGTTCCCAAGTTCGGTCGGCTATTGTTATACTGCGTACCGTTTGCATTTTAATACTGTGGCTTAAGCGATAGATCATATTGAAAAGTTCTTAGATTTATCTAGCCTCTATAGAATAACTCGTGACTCACTAAACTATATCGCGACTAGTGCCTTTTGTACCCCATATAATAATATCAGTGCATTCCGGTTCCACTCGGTAATACCAACGTCGCGCATCGCGTGCGTCATCCACACATCCAGTGTAGTTGACAGTGGAACTTATTAACGACGACCTAGACACAGAAACTTGAGCTAAGAACAGTGCGTTACACGCGCAACATCTTGAGGAAGGCGGAGAACCTGGTGAGCTCGTTCCATTGTAAAAAATTTCTAGCCAAAAGGTATAATTTTTTTTTCCAGCATCAACTCACAAGGCGATCCGTTCCAGCAGCCTTTTGGATATAATTTTTTTTTCAGCATCAACTCACAAGGCGCCGATCTAACCGACATAATTATTATTGCAACTTGTAGGACCCGCAGCATACCGTTTAGTGTTCCTGACCGGCGCACCATATTCTTAAACCTAGCTTAACAATCCGGATAGGTGGTTACCTCTTAACTTACCCTATCTACACCTTACTCCAGCTTGAAAATCTAGGGTACTAGGGAAATACGTAGAACGGCAGCTAGTGATTCACTCAATTAACGCCTAAATAAAGGAGCTCGCCATAGAGAACTTATTAAGAATAAAATTTGAATACACTTTCATTTGCAATTTCACGCGCGTTGGACAGCACGACACCTAAATTAATTGAATATACACAGTAACACAAAATGACCCGTTGCGATACAAGTTTAGGTCTCTTACGAAACGCTAAAACTAGGAATCCATTAGCAGTATTGTGTGCTTCAAAGACATTACTACAATAAGCCACCTGACACACTTATAACATAATATATTATTCGCATAATGAATTTATCATATCTTACTGATATACCATACGAATCACTAATCACTTAGCCAATCGTAAAACACATCGCATAGGAATCGCTCAACTTGGGAATAATACCAATCTTATTTTACTATGTAAGTGCGTTTTTTTTAATTTAAAATAATACCGACTAAAAGCAAGCAAACGACCGAAGAACCATTAGTTTGCCTAAGTTTTACAATAGGGTACAGAGAAAAGGATAATAAAACAATAATACTATATCGGAGCCTGGGAAACGAAAGCTCATAAAGTTACATCCTGCTGTCTTTCAACTTAATGCGCCCGACAACTTTATAATTTTTAAAACTGCTAAACAAAAGACTCCACAGTCATTCGGTCAACATCTGGCTGACAGCAACCACCCGAAAACTATGGCAAGCCAGAATAATACAACCCTTTTTTTTTAAATGCATCGAAAAAGACGGCAACTGCTTATACAGATCCATCTGTAACCAAATAAATATTACGTTTTAACGTTTGACCACGCAATGATTAGGAAGGATCTAGCAACCTACGTGTCTGAAAACCGGCACGACCCACAAATAGAACTAGCACTACTTAATAACCTCACGGACACAACGCTTAGCATGGAACAATATATTAACCAACAATTCCAGGATGGATTCTGGGGAGGGGAAGATATATTATTAGCAGCTTCGGAATATTATAGGGCTAACGTCCATGTTTAAAACGAAAATCTATTGGAGCCACTCATTTATAAGCCCCGTGATGCACCAGTACCCGGAAACATCTATTTACACTTCGGAAACAACCATTACAGAAGCTTGATACCCACCGATCAAGGAGCTTTATCCAACTACGAAGATGAGAATGTTTATGATAAATGTAGTCCTGCAACTAACTCACATTTCCAAAAAGAAAACGATGGAAAACTCTTTTTGCAATCCAATGAAACAATACCCGCCACGTTTGATAATCAATGTCACATTTCTACAGATTGCACCGGCCAGCGTCTAATTAGGTCATCACGGCAAACACAACGCGATGTGCCTACCCCCTGTACAAATTTAAGAACCGGCACATGGAATGTAAGAGGCTGTTCTAAGCTAAAAGATAGACACCATATCGATCAAGAACTGTCTAATCGACAGATAATAATAGCGGGACTTCAAGAGACACACATGGCATCAGGAACTTTTTAATCAAATAACTACCATTGGATTCTTGGGGGCGGTAAACGCCCTAGGGAAAAAATAGGAATCGCCATTCTTATATCAAAAACGACTCAATATAAAATAATTTCAACCCATCGTAAAGGATGTAACACTCTAGCAGTGCACTTAAAGATCAAAATCGCTACAACCGACAGTCCAGTAGAACTTTTCATTAGTACCACCTACGTCCCTTCATCATCAAGCTCGTGTTGGTCTCAAATTGGAATTTTGATTCACCAAAAACCTAAAAAAGCATATCCGGTTATAATGGGTGACTTCAACGCACATATAGGCAAAAACGACTCTAAACAATGCACCTCTAAAAGAACCGGAGAAAACTTATACCACAAGCATAGCAACTTTAACGGCAACTTACTTTTAAGTTTTGTTGAACAACACGAGTTAAAACTTAGCAAGTTTGGATGTAACACCTTTAGCAGTTCACCTAAAAATACAAAATGCTACAATTAACAATCCAATAAAACTTTTATCGTCACTTCTCACGTCCCAACATTATCAAGCACATGTCTATTCCAGATTGCTACTTTACTACGCCGGAGACCTAAAAAAGCCTATCTTTAACGCACACATATAGGCATTAACTTTACAAAATAATGTAAAAGGACCGGGAACAACCTCTATCACAAAACCGCAATTTAAACGGTTATTTGCTTCTAAGCTTCTTACAACAGCACAATTAAAAACTAAGTAATACTTGGAGAAGGCCCTCGTGCTGGACTACTTGGTTTCGTGGAAACCAACATTCGCAAATTGATCATATTCTAACAAGTGTTAAGAAACCCGTATTTTTCAACTACGTTGTAGGAGAAAAAGGAAAACTAATAAACACAGATCACAAATTACTTTGGGGATCGATAGAAACCGCAGCTTTCTTACTTCAAACACCAAGATACTGCAATTAATATGGCATTTAACTACAAGAATTGCCACTAGGTATATGAACATTTACAAAGGGAATTCGTACAACACAAATTCCAAGGACTGATAACCAATAAGATGAAAATCTTACAAGAATCAAATACTTCCGCTCACACCCATTTAGACAAATTAGAAGTTTCCAATTGGAATGCTAGCTGGACTGATATCTACAACATACTCAAAGAAGCAGTTCAAGAACTACTGATGAAACCAACTCCGAGATCCCGAGAAAATTGCAGTCTTATTTATAAGATGCCTACAATGACTTATGGGCTCTATGTGGCAACATTAACCAAGTGTAACCGATCGAGATTAAGAAAATACGAAAGAAAAAATTTTTAAGGAAATGCTCAATGTATCAAAAGATTTCCACGAAATACAACAAAGCAAAACAATAACGAAAACATAAAAGTACGTAGAATTTTATACTACGGTCACATAAGCAGACGCCGGAAACCACATCTTCTACGCTTATAATTATAAGGAATATAGGAGAAAAGTTGGACGTCCGATCTTCACTTGTAGGGACCCCCTAAACCGAAATCGTATTGGAAAACGATTGCTGCAGATCGACAAAAAATAAAATAAGAAGCCGAGAATATATACAATGTTACAGAGACTAACATTGAAACGTAACCCGAAGACTTAGGTATTTTACTTCCAACCACATAATCAAGAATAAGAACAGTAAAATAGAAGATAAAACGAAGACACGTCGGTCGAAAGAAGAAACAATCCAGGACCATCAGTTACAGCAGCTCTATTCCCGCCCATTTATATATAACACACCAAGTATAGAATCTATCCTCCTTACGTTGGCTCGATGCTGGTATTCTTGTCGACTCACCTTTCCTATCCACTCCACATCCTGCTGCAACAGCCCCATACAGTCACAGACTCTATCTTATGGTGCCCCGTCGACCATTGACCGCGGCGATAGACAGATCGACTGTACTAGTTGGTACGAATGTCGGATCACTCAATCCATTACATTTTTGAAATGTAGCATGAATAGTGGGATTTGTGCATTCGTGCCACAGTGGCCAGACCGAGGTGATTATCGTCGTTGAGTCTTTGTGGCAGAACTGCTGGGCGGGGTGGCCATTGTAACGGTAACGGTAACGGTAACGGTAACGGCTCTCCTATTGAATCTTATTGTTTTTCCGGCTCTCCTATTGAGTCTCATAATTTTTCCGGCTCTCCTATTGAGTCTTATAATTTTTCCGGCTCTCCTAATGAGTCTTATTATTTTTCCGGCTCTCCTAATGAGTCTTATTTTTTTTCCGGCTCTCCTATTGAGTCTTTATTATTTTTCCGGCTCTCCTATTGAGTCTTCTCTTTTTTTGTTGCGTCGCAAGTTAGGCACTGGTCACTAGGCTCCTGGATATACGGTCGAAAAGCCCTTAAGCACCGCGCCTGGTAAGGAGTGCCTGGCGGCTTAACCAAAGCCTATTGAGTCCAATTGTTATTCCGGCTCTCCTATTGAGTCTTATTGTTTTACCGGCTCTCCAAGTGCTCCGTCCACTTGGGCAGCTTTTCCAACACAAGTGGTGGGTAGTGCCCTTTGGGAGCTAGGGGGGGGGTTTCCTAACCTGCCACTTGCGGTTGCTGTCGTGGCGGAGGGGCGGGGGGGGCGAGGGCGCTTGCGAACGAAGGCGCGGACGCAGCCGTCGCTTGCGCTTGCGGCGGCGGGGGTGCCGTGGGCCTGATAACGTTCGTGCCTGGGTGGAAAGCGAAGCGGGCAGTACCTACAAGAGTAGAGGCGGCGGGCGGCGTGTTGCTAGCACTGGCGCGGGGCTACAGGGGGTTCGGGGTCTCGCAGGGGGCGGCACTTTGCGCTCACGCTGCGGTTTTGGCGCTTGCCTCGACGGCGGCGGCATGGTGGTAGGTGCTGCCTGCCTGCCTGCCGGGGGAGTTCCTGAGGGGCACTAAAGGGGTGGAAACCGGGGATTTTCTCTCCGTGCTTACCGAGCGGCTCCTGCGTGGGTCCCTGCTGTGCAGCGCCCAGTCGCGCTGCGGGCGCTTCATCGGCGGCGTGGGGACTGGAACGCCGCGGTCCTCCGGATCCTTCCTCTTCTGCCGGGTGGACGGACCTGAGGGCGGCAGCTGAATAGGCAGCCCCGAGAGGCGCTCGTTGGCGGCGCCGCTGAGCTCCATCTCCTTCACCCTTATGAACGCCGAGAGCCACAGCTGCAGCTTGCCGGACAGGTAGCCCGACGCGCAGAGCCGTGCGACCATCACTGTGTCTGACTCAAGTCGGACACGGGACGATGAGCTTGCAACTCCAGAACCGGCGTTAGGCGGCTCCGGGTTGGACATTCCTCGGAGGAGGCTGTCTGGGGGACGGCGACGCGGGCGGATGCGCACGCGCACTCAATTTGTCACTCATGGTGACGGTTGGAAGTCTCTAAAACTAAAGCGTCACTACCGCAGCTCGAAAAGAGGGTATTCGCGGTCTACCCTCTCTGAGAGAAAAAGGACACAAATTTAAGGCACATTTTGTAACACTTCCCGGTAGGATCGCGAACTTCGCGGTATCCCACGGGTTGCCCTACCCGAATTTGCTCAGCAAATTACTATTGAGTCTTATTGTTATTCCGGCTCTCCTATTGAGTCTTATTGTTTTTTCGGCTCTCCTATTGAGTCTTATTGTTTTTCCGGCTCCCTCATTGAGTCTCATAGGTATTTTCCGGTTCTCCTACTGAGTTTTATTGTTCTTATTTAAGCACAGTTACACAAAACAAACTAAGGTCAGGTGGTAAAAATGTGCCTCGTTATTTTAATAAAGTTCTCAGCAACTTACCACCGGGGGTGTCTGGCTGTAGTGAAGGATCAGCTGCTGCGTCGTCAATATATCGAGGTTCTTGGGTTCTGATTGCATAAAGATTTTTATTAATAGCACTGTAAAAGCACTTTCAAATCTCTGTGGGGTTGGCTTGTTGTTACGGCACCCGTGACTCCTGATAGTGCCGAAAAGAATTTCGATAGGATCTTGATTTAGGTGCCGCATCCACACCGAGACGTGATATTGAACTCACATTCCAGTTTTTTAAATAAAAATTCGATTCCTTCAAGTGTCCGTGCCCAATTTTTCAAAGTAGGTGTTTTATTTTCTGGTTGTCGTGTAATTGGGTCGACAAATCTCATTTCTTCGAGTTTTTTAAATGCTTCTTTCCACAGATAGTGGTGCGCAGAGTTTGGAGTCACAGCCCCAAGAAAGGGTTTCCCGGTGCCACTTGTTTCTTGTTATAGCTGCCATTGTGAGTGTCGAATAAGTTGTCGAAAAATATTAGGATGAGTCTCAGAGGTATTTTCCGGTTCTCCTATTGAGTCTTATTGTTCTTATTTAAGCACAGTTACACAAAACAAACTAATATACACAAAATTACAAAATAACGAAACAACTTATACACATAATTAATATTTAAAATCTGTGTGTTAAAACGGCGCTGACTCGGCTTATGCTGCCACAAAACAGCGTTGTTCTTCCGTCAGAACCTACAGTGTCGTGGATGCAAGGAAAACATAGGGGTGGTAACTTTGAAGCCTTTTTATCTTCTAATCAGTGGTGAAACCTTTTTTCCGGTCTTCGGTCTCCTTTTTCTCCTTGAATTTCCTTTCGGAACTAAATGTGTCATTTTTTTTTTGCCGGCTGCCGATGGCCTTTACAGCTTCACCGAGAAAGTGCGAGCGCAGATGGCTCTCAGCCTAATAATTTTAAGTAACAGGCCAAAGGGCGCCCCCTGTGGGACTCGAACCTCGGCTTAGGGGGCGTTACTGAGAGAAGGGAGTTGGACATAAGTTTGTGAAGAGAAGAGGCCGGGTACGTACCGGTACCGCGAATCGGGGCGGAGATGATGGGGTATACGCGACGAAGGTCCTCGCCGGCGAGGACGGAACCAGGGTCTGTGTGGTGTACGGGACTCTGCGCGTTGTTGGTCGGCCTGTATCGCACGATTCGCAAGGGTTTTTTAAATTTTACTATTCTGATGTCCGTGTTTTAAAGAAATCTATTAGTTTACGAGTATCGCTCTCTTTATGATTTTTTAAAACACTGTTAGAAAAATTCCATCCACGACATAACCTTTCCATATGAAGTCAATAAGAGTTTTGACTATTTAATTATTCATCTTATGTTTTTTTTATTAAACGGTTCCGTAAAGTAAGACCGTTTTAATTGTGAATTAAGTTAACAATTTTTAAATGTATTAAGATTCAAATTTAATTAAAAATATATATTTTAAATACAATTTATAAATTTTTATATTGGTAGGTCACCATATCATAGTTTGTAAATTATCTGAGCTTATTGTAGTTATAATATTACAGTATTTAATACATTCACAACAATAATAAAATACATATAACCATTTCAAATATAAAAATGAAGAAATGCAAAATGATCGTATCTCTTTTACGCAAAAATTACTAAGACTTTGTTAAGACTACAGTATGGTATAATTGGAAATCAGCACAGCATATTTAATTCGCTGGCTTGAAAAAAAAATTACCTGCATCCTTTTGAACAGAACAAAACGACTCATGAACAGAACAAACGAGAACTCATTCTCACCAATCACCCTAAGGTTGACTGGTAGATAATGCCATTGGGCATTAAGTCCGCCCTTGTTCTTTTAGTGCATTAAGTTAAATAAATAAATAAAACGAGAGAAGCCGATTGCCACGGCTTTGGGGTTGTTCCAAGTCCTCCGTCTCAGATAGCCGCGATTTCTTCTTATATTTCTTTTTTGGTTTCTTCTCTGTTTTTTCTGTGTGGCAAGTTACACACTGGGCATTAGGCTTCTAGATATATGGTGGAAAAGCCCTACTCCAGGCAAATGTAGTTTAAGTGCTGACTTGAGAGCTATTCTGTGAACAATAAATCAAACCAATAAAATTAGTATGAATGATTGAAAATGTAGTTCTAGAGGTAGAAATAGATTTCTCGTCCTGAAACTATGGGTACGAAAAAGATATTAAACATGACCTATTTGGTCAACTGATATAGATATGTCAGGTCATTACCACACGGCTCTCCTATTGAGTCTTATTGTTTTTTCGGGTCTCCTATTATTTCGCCAGCTCTCCTTTTGAGTCTTATTATTATTTTCCGGTCTTATTATTTTTCCGGCTCTCCTATTGAGTCTTATTATTTTTCCGGCTCTCCTATTGAGTCTTATTGTTTTTCCGGCTCTCTTATTGAGTCTTACTGTTTTTCCGGCTCTCCTATTGAGTCTTATTATTTTTCCGGCTCGCCTATTGAGTCTTATTTTTTTCCGGCTCTCCTATTGAGTCATATTATTTTTCCGGCTCTCCTATTGAATCTTATTGTTTTTCCGGCTCTCCTATTGAGTCTCATAATTTTTCCGGCTCTCCTAATGAGTCTTATTATTTTTCCGGCTCTCCTAATGAGTCTTATTTTTTTTCCGGCTCTCCTATTGAGTCTTTATTATTTTTCCGGCTCTCCTATTGAGTCTTCTCTTTTTTTGTTGCGTCGCAAGTTAGGCACTGGTCACTAGGCTCCTGGATATACGGTCGAAAAGCCCTTAAGCACCGCGCCTGGTAAGGAGTGCCTGGCGGCTTAACCAAAGCCTATTGAGTCCAATTGTTATTCCGGCTCTCCTATTGAGTCTTATTGTTTTACCGGCTCTCCAAGTGCTCCGTCCACTTGGGCAGCTTTTCCAACACAAGTGGTGGGTAGTGCCCTTTGGGAGCTAGGGGGGGGGGGTTTCCTAACCTGCCACTTGCGGTTGCTGTCGTGGCGGAGGGGCGGGGGGGGCGAGGGCGCTTGCGAACGAAGGCGCGGACGCAGCCGTCGCTTGCGCTTGCGGCGGTGGGGGTGCCGTGGGCCTGATAACGTTCGTGCCTGGGTGGAAAGCGGAGCGGGCAGTACCTACAAGAGTAGAGGCGGCGGGCGGCGTGTTGCTAGCACTGGCGCGGGGCTACAGGGGGTTCGGGGTCTCGCAGGGGGCGGCACTTTGCGCTCACGCTGCGGTTTTGGCGCTTGCCTCGACGGCGGCGGCATGGTGGTAGGTGCTGCCTGCCTGCCTGCCGGGGGAGTTCCTGAGGGGCACTAAAGGGGTGGAAACCGGGGATTTTCTCTCCGTGCTTACCGAGCGGCTCCTGCGTGGGTCCCTGCTGTGCAGCGCCCAGTCGCGCTGCGGGCGCTTCATCGGCGGCGTGGGGACTGGAACGCCGCGGTCCTCCGGATCCTTCCTCTTCTGCCGGGTGGACGGACCTGAGGGCGGCAGCTGAATAGGCAGCCCCGAGAGGCGCTCGTTGGCGGCGCCGCTGAGCTCCATCTCCTTCACCCTTATGAACGCCGAGAGCCACAGCTGCAGCTTGCCGGACAGGTAGCCCGACGCGCAGAGCCGTGCGACCATCACTGTGTCTGACTCAAGTCGGACACGGGACGATGAGCTTGCAACTCCAGAACCGGCGTTAGGCGGCTCCGGGTTGGACATTCCTCGGAGGAGGCTGTCTGGGGGACGGCGACGCGGGCGGATGCGCACGCGCACTCAATTTGTCACTCATGGTGACGGTTGGAAGTCTCTAAAACTAAAGCGTCACTACCGCAGCTCGAAAAGAGGGTATTCGCGGTCTACCCTCTCTGAGAGAAAAAGGACACAAATTTAAGGCACATTTTGTAACACTTCCCGGTAGGATCGCGAACTTCGCGGTATCCCACGGGTTGCCCTACCCGAATTTGCTCAGCAAATTACTATTGAGTCTTATTGTTATTCCGGCTCTCCTATTGAGTCTTATTGTTTTTTCGGCTCTCCTATTGAGTCTTATTGTTTTTCCGGCTCCCTCATTGAGTCTCATAGGTATTTTCCGGTTCTCCTACTGAGTTTTATTGTTCTTATTTAAGCACAGTTACACAAAACAAACTAAGGTCAGGTGGTAAAAATGTGCCTCGTTATTTTAATAAAGTTCTCAGCAACTTACCACCAGGGGTGTCTGGCTGTAGTGAAGGATCAGCTGCTGCGTCGTCAATATATCGAGGTTCTTGGGTTCTGATTGCATAAAGATTTTTATTAATAGCACTGTAAAAGCACTTTCAAATCTCTATGGGGTTGGCTTGTTGTTACGGCACCCGTGACTCCTGATAGTGCCGAAAAGAATTTCGATAGGATCTTGATTTAGGTGCCGCATCCACACCGAGACGTGATATTGAACTCACATTCCAGTTTTTTAAATAAAAATTCGATTCCTTCAAGTGTCCGTGCCCAATTTTTCAAAGTAGGTGTTTTATTTTCTGGTTGTCGTGTAATTGGGTCGACAAATCTCATTTCTTCGAGTTTTTTAAATGCTTCTTTCCACAGATAGTGGTGCGCAGAGTTTGGAGTCACAGCCCCAAGAAAGGGTTTCCCGGTGCCACTTGTTTCTTGTTATAGCTGCCATTGTGAGTGTCGAATAAGTTGTCGAAAAATATTAGGATGAGTCTCAGAGGTATTTTCCGGTTCTCCTATTGAGTCTTATTGTTCTTATTTAAGCACAGTTACACAAAACAAACTAATATACACAAAATTACAAAATAACGAAACAACTTATACACATAATTAATATTTAAAATCTGTGTGTTAAAACGGCGCTGACTCGGCTTATGCTGCCACAAAACAGCGTTGTTCTTCCGTCAGAACCTACAGTGTCGTGGATGCAAGGAAAACATAGGGGTGGTAACTTTGAAGCCTTTTTATCTTCTAATCAGTGGTGAAACCTTTTTTCCGGTCTTCGGTCTCCTTTTTCTCCTTGAATTTCCTTTCGGAACTAAATGTGTCATTTTTTTTTTGCCGGCTGCCGATGGCCTTTACAGCTTCACCGAGAAAGTGCGAGCGCAGATGGCTCTCAGCCTAATAATTTTAAGTAACAGGCCAAAGGGCGCCCCCTGTGGGACTCGAACCTCGGCTTAGGGGGCGTTACTGAGAGAAGGGAGTTGGACATAAGTTTGTGAAGAGAAGAGGCCGGGTACGTACCGGTACCGCGAATCGGGGCGGAGATGATGGGGTATACGCGACGAAGGTCCTCGCCGGCGAGGACGGAACCAGGGTCTGTGTGGTGTACGGGACTCTGCGCGTTGTTGGTCGGCCTGTATCGCACGATTCGCAAGGGTTTTTTAAATTTTACTATTCTGATGTCCGTGTTTTAAAGAAATCTATTAGTTTACGAGTATCGCTCTCTTTATGATTTTTTAAAACACTGTTAGAAAAATTCCATCCACGACATAACCTTTCCATATGAAGTCAATAAGAGTTTTGACTATTTAATTATTCATCTTATGTTTTTTTTATTAAACGGTTCCGTAAAGTAAGACCGTTTTAATTGTGAATTAAGTTAACAATTTTTAAATGTATTAAGATTCAAATTTAATTAAAAATATATATTTTAAATACAATTTATAAATTTTTATATTGGTAGGTCACCATATCATAGTTTGTAAATTATCTGAGCTTATTGTAGTTATAATATTACAGTATTTAATACATTCACAACAATAATAAAATACATATATATATTCTTTATTGCATATATATATATTCTTTATTGCACTTAGATAACATAGGATACAAAATAAAAGAAAAAAGTTTACAAAGGCGGACTTATCACTAATAGTGATCTCTTCCAGCCAGCCTGGTGCAGTAAGAAATATTGTTTTAAAAACGCGGGACAAAAGTGCATATTTGATAAAACAACTCTAAATAACCAAAAAAATAACTACACTAACTCATTCAAATATCTATATGAAATACAATAACACAATATAAATACATACGACATAAATATATATATATATATATACAATATACCTGCCTATGATGACTCGTTCGAAAGATAGTACTCTTTTAAACGCTTTTTGAAACAAACGACTGTTGGACTGTCCTGCACACTCCTCGGGAGCCTGTTCCACAATTGAACAGCGCGTACAGAAAAGGAGTTGAAGAGGAAATTGGTGTTAGACCTAGGAAACTCTAGCATTCTAGTAATGCAGGATCGCTTAGGTCGGGGACCAGGGGGAAGGAAATGGATACGGGAACGTAGATATTCTGGAGAGGAAGGATTTTTAAGGATTTTATACAGAAAGGTAAGGATATGCAAGTTCCTACGCAAACGGATGGGAAGCCACTTAAGCTGAGAGCGAAACTGGGACACATGATCAAATTTACGAAGGTTAAAAATGAATCGCAAGGCTAAATTCTGCAGCCGCTCCAACTTATTAAGTAACTCCTCAGTTGCATCCAGATAGCAGACGTCAGCGTAGTCAAGAAGGGGTAAAAGAAGTGATTGAGCTAACAAGATTTTGGTTTTAAAAGGAAGAAAGTTTTGTAGACGCTTGAGTGAGTGAAAAGTGAAGTGCATTCGCCTGCTCACTTCACTTACGTGTGCCGACCAAGATAGCGTACTATCAATAATGAGCCCAAGATTTTTAGCTTTCTTCGAGTATGGGATACAGACGTTATCGTAAAATAGTTGAGGAAAACTTGAGTCAACTCTGGATCTAAGCCTACTGCTTCCTATAATGAGGGCTTGCGACTTGGCTGGATTAATTAAAAGGCCAAAACATTCAGCCCAAGTTTTTATTGCATCAAGATCCGCGTTGACCGCTGCAACCGCCTCATCAGCATCAGTCAGTGAGAAATGTCTGTAAATTTGCAAATCATCTGCATACAGATGGTAGGGACAAGATAGGACTTTTGTAATTTCATTAATAAACACTGCAAATAGAAGAGGTGAGAGGACGCCGCCTTGAGGCACACCAGCAGTCAGCGTGCACCAGTCAGATGCACTGTCATCGGTCTTTACACATCGCTGACGGCCCCGAAGATAAGAGCCAAACCAGCGAATTACTGATGGTGAGACGTTAAGCGACCGAAGTATTCCTAATAATATATTAAAGTCAACGGAGTTAAATGCGCTGCTGAAATCAAGAAGAGTAACAATTGTTAGTTTGGTATTGTCCATTGCGTGCCGGATATCTTCAGTGACATTCAGCAGCGCACCAACCGTGCTATGATAAGGCCGAAATCCAGACTGATATGCACTAAGTAGATTATTATTACATAAATAATCATAAAATTGCTTGTGTACCACAGTTTCCAACACTTTAGATAAAATCGGTAAAATAGAGATTGGACGGTAGTGAGAAAGTGTACTAGGATTTGATATCTTAGGCAGTGGGATAACAAGAGCCTTTTTCCATTCTGTGGGAAATACACCAGACATAAGAGAGGCATTAACTAAGTGTGAAATGACTGGTGCAATATAATCTAGTATGGGAACAAGCATGTCCCGGCTCAGGTTATCATTACCAACTGCACGTGATGAGATGGATAAAATGGTCTTCTTAACGTCATTTGCTGATGTTAGGTTGAATGAAAAAGGAGTACAGTTAGGAAGGACTAGATTGAGAAGATAATGAAGAGTGGATGTTTTAGTAGGGGAGTTGAGAGTAACAGGAGGAGTAGAAAAGTGGACGTTCAGAGTATTCAAATCCACGGGTCCTTTGAAGGGTTCCGTGGTCTTACCCACTCCGAACGACCTAAGAAAGTTCCAAACTTGTTTGGTATTCAGATTTTCCAACGAAGAGTGAAAATAGCGGCGCTTGGCATCCCTACACATCCTGTTGCAGATGTTACGCAGTTTCTTGTATGCAACAAAGTTGTCATCTGTTGGTTCCTTCCTACAACGACGTTTGGCTCTATCTCGCTTTGCCATTACTCTCCTGATAGCCGGTGTTAGCCAAGGAGCAGGCAAATGCTTCACTCTTACCGGCCTGACTGGAGCATGT
This sequence comes from Aproaerema taeniolella, assembly GCA_949987775.1. NCBI lineage: Eukaryota > Metazoa > Arthropoda > Insecta > Lepidoptera > Gelechiidae > Aproaerema > Aproaerema taeniolella. Next base: position 7,122,962 of record OX465271.1, read on the forward strand.
CTGTCAAATAAGGCACATAGTGTTGAGGAAAAAGCATTAACTTTATCATCAACAGTGTTGGCGTTCAGCACCGAAGTCCAATCAATTTTGACAATATCTTCTCTAAGTCGATCCAGATTCAAATCCTTAAAGTTACGCTGTAGGATAACCTTGCTCCTAACTTTAGGAGGACGTACTTTATAACCAAGATAAACCAAATCATGATAGCTGAAAGGAGAATCCATCTGTCCGTGCAAAGCTACAGAATTAGGTTTGGACACAATCATGACATCAATTAGAGAAGGTTTACAGTTAGGGAAGTGGTGTGTCGCAGTAAGTGGAAGGATCTCCAGATTAAAGGATGTAGTCAGGTTGAGCAACTTATCAGCTCTGGAGTCTGCCCTCAGCAGGCAGGTGTTGAGGTCACCCATCAAAACGATGTGGTCGTAAACGGTGCAGTAGTCATTGAGCAAAGACTCTAGAGTGTGAAAGTAGTCAACTTTATCACTAGGACTGTACATTACTCCAAGAAGCAGTTTGGTATGACTAAGAATTAATTCAAGGAACATATATTCAAGTGATTTAGAATAGTTATTAGGTGAATTACTCAGTATAGTACACGGTATATGACTGCGCAAATAAACACCTACGCCGCCCCCCCGCGCACCTATACGATCGTTACGAAAAATCCGATATCCGGGCAGAGGATACAGTGTAGAGGGAAGAGAAGGCTTCAGCCATGTCTCAGAAATAAGGATAGCATCAACTACGCCGCCGCCGAATGAAGCAAGGAAATCCGTGTAGTGTCCAGGGACACTTTGTACATTTACATGTGCTAAAGAGAAAAGTGGAACATTACTTCTAAGAGCAGAAGTCAGTCTGACATCAAGAGTACCAGAATTTGAAGTTTCAGAAGAACATGAGGAGTCGGCATCACTAAGAGCACTATCATAGTCATCAGAGGACGAGCAGGAAAAATAAATGTCATCATTAATCATATACAGATAAATATATAAACTAATAATTAATTAATTAATGTAACTAATCTAACTATTTTAGAATACAAATAAAAACAAAATCTCACTACTTGCACTAAAGCCGACTATGGGAAATCATAAAAATGAACTAAAGACAAAAAGTAGAAGCAAAAAAAAAAAAAACTTAACTAAAATTAAATAAATCACCACACCATACAAACAAAACTAAAAGAAAACAAAGCGTACATACAGCGTCAATAATTATATGCATAATACTATTTTTACCATTCGTCTAGCTAGCAAAATATTCTACAGTACATTTAAAAAAAAAAGATAAATTAAATAAAGCTCAGTAAAAAGAAATAAGAAACTAGGTAGTAGGTATCCAATGCAGCGAAAAAAAAAAGTTGAATAGCATGTATCCGAACGTTAAAACTTTAACCATAGACATAGAATTCAGCAATGACAAAGAGAAACAAAAGCAACTACAGATTATAATTGAGTAAACAAACTACAATAATGTGATTGGTACCTGTGTGATTTTAAGGGTTAACAAATTCTACTGTTATAATTATTATTAGCTACAGTTAAAATTTTTGATTGTATCATGCACGGTAAACTGTGGTGTTAAATGATAATTGAACGTATGAGATAATGAAAATGAAATGATAAGCGTAAGTAAGGTGGTAATCAAGTGATTTACTTATCTCGATTCCGCTGGGTTTCCGACCCCGCAGCTTTGGGATATTTAGTTATAAGAGTATTCAGTTCAGCCATCGATACTATCTTTTTACGGGATTTGTCGGGGAGAAGAATAACTATGACACCATCCGCAGACCAGCATTGTCGTACACCAAAATGTTTTCGGGCTGTAGCAAAAGTATCTTGCCGTGGCTTAGTCAGGAACTCAGAGACAACGACGCCGGTACCCTTTAGCACTGTTTTGGTGTTCCAAACAGCTGAGCGAGTCTTCAAGTTAGTAAATCGCACCAAGATAGGCCTTGTTTTTCCCTTTGTACTGTTAGTGCCAAGGCGATGACATGCTTCAATGCAGGAAGTGTCATTCATTTTAAAATGGTCTGATAATACCTTCTCAATCTTAGTTTGTACAACTTCCTTACTATCCTCTGGAATTCCATGAAAGAGGAGAACTTTCCGACGAGAATGAGACTCAAGCCGATCCATCCCGGACGCCAGCACCTCGATCTGGGCACGCAACATCCCTAGTGCCTTCCAAACAAATTCCTTGAAGGCATAGTAGTCTGATGAGACTGCCTTTACTGTCGGGTTTGTGGCCGGAGTGGTGTTCTGTTGCTGCACGCGTTCGTAGTCATCCATTCGGGTCTTAAAAAGGGAGGCCAACTCCTCCATGCTTTTCATAAGCTGTGCTGCTGTGTTGTTGTCCATAGTGTTGAGAAACGGCGATGATGAAGTCAGATAAGCAGTGTAATTAGTTAGTTATGATAACTGGAGAGGTAGTAATACGACTTCAGTGCAAAATAGAACTAAAAACGCATAAATACTTAATTTAAAACAATAAAATAGATCAGAGCTCAAAATAACGCAACCTCTCGTTTTGTCTACCCGCGCAAAAAAAAAAAGCATATAACCATTTCAAATATAAAAATGAAGAAATGCAAAATGATCGTATCTCTTTTACGCAAAAATTACTAAGACTTTGTTAAGACTACAGTATGGTATAATTGGAAATCAGCACAGCATATTTAATTCGCTGGCTTGAAAAAAAAATTACCTGCATCCTTTTGAACAGAACAAAACGACTCATGAACAGAACAAACGAGAACTCATTCTCACCAATCACCCTAAGGTTGACTGGTAGATAATGCCATTGGGCATTAAGTCCGCCCTTGTTCTTTTAGTGCATTAAGTTAAATAAATAAATAAAACGAGAGAAGCCGATTGCCACGGCTTTGGGGTTGTTCCAAGTCCTCCGTCTCAGATAGCCGCGATTTCTTCTTATATTTCTTTTTTGGTTTCTTCTCTGTTTTTTCTGTGTGGCAAGTTACACACTGGGCATTAGGCTTCTAGATATATGGTGGAAAAGCCCTACTCCAGGCAAATGTAGTTTAAGTGCTGACTTGAGAGCTATTCTGTGAACAATAAATCAAACCAATAAAATTAGTATGAATGATTGAAAATGTAGTTCTAGAGGTAGAAATAGATTTCTCGTCCTGAAACTATGGGTACGAAAAAGATATTAAACATGACCTATTTGGTCAACTTATAAAGATATAGATATGTCAGGTCATTACCACACGGCTCTCCTATTGAGTCTTATTGTTTTTTCGGGTCTCCTATTATTTCGCCAGCTCTCCTTTTGAGTCTTATTATTATTTTCCGGTCTTATTATTTTTCCGGCTCTCCTATTGAGTCTTATTATTTTTCCGGCTCTCCTATTGAGTCTTATTGTTTTTCCGGCTCTCTTATTGAGTCTTACTGTTTTTCCGGCTCTCCTATTGAGTCTTATTATTTTTCCGGCTCGCCTATTGAGTCTTATTTTTTTTCCGGCTCTCCTATTGAGTCATATTATTTTTCCGGCTCTCCTATTGAATCTTATTGTTTTTCCGGCTCTCCTATTGAGTCTCATAATTTTTCCGGCTCTCCTATTGAGTCTTTATTATTTTTCCGGCTCTCCTATTGAGTCTTCTCTTTTTTTGTTGCGTCGCAAGTTAGGCACTGGTCACTAGGCTCCTGGATATACGGTCGAAAAGCCCTTAAGCACCGCGCCTGGTAAGGAGTGCCTGGCGGCTTAACCAAAGCCTATTGAGTCCAATTGTTATTCCGGCTCTCCTATTGAGTCTTATTGTTTTACCGGCTCTCCAAGTGCTCCGTCCACTTGGGCAGCTTTTCCAACACAAGTGGTGGGTAGTGCCCTTTGGGAGCTAGGGGGGGGGGTTTCCTAACCTGCCACTTGCGGTTGCTGTCGTGGCGGAGGGGCGGGGGGGGCGAGGGCGCTTGCGAACGAAGGCGCGGACGCAGCCGTCGCTTGCGCTTGCGGCGGCGGGGGTGCCGTGGGCCTGATAACGTTCGTGCCTGGGTGGAAAGCGGAGCGGGCAGTACCTACAAGAGTAGAGGCGGCGGGCGGCGTGTTGCTAGCACTGGCGCGGGGCTACAGGGGGTTCGGGGTCTCGCAGGGGGCGGCACTTTGCGCTCACGCTGCGGTTTTGGCGCTTGCCTCGACGGCGGCGGCATGGTGGTAGGTGCTGCCTGCCTGCCTGCCGGGGAAGTTCCTGAGGGGCACTAAAGGGGTGGAAACCGGGGATTTTCTCTCCGTGCTTACCGAGCGGCTCCTGCGTGGGTCCCTGCTGTGCAGCGCCCAGTCGCGCTGCGGGCGCTTCATCGGTGGCGTGGGGACTGGAACGCCGCGGTCCTCCGGATCCTTCCTCTTCTGCCGGGTGGACGGACCTGAGGGCGGCAGCTGAATAGGCAGCCCCGAGAGGCGCTCGTTGGCGGCGCCGCTGAGCTCCATCTCCTTCACCCTTATGAACGCCGAGAGCCACAGCTGCAGCTTGCCGGACAGGTAGCCCGACGCGCAGAGCCGTGCGACCATCACTGTGTCTGACTCAAGTCGGACACGGGACGATGAGCTTGCAACTCCAGAACCGGCGTTAGGCGGCTCCGGGTTGGACATTCCTCGGAGGAGGCTGTCTGGGGGACGGCGACGCGGGCGGATGCGCACGCGCACTCAATTTGTCACTCATGGTGACGGTTGGAAGTCTCTAAAACTAAAGCGTCACTACCGCAGCTCGAAAAGAGGGTATTCGCGGTCTACCCTCTCTGAGAGAAAAAGGACACAAATTTAAGGCACATTTTGTAACACTTCCCGGTAGGATCGCGAACTTCGCGGTATCCCACGGGTTGCCCTACCCGAATTTGCTCAGCAAATTACTATTGAGTCTTATTGTTATTCCGGCTCTCCTATTGAGTCTTATTGTTTTTTCGGCTCTCCTATTGAGTCTTATTGTTTTTCCGGCTCCCTCATTGAGTCTCATAGGTATTTTCCGGTTCTCCTACTGAGTTTTATTGTTCTTATTTAAGCACAGTTACACAAAACAAACTAAGGTCAGGTGGTAAAAATGTGCCTCGTTATTTTAATAAAGTTCTCAGCAACTTACCACCGGGGGTGTCTGGCTGTAGTGAAGGATCAGCTGCTGCGTCGTCAATATATCGAGGTTCTTGGGTTCTGATTGCATAAAGATTTTTATTAATAGCACTGTAAAAGCACTTTCAAATCTCTGTGGGGTTGGCTTGTTGTTACGGCACCCGTGACTCCTGATAGTGCCGAAAAAAATTTCGATAGGATCTTGATTTAGGTGCCGCATCCACACCGAGACGTGATATTGAACTCACATTCCAGTTTTTTAAATAAAAATTCGATTCCTTCAAGTGTCCGTGCCCAATTTTTCAAAGTAGGTGTTTTATTTTCTGGTTGTCGTGTAATTGGGTCAACAAATCTCATTTCTTCGAGTTTTTTAAATGCTTCTTTCCATTATTGTTATTCCGGCTCTCCTATTGAGTCTTATTGTTTTTCCGGCTCTCCTATTGAGTCTTATTGTTTTTCCGGCTCTCCTATTGAGTCTTATTGTTTTTCCGGCTCTCCCGTTGAGTCTTATTATTTTTCCGGCTCTCCTATTGAGTCTTATTATCTTTCCGGTTCTCCTATTGAGCCTATTGGCTCTCTTGTTGTTTTACCGGCTGACTATTGAGTATTATTTTACCGGCTCCTATTGAGTCTTCTCTGTTTTTGTTCCGTCGCAGGTTAGTCACTAGTCTCTTGGATATACGGTCGAAAAGACCTTAGGCCCCGCGCCTGGTAAGGAGTGCCTGGCGGCTTATACAAAGCCTATTGAGTCTTATTATTTTTCCGGCTCTCCTATTGAGTCTTATTGTTTTTCCGGCTCTCCTATTGAGTCTTATTATTTTTTCCGGCCCTCCTATTGAGTGCTATTATTTCTTCGGGCTCTTCATTTTTCATTATGAGATGGGTTGGGTTAACTCTCGACCTAAATTTTGACCAAGGTCGTAGATGAGGTCGACGAGGGAACGATTTAACCCAAAGGAAGCCCATTAAGGCACTGGTACTCCCACACCGACGAAACACAGCAAGGTGTTTAGCATCGTACTTCAATAGGAGGGTGGTCGCGAACCAGCTACCATCACACACGCCATCTCAGATTCAAAATATTGAGGTGTCGTTGCGTTGGATTAATAGGAGGCAGGTCCCATTTGTGTTTCATTGGTCGCCTATTAAGATACCCACGGAAAGAGACGAGGCGGTGTTATTCTCAACCGAGCTATATTTTAAAAATTTAGGTATTCAATTTTATATTCAAGTTATACCAGTTATCGACCTGTAATTGTATATGCAATATATACATTTTATTTATTTATTAGGTTACCAACAGACTACACCAATACATACATTCAAGCAGAACATACCTACATTATTACTCTAGTGCGTATTTGTTTAGAGAAATATATACATCGTTGTTTTTCCAAGAAAAGTAAATAATGTAGGTTTTTTTTGTATCAGGTGAATCTACAAAATAACTACAATTTTTCTGTAGGTAATATGTGTTTTTTTTTAATTGTCTACATTTAAATGAAGCGGAGTCCCCGACCGAAAGGTCGTGCGTTCGGCGCATGGCCCAGCTTTCGCTTGAGCTCGGCCGTGTGTTCGGGCCAGTTGGGCAGATGCTCGACGATGATCGGCGGGTAGGCGCGCGAGGTCGGTGGGGCAGCTGGAGATGCCGGCCCTGGTGGCGGGGGCGTGGGGGCCTTACTCTGTTCGATGGCTCGTTGGGAAAGCGAGCACGCCGCCAGTGCCGCGTATGAAGCTGCTGCGGGTGCCACAGGGGGTGCGGAGGTTGCGGGTGGGGCGGGGTGAAGGATCCCCCCTAGGATCTCGTTAATTTCGTCCAGGGATCCCATTGGGATCGGGACGGGCTGCGAGGCAACCGGCGGCGCGGGTTGCCTCTGCAGACGCGCCAGCACTTCTCTGGCGCTCTGCAGCGGCGACGATAGGCGTCGGGTGCACGGCGGCTGGGGGGACGTCTGTTCAGGTGACCAAAACACACCCTCGTGTGTTTGGGCCGACACTGGGGTCCCAGGGGCACTTACCCTGGCGCGGTCCACAGCCCTCTGGTAGAGGGCAGTGATGCGCTCGTCTGAGTAGACATCACCGTCTGCCGAGTCAGATTCCACGGCTAGTGGTTCGCCCGAAACATTGGGCGAATACACTGCGGTGGAGGAGGTTGCGGGCGGGACATCGTCGCGGGGAAGCTCGGCATAAGTTGTCGAGACCCCGTACGCCGTGTAGAATGGACGGCGCGCCACCGGCGTGAAGAATTCTTCAGCTTCCGGGGCGGCCGAAGTCGACGGAGGCGGGGAGGGGGAGCTCGGTTGCCCCAGAACACGCACTCTCAGGCGCGGAGGATCACGCTGCGGGAGTGGGGAGGTACTCACTTCCTCGGGGGTGCAGTCCGTGCGCGCCTGCTTCGCCTCCGGAGACTCGATGGAGTCGTCCGGGCGGGGGCGGATGGCCGCTCTGGCAGGGGCAGGTGTGGTGATAGGGGAAGCCGTCGTCGTAGTAGTACCTTCACTGACGTCGGAGACGGCGGCGGAAGCTGGCCTCATCACCGGAATGCGGCTGGATGCAGTGGTGGCGGACGCGCGGGGGATGAGATTGTCCGAAGACATCGTCGCCTCTATCACGTTTCGTTGAGTGTCCCTAAGGGCCACAGTGCGCGGGGGGGCCTTAGCCTTTGCCCCTCGCCTTCCGTCCATAGCGTATTATAGATCGGTGCGTAGGGGCATTACTGAGCTATTGTGTACTTACAGACGGGTGCAATCCGTTGCGGTGTGCTCTGCGCCGCAACGGACACAACGGGGAGCACGGTGGCATCCGGCCGACGAGTGGCCAAATTTTTGGCAGCGGTGGCACTGGGGGGGGGGCACCACCCCCCCTCCATGCCTCCAGGGTGATCCCGGGGAGGCACAGGAGTTCAAGTTGCGAGTTTAGGAGAGCACTTACCTCCTGGGGCTCCATATGATCCAGTTCCAGGAACCATATGTGCCCCGGACGATCTCTGCGGGGCGGGAGGGGGCGGGCGTAGCGGGCGGGATAGCCGGCCTCCCTTAGGGCGGCAACGACTGCGGCCGCCGGCGTGTCGGAGGGCAGTCCGCGGATCGCCAATTTAGTTGGCTGCTCACTTGCCCACGTGTACACCGTAAAATTAATATTACGGTCACGTTCGCGGGCGGAGATGAGGTGCGCCTGTACGGCGCGAAACTCCGCGGGGGACTTCGGCATGAAGCGGAGTCCTCGACCGAAAGGTCGTGCGTTCGGCGCATGGCCCAGCTTGCGCTTGAGCTCGGCCGTGTGCTCGGGCCAGTTGGGCAGATGCTCGACGATGATCGGCGGGTAGGCGCGCGAGGTCGATGGGGCAGCTGGAGATGCCGGCCCTGATGGCGGGGGCGTGGGGGCCTTACCCTGTTCGATGGCTCGTTGGGGTGGCGGGCGCGCCGCCAGTGCCGCGTATGAAGCTGCTGCTGGTGCCACAGGGGGTGCTGGGGGTGCGGGGGTTGCGGGAGGGGCGGGGTGAAGGATCCCCCCCAGGATCTCATTGATTTCGTCCAGGGATCCCATTGGGATCGGGACGGGCTGCGAGGCAACCGGCGGCGCGGGTTGCCTCTGCAGACGCGCCAGCACTTCTCTGGCGCTCTGCAGCGGCGACGATAGGCGTCGGGTGCAAGGCGGCTGGGGGGACGCCTGCTCAGGTGACCAAAACACCCCCTCGTGTGTTTGGGCCGATACTGGGGTCCCGGGGGCACTTACCCTGGCGCGGTCGACAGCCCTCTGGTAGAGGGCAGCGATGCGCTCGTCTGAGTAGACATCTTCGTCTGCCGAGTCAGATTCCACGGCTAGTGGTTCACCCGAAACATTAGGCGAATACACTGCGGTGGAGGAGGCTGCGGGCGGGAAATCGTCGCGGGGAAGCTCGGCATAAGTTGTCGATTCCCCGTACGCCGTGTAGAAAGGACGGCGCGCCACCGGCGTGAAGAATTCTTCAACATCCGGGGCGGCCGAGGTCGGGGAGGGGGAGCTCGGTTGCCCCAGAACACGCACCCTCGGGCGCGGGGGATCCCGCTGCGGGAGTGGGGACGTACTCACTTTCTCGGGGGTGCAGTCTGTGCGCGCCTGCTTTGCCTCCGGGGACTCGATGGAGTCGTCCGGGCGGGGGCGGATGGCCGCTCTAGCAGGGGCAGGTGCGGTGGTAGGTGAAGTCGTCGTCGTAGTAGTACCTTCACTGACGTCGGAGACGGCGGCGGAAGCTGGCCTCATCACCGGAATGCGGCTGGATGCAGTGGTGGCGGACGCGCGGGGGATGAGATTGTCCGAAGACATCGTCGCCTCTATCACGTTTCGTTGAGTGTCCCTAAGGGCCACAGTGCGCGGGGGGGCCTTAGCCTTTGCCCCTCGCCTTCCGTCCATAGCGTATTATAGATCGGTGCGTAGGGGCATTACTGAGCTATTGTGTACTTACAGACGGGTGCAATCCGTTGCGGTGTGCTCTGCGCCGCAACGGACACAACGGGGAGCACGGTGGCATCCGGCCGACGAGTGGCCAAATTTTTGGCAGCGGTGGCACTGGGGGGGGGCCACCACCCCCCCTCCATGCCTCCAGGGTGATCCCGGGGAGGCACAGGAGTTCAAGTTGCGAGTTTAGGAGAGCACTTACCTCCTGGGGCTCCATATGATCCAGTTCCAGGAACCATATGTGCCCCGGACGATCTCTGCGGGGCGGGAGGGGGCGGGCGTAGCGGGCGGGATAGCCGGCCTCCCTTAGGGCGGCAACGACTGCGGCCGCCGGCGTGTCGGAGGGCAGTCCGCGGATCGCCAATTTAGTTGGCTGCTCACTTGCCCACGTGTACACCGTAAAATTAATATTACGGTCACGTTCGCGGGCGGAGATGAGGTCTCCGCGGGGGACTTCGGCATGAAGCGGAGTCCCCGACCGAAAGGTCGTGCGTTCGGCGCATGGCCCAGCTTGCGCTTGAGCTCGGCCGTGTGCTCGGGCCAGTTGGGCAGATGCTCGACGATGATCGGCGGGTAGGCGCGCGAGGTCGATGGGGCAGCTGGAGATGCCGGCCCTGATGGCGGGGGCGTGGGGGCCTTACCCTGTTCGATGGCTCGTTGGGGTGGCGGGCGCGCCGCCAGTGCCGCGTATAAAGCTGCTGCTGGTGCCACAGGGGGTGCTGGGGGTGCGGGGGTTGCGGGAGGGGCGGGGTGAAGGATCCCCCCCAGGATCTCATTGATTTCGTCCAAGGATCCCATTGGGATCGGGACGGGCTGCGAGGCAACCGGCGGCGCGGGTTGACTCTGCAGACGCGCCAGCACTTCTCTGGCGCTCTGCAGCGGCGACGATAGGCGTCGGGTGCAAGGCGGCTGGAGGGACGCCTGCTCAGGTGACCAAAACACCCCCTCGTGTGTTTGGGCCGATACTGGGGTCCCGGGGGCACTTACCCTGGCGCGGTCGACAGCCCTCTGGTAGAGGGCAGCAATGCGCTCGTCTGAGTAGACATCTTCGTCTGCCGAGTCAGATTCCACGGCTAGTGGTTCACCCGAAACATTAGGCGAATACACTGCGGTGGAGGAGGCTGCGGGCGGGAAATCGTCGCGGGGAAGCTCGGCATAAGTTGTCGATTCCCCGTACGCCGTGTAGAAAGGACGGCGCGCCACCGGCGTGAAGAATTCTTCAACATCCGGGGCGGCCGAGGTCGGGGAGGGGGAGCTCGGTTGCCCCAGAACACGCACCCTCGGGCGCGGGGGATCCCGCTGCGGGAGTGGGGACGTACTCACTTTCTCGGGGGTGCAGTCTGTGCGCGCCTGCTTTGCCTCCGGGGACTCGATGGAGTCGTCCGGGCGGGGGCGGATGGCCGCTCTAGCAGGGGCAGGTGCGGTGGTAGGTGAAGTCGTCGTCGTAGTAGTACCTTCACTGACGTCGGAGACGGCGGCGGAAGCTGGCCTCATCACCGGAATGCGGCTGGATGCAGTGGTGGCGGTCGTGCGGGGGACGCGATTGTCCGAAGACATCGTCGCCTCTATTACGTTCCGTTGAGTGTCCCTAAGGGCCACAGTGCGCGGGGGGGCCTTAGCCTTTGCCCCTCGCCTTCCGTCCATAACGTATTATGAATCGGTGCGTAGGGGCATTACTAATCTATGTGTACTTACAGACGGTCTGTGGGTCTGCGGTGAGGCTGCTCCTCGACGCCTGCGCAGTCCGGAGTTGAGTCGCGGGCGCGGCGTCGGTCGCTCGCTCGCGGCGCACGGGCGCTAGCCACACGCGCGGGTGGGCACGGCAAACGAATTCCCATAGGAATGCGCTCGGCGCGTTTGCCTCTCGCGCGGGAGGGCGGGGGCAGGTGCCCCGGTCGCGTTTGCCGCACTTCCGGGTGGGCGCGGGATCGGTCACCCGTTCGCGGCGCTCGGGCGCGAATAACGCACCCACTGTACACCACCGACCGGTTTCCTCGGCGCGTGCAGCCCAGCCAGGTGATTTCCGTAAGAAAGGCCTAGCTGAGGCGCCCGCGAGCGGTCACCAAGTCGGCAACAACAAGTGGGTACGAACCAAAAATTTAAATATTCCTGAGGGTAGACGGGTACCCCCACAAGATATTTAAATTTGCGACGGTAGGTCAATAGTTGACCGAGGGTAGTCTCGAAAAAAGTTGAATGCGGGTAGGCGTCAAAAAGATTGAGCAAGGGTAGGCTTCAACAGATGCGCGAGGGTAGGCAGCAAAAGTTGAGCGAGGGTCCTGTGGAGGGTTTCCGGGTTCGTTTATTCTCCAAAGGACGATGGGTGCTATGTTGCTTGGGATGCGATGGGATGCGATGCGATGCGATGTGATGCGATGATGAGCATGCGGTGTGAGGGGCCACAATTAAAGGCTGGTAATTTTTAAGGGCAGATAATAAACGCCCTAATATTCACAGGGTAGAATCTACAAAATATGTCCTAAATCTTAAAACATGTCTCATAAATATAACTTAACGAAATATTTTGTAGCATCAAAGTTAATTTTTGAGACCGTGCGAACTGAGGGTCCACAAACTCATTGGATTTACTTTGTGTTTATTAATTAACAAAAGCTGTTATTAATGTATGTAGCCCTACAAATTACCTGCTAAATATTGCCATTCATCATGATCGTTCATATTTCCCAGATTCAGTAATATGACACTCAACAGTGCTCGTGTGAGGGACCACAGTCAGTGAATTGTAGCGTCCTACCTATAACACCTACAAATTTTTCCCTTCACCTACATTTCTTTTAAGAGACCTGCTGAAAGTGTATGAACTCAAAACCACATTTCCCAACTTGGCCCCTCAGAGGGCATACACATGACTACATTTAACCCGAACTCAAATATTATAATGTTCACATTTATTAATTTTAAATAGCAAAAGAATACGACGTAGACTTGATAGTTGATAGGGCTCCCGTTTCCGCATTTAGCTCTAGAGTGGCCCTTTATGCGTGTGGGTCGGTGGCTATTCCAGCCACCTCAGCTCCGACCAGAAGCTCAGAATCCTCCTGGGGAATTCACAGGCTTCACGAAGCGACCTAATTTCTGGTAGGATTTTTGCTCGTTGGTTCGCCACTCCCACGCATTCCAGGATTACGTGGGCGACTGTTTCATCAGCCTCTAGGCAGCCCCTACAAAGGGGGCTGTCGGTGACGTTTAGAACGAATAGGTGCTTGTTTAAAGCACAGTGGCCCGTGAGGGTACCCACCATTATTCGTAAGTTTGTTCTGTTTAGATCCAGCAGTCTTCGCGTAATTCGCGGTATAGGTCCGGTTAGGGCCTCCTTCGACTGCCGACAGGTGGTTATACTGTCCCATATGTCGATGTGTTGTGACGTAGACTTTATATTACATTAAACTAATAGTCACTACACTCCGCGCTAATAGCCAAGTTGTTGCTTCGATGACTGCTACCAGAATGGCGCCACGATTCGCCCGGCGGCGCTCGTACTCCTAGCTTCGTCGATCGTCCCACTCCGCTCGCCGACCGCCGGCCACCGGAATCTGGTATGGCGGGAACTGTCGGTTCGCACGAACTTCACGCGTAACCGGCCGCGCGCTGTTCTGTTACTTGTTCGTTGTCAACTTTCGACTTGAATGACAATCGCTAACACAAATGACTAAGAAACTTAAAATTATATAATTAAAATACAATCTTACATAGATTTTGAAAATCTATCTAGTATTATTGTTATTAAACGGCTGTAACGACTATATGAAAGGGTGAGTTAGTTGTGACACCCTGTAAGGGCGCTGCAACTAAGTAAAAAACTTAAGACTTACAAATGACTTACTGCCGTACTCAGAGACGTCGATTAAAGTACTGTTAAACTCTGATATTATCTCTTTCAGTCTTGTTGATATAAACAAGGATAGCATGACATTTAATTACTTCTTAACTTTAATTGACGTCTCTGAGTACGGCAGTAAGAATCTTAAAATTATATAATTAAAATACAATCTTACATAGATTTTGAAAATCTACCTAGTATTATTGTTACTAAACGGCTCTAACGACTATATGAAAGTTGCTAGGTAGGTATATGGAAGTTTTAGGGGGCGAAAAATCGATCTGGGTAGGTCTCATATCTAGAGAAATTCGTTTTCTCTATTTTGACCCGAGAAGAGTTTGGTCGCCCAGGTACTTTTAATAATATTAACATTGATTGTTGAGGGTGAAGCCTGTAAAAAAGTTTGTACACGCAAATATTTTTAGGGAAAAAAATGTTCGGAGCGAGCGCGGGACTTGATCCAGGATTAGATCTCCTAATGCTCTAACCAACTGAGCTATAGTGCCCACGACTTCAGGATTACTCCAGCCTTCAAGTCAACGATGCTTACGATGGCTCAGTTGGTTAGAGCACCAGATCTAATCCTTGGGTCGTGGATTCAAGTTACATTCGCGCCGAAAAATTTTATTACCCTAAAAAAATTGTGAATATGCCTCATGCGGGTAAGGGGGCGTCCATTTATTACGTGAGGTGTTTTTGGCGATTTTTCGGACCCCCCCCCCCCTCTGGTGAGATGTCGTGAGATTTGGCTCGACACCCCCCCTCCCCCCTTTATCTCACGTGAGTTTTATGAAAATGCTTAGTTTTAGTGTAAATAAGTTAATTAGTAAGTAATTTATTTAGAAAAATTACATATATTGCCTAATTATTTTTAAACTTTTAATAATCGAACAATAAAAAACAGCTATGATTTACCAACTTAAATTTGAAAAAAACGATTGTTCTAATTCAGCCCACGGGAACTCATGAGTAGTCTTAAGTTGCTAACTTAGCTTTCCCGCAATTTAACACTATTTCTTTTGGGGGAAAATATTACGTGATATTTGTAGAGACCCCCCCTATCCCCCACGTGAGATTCGGCCCGACCCCCTCCCCCCCAAAACGCCTCACGTAATTAATGGACGCCCCCTAAGCGTTTCAAAAATACTAAGTTAGTACTCATACTCACATATACATCTTTTCTTAAAAATCTAATGTCAGTGTGGACGAGGCCAGAGAAATGTAAATCAAATGTACGCTGTGATATAGTTCCGTGATGTCCTGTTTGTGTTGTTTTCTATCAATAGTACACACGACTGCACATCAGGCTATACATGTTGACCTTGACGTCGCCCTTATCTCGCTCGTAATAGCGGCGGCTTTCGTAGTGCAAATGGATAACTTGACGTACTGCTGTATGTACAGAGACAACAGCACATCATGCTATCCAAAACAGTCAAATTTCTTTAATCGATTTTCAATTTTATCTCTAAGCATTAGAGTTTACTATCCATTGGGGAAATTTGACAAGTTTGTGGTAACCTAATGGGCCGTTGACTGTACAAGATCCCGCCTTAGATCGACCTTCACCCATCGAGTTTAGTAATTTTTTTGATAATACATATATTAAACAGCGTGATAGAAAACCTAGCTATATTCAAAATTCAGAACCAGAATCACTTACAGAACACATTTATTGAAAAATCAATTTTTTTTCTTATATTTTATTAATAGGAATACTTCCCTATTTTCGCCGGCGCGGTGTGTGTGTGCGTGCCCCCGCCCCGCCCTGCAGGCGCACGCTACCCGCACCCTGCTCTCGCCTTGTCTGCTAGAGTTACTTAGTGTCCACGTATAAGAAAATAGGGAACTATTCCTATTAAAAAAATTATGTGTTCTGTAAGTGATTCTGGTTCTGAATTTTGAATATACCTAGCTAGGAGGTTTTTTTATAGGAAAACTTGATTTGGTCTACATCTAATTTCCCGGCACAGTTATTAAAAAAAAAGAGTTGTTAATTTCATTTCGAACAGGTACTTATAATCAAGAAAATTCGATGGGCGAAGGTCGATCTAAGGCGGGATCTTCGACTATAAAGCAACCTTTTACTTTTATTATACAGGGCTTAGGTATCTCTCTTTCAACCTCTCGGGTGGTTAATCAGTCCATGAAACTGAACGATATGAAGTGAACGTTCGCTTGGTGATCGATATTAAAGTAAAAAAAAATCCCCAAGGAACATAGGTCAAAATACGAAAAAAAATTTTTGATCTCCCATACAAAATGCGCTATATGCTGATGTCTTATTTTGACCTTTGTTCCTTGGGGAAGTTGTTCAGTTTCATGGACTGATTAACCACCCGATAGGTTGAAAGAGAGATACCTAAAGTATAGAATAGAAAATGCTTTATTTCGCTTATGTTTAAGTTTAGTTTTTGTTATGTTTAATTAGGGTTGTCTTGTTAAAAAAATTGTTTTTTCTGTTTTCTTTCCGATAACTCTCTGTATGAAAACAAAGTAACTGTACCAACAACTCCAGTGTGAATCCACTTTGTTACCTACGCGATTTTGTCTGAACCGCATCACGCTGATAATAGCCATTCATAAAAAAATGTACCTACATAAATCAAAGCAATGGATCAAAACTGTTGTATCCTACTTAGTCATATTGTTTGCATTATAAATATATTTCTTCTATGAAAACTTGTTAAGCTTTTTTTTTTAAACAAGATCTTATTTATTTATTTAATTTTTATGTATCTTCTGTAATACGGGCCTCAAACTGTCATGATATTGATTACTTAAAGATGAAATAAAATACTAATGTAATATAATAAATAGTGTTTTACTTGACGGTTGGCTGCTTCTAACTCATGATTTTTACACTAATTCCACATGTTTATTTTATATAATTATGCGACCAGTTTCGATTACTTACATCATCTAAAGTAACAAGTGAAATTAGTGTAAAAATCTTGTCTTTCATTTGTATTTATATGGAGTTCCATCAAGAAGCAAGAACACAAAGTATAAACTACATCTAACCTGTACGGGGTGAAAAAACCTCCTAGCTAATTTCAAAATTTTTTCGATGGGAATTTTCTTTTTATTCCTAAATGTAATTACCACTCGGGCGCACCCCCCTCACGCTACCCGCACCCCTCGCGTGCCTGGTGTAGGAGTAATGTCTACGTTTAGGCAAAAAAATGAACTACAGTAGAGCCGAATCCTAAAGTTACGTATGACAGCTCAACCACAGGTCGCTATAACCTTGTTACGTCATCTTTTCCAATCAAAATTCAATAATACCATATCTCCCTTATTAATTACAAACTAAAGATATACATTATCATAACTCTAAACCAAAAAAATTGTTTCCTAATATTAATATCATTTGAAATGCTCGTCATACGTAACTTTAGGATTCGGCTCTACTTGTATTCCCATTGAAAAAATATTTTAAAAAAATAATCATTTTTTTCATAAATGTGTTCTTTGACTGATACTGGTCAGGATTTTGAATATAGCTAGGAGGTTTTTTATCACCGTGTATAGTACTTACTGTAAAACACATTTCATCCTGGACCCTGGGATAAAGTCAACTGGCATCCCGTGGGCATTGGCGTATCTAGGTCTAGGTTTGCGTTTCAGAGGGGCAGGACTGGCGAAAATTAAATGTACTCGCGTCCCTTATTTCGGCACTGCCCAGGTCTCAGATCGTGTGGCTCAGGCCAGCAGACCCACGGAACTTAAACAATGAATTTAGGTATTCTATGTATGCCAATACATAGTGCCTTCCTAGTGCCTATTGTTGCCAAAAGAACCATATCTAGTGCCATCATAGTTTAAGAAAAATAAGTCGTTGTTTGTTGACGGATATCAGCCCAGCAGACCCACCTCTCGTACACGGAAACGGCTAAAGTTAGAGACATGGTTCTAGTTCTAAGCTTTAATGCTTTCATTGTTGGTGCCATCGAGAAAAAAGTTTCAAACCTAGTGCTTCAAACGATCTTGGTGTGCCTGCTGAGCGGAGGGTTCAACCCAGCAGACCCAACACTGAAATCTCATATCAATGTTTAGTGTGTCATTAGTGCCTTAGATTAACATAAAAATATCCGTTAAATTTCACATCCAAACATAACAGTTGAACCTCTCAGTTCTCCATACATTTTAACAACCGAGGTACAGTCACGCTCAAAACTCAATTTATTAAGTTACGTATGCCAAGTAATAAACTACCAATTTCTCACTTCAGATGTCGCCTCTGTTGACTGATCCTAAAATTGGGTGTAGCTCAGGCCAGCAGACCCACGGAATTTAAACAATGAATTTAGGTATTCTATGTATGCCAATACACAGTGCCTTCCTAGTGCCTATTGATGCCAAAAGAACCATATCTAGTGCCATCATAGTTTAAGAAATATAGGTCGTTGTTTGTGGGTCTGCTGGACGGATATCAGCCCAGCAGACCCACCTCTCGTACACGGAAACGGCTAAAGTTAGAGACATGGTTCTAGTTCTAAGCTTTAATGCTTTACTTGGTGCCATCGAGAAAAAAGTTTCAAACCTAGTGCTTCAAGCGTTTCGGAGCTATAAAACGATCTTGGTGTACCTGCTGGGCGGAGGTTCAACGCAGCAGACCCACCTCTCGTACACGGAAACGGCTAAAGTTAGAGACATGGTTCTAGTTCTAAACTTTAATGCTCTACTTGGTGCCATCGAGAAAAAAGTTTCAAACCTAGTACTTCAAGTGTTTCGGAGCTATAAAACGATCTTGGTGTGTCTGCTGGGCGGAGGTTCAACGCAGCAGACCCACCTCTCGTACACGGAAACGGCTAAAGTTAGAGACATGGTTCTAGTTCTAAGCTTTAATGCTTTACTTGGTGCCATCGAGAAAAAAGTTTCAAACCTAGTGCTTTAAGCGTTTCGGAGCTATAAAACGTTTTGGTGTGCCTGCTGGGCGGAGGTTAATTGGTGTGAAATCTCATATCAACGTTTAGTGTGTAGGTAATTAGTGCCTTAGCTTAACATAAAAATATCTGTTTAATTTGACTTCCAAACATAACATATAGCCTCTGAAAATTCTCCATACATTTTAACAACCGAGGTACAGTCACGCTCAAAACTTAATTTATGAGGTTACATATGCCAACATATTTTTTGAATGGGGTAATAAACTGCCAATTTCTCACTTCAGATGTCGCCTCTGTTGACTGATCCTAAAATTTTACGTGTAGCTGTCATTCTCCATATTAGTTTCGTAAAAAAACAATTTATTTATAGTAAATTAATGAATTTTGACAATTTGCACAGCTATTAACTGCAAAAATACGGTGTACATGTATTCCCCAAAGATCCAAAAAAAAAGTTTAAAAAAGTAGCTTTTCTTTTACTCAATTCTTCTTTCAATTGAAGTACACATCTTTGTAATTTGACTTTAATTTGAGTAATTATTTCCGCAAAAAAAATAAAAAACACTTACTCGCAATCTAAATAAAATGACAGCGCTGTAAGGAGTAGTATTGTAAGTAGCTATAGGTGCTATATGTATGTAGAGTAAGGATGATAATTATGAATAAAAGCTAGTCTTAAGTCAACCGTAGTTTCGCTTAAACGTCCCTCTCCACATGGCGACTCTGCCACGTGAGGTGTCGGGTTCGGTCGTCTCCGTCGCCGACGTGTTTACCGGGCACTATTGTTTTAAGTGTGGGAATTAAGTGAAAAGGATTAATCAAAAACAATTTTAGTGACTGTTACCAAATAAAATGTTATTGTTTTATTAAAAACATAAAAATAAAATACAAAAATGTGCAATTCAAGAGTTGAGAAGGAGGATGTCTTCATTAATCAAAATTCGGCGGCAGGAAATAATGACTCGGTATTTTCGGAAATGAAAACACATCTATCGACCATCAGTGTTGTGATGATTTTCATTTGTTCACTACTGGCTATCCTGGGACTCTACTGCTGCTACAAGATGTATAAGAAATGCCACAATAACTGGTCTACAGATTTAATAATCCAGCATAATCTACGTCGCTCATTCAACAGAGCCAATCGCGGAACCTGTGCTTGTGGAGGATCTTCCCAGAACAACTAAGTATCTAATAAGCAGAACGAGATAACGATGATGTCAATCCCTGATCGTTTTCATGAGCTGCAAAAAAGTGTGGTGTGGTGTATTGGTGATAGTGCGCGTAATAATTATTAAAAAGCGTTGTGAAGTGAAATCAAAGTGATTACCAACAGAAATACGTACTTTGAATGACAATGGACAGTTGAACTTAAGTAGTTAAGTTTTACGTGTAGGTATATAATTACATTTTAAGGAAACTGATTTTAATATGTCTAAATAAAAGGATAAAGGTATGTAATTAAAATTAAGGTTTTAAAATTAAAATAATATCTTGTTATGACAAGTCAACTAACAGAAATATATTTTAAGTTGAAAACAATAAGAGAAAAATTAGTTAGGCTTAATTATGAAAGAAGAAAGCCAGAAATATTAAAAATAAAATTAGATGAAGCGACTTTATTACATTCAGAGTATTTAGAAATTAGTATAGAAATTAATGAGCAAATTAGTAATAAGAAAATAACGGGAGAGAGTTTATTGCGAACACAATTTTATTGTGATCAAATCAAGGATTTATACATAGAAATAAAAGATTTTTGTAATAAATATACTGAGTTTTTAACTAGTGGAAGTGGTAACAAATCGAAAAGCTCCAAAATGTCAGAGTTTAATTTAAAAGTTGCTCTTTCTTTGCTACCGGTCATGACTGAAGATGAGGCTGTTATAAAACAACTCATTGATTCTATTGAATACTATAATTCAATTTTGGAAGAAAAATCCAAACAAAGTTTAATTAATTTTGTTTTGAAAAATAGACTGACACAGTTAGCAAAATTAAAAATGTCGACGTCATATTCTTCCGTCGAAGCTTTGATAAAGGACATGAGAAAGCAATTGTTGCCTAAGAAATCAGCCACGGCTATCCAAAATAAAATGCAATCTTTAAAGCAAGGTGACTTGACTATTGAAGATTTCGGTAAGCAATTGACTGAGATGTTTGTTAATCTAACGATTACACAGTCCGAGGCGATTCAAAAAAGTATGAAATTCTGAAAAATATAAATGAAAAGCTAGCAATAAAAAGATTCGCTGACGGCTTGCGTAATCGTCGGATTAGTACCATTATTGCAGCGCGAGATTACGAATCCTTAAAGGATGCAGTTCAAGGAGCAAAGGACGAGGAGACTAACTTGCCGACTACCTCTGGTGATGTTCTAGTGTTTAATCATCGTAAAAATAATTCTTTCAACAGAGGCTATGGTCGAGGTCGTGCTTTTCATAGGGGTCAACGACGTTACTTTCAAGGCCAAAGAGACCCAAAGGGTACGCCCCAGGGTACCTACAACAACTCAGGCCGAGGCACCAGTCGAGGCAGGTACCGAGCTCCGAACTATCGAGGCCGAGGAAATCGAGGTAAGTACCATAATTTCCGTGAAAACAATGGATATCGCCAGGAAAATGTTCAAACCATGAATACTTGTCAAAACGGGCAAAATATGACCGATCCAGCAGCCCCAACAGGCCCAGCAACCCCAAATCAGTTTTTTCGTGAATAAAAATGAAATAATTTTTGCAAGTAAAAATACTAGTACAGTAAGTTTTCAAGTACAAAACAAAAAATTCTCATGGTTAATTGACACCGGAGCGTCAATTTCTGCTTTGGACTTGCATAGCGCGAAGCAATTGGATATTACAATTTATGTCAATGAGCTTATAATAAATGGTATAGGTGGGAAAATAAAAGCAATTGGATATGTGTACTTACACCTAATGATTAATGGATACACTTTTGTTCATAAGTTTCATGTTCTTGAGAACTTACCGTGCGAATATGATGGGATTATTGGTCAGGATTTTCTTTTAAAATACCAAGGTTTAGTTAATTTCCAAAACTATACTCTTTCTTTGGTTACTAGCAAAAATGAATTGGTGAATGTACCTCTTACAAATTGTAAAAATAATTACATTTTGCCACCAAGATCGGAATCAATGCATTATGTAGTAACGGACATACGAGATGAGTGTATAGTTTGTGCGTCAGAGTTACAGGATGGTATTTTTTTAGCAAGCACATTAGTTAGCCCCGTTAATGGTAGAATACCAATACGAATTTTGAATATAACAGAACAGGAAGTTAAGCTTCAAGATTTTAAATTAGAGATGCATAGGGCGAGCGATTATTACATATGTAGTTTTGATAAAAGTCACTCTCCAAATGCAGCTCGAGTTAAAACACTGTTTTCAAAATTAAAATTAGAAACATTAAATAAAGAAGAGAAAGTGTCTATTGAAAACTTATGTGCAAAATTTTCCGATATTTTCTACTTACCAGGTGATAAATTATCAACGACAAATATTTACAAACATACTATATCTTTAAAGCCAAATACAGGTGTAGCTCAGGCCAGCAGACCCACGGAATTTAAACAATGAATTTAGGTATTCTATGTATGCCAATACACAGTGCCTTCCTAGTGCCTATTGATGCCAAAAGAACCATATCTAGTGCCATCATAGTTTAAGAAATATAGGTCGTTGTTTGTGGGTCTGCTGGACGGATATCAGCCCAGCAGACCCACCTCTCGTACACGGAAACGGCTAAAGTTAGAGACATGGTTCTAGTTCTAAGCTTTAATGCTTTACTTGGTGCCATCGAGAAAAAAGTTTCAAACCTAGTGCTTCAAGCGTTTCGGAGCTATAAAACGATCTTGGTGTGCCTGCTGGGCGGAGGTTCAACGCAGCAGACCCACCTCTCGTACACGGAAACGGCTAAAGTTAGAGACATGGTTCTAGTTCTAAGCTTTAATGCTTTACTTGGTGCCATCGAGAAAAAAGTTTCAAACCTAGTGCTTCAAGCGTTTCGGAGCTATAAAACGATCTTGGTGTGCCTGCTGGGCGGAGGTTCAACGCAGCAGACCCACCTCTCGTACACGGAAACGGCTAAAGTTAGAGACATGGTTCTAGTTCTAAGCTTTAATGCTTTACTTGGTGCCATCGAGAAAAAAGTTTCAAACCTAGTGCTTCAAGCGTTTCGGAACTATAAAACGATCTTGGTGTGCCTGCTGGGCGGAGTTTCAACGCAGCAGACCCAACACGATAGCTCCATAACTAGAAGGTAATTGGTATGAAATCTCATATCAACGTTTAGTGTGTAATTAGTGCCTTAGCTTAACATAAAAATATCTGTTTAATTTGACTTCCAAACATAACAAATAGCCTCTGAAAGTTCTCCATACATTTTAACAACCGAGGTACAGTCACGCTCAAAACTTAATTTATTAGGTTACATATGCCAACATATTTTTTGAATGGGGTAATAAACTGCCAATCGTAAAAAAACAATTTATTTATAGTAAATTAATGAATTTTGACAATTTGCACAGCTATTATCTGCAAAAATACGGTGTACATGTATTCCCCAAAGATAAAAAAAAAGTTTAAAAAAGTAGCTTTTCTTTTACTCAACTCTTCTTTCAATTGAAGTACACATCTTTGTAATTTGACTTTAATTTGAGTAGTTATTTCCGCAAAAAAAATAAAAAACACTTGCTCGCAACCTAAATAAAATGACAGCGCCGCAGCTTGACACGGAACAGTCAATAATGCTGCCACCTCTAAAGAGCTTTTAGTTTATAACCCCATTCGTAATCGTTCATGTATCCTAATAGTAATTAACTACATACCTATTATATAGATATACCAACTTATTTTGTAAAAGGCGACTAGGCAATAAATTAAAAAAAAATAGGCTACGCATCTGCATGTTCCCAAACCAATACATGGCGCTACTGTTTTAGGATGCGTTGTCTTACAATAAGATTGATAATGCATTTAAGACTATGCGCGGCCTATGCGCTAATAAAGGGTAGATGACTTTCAGCACTTGACTATGGTTTAGGTAAATCGTCAGATGGCTTAACAGCGCGAGCTTCCGGGTTCGAATCCCGATCGTGTCAAAAATGTTTCACCACTTTTTTTGGATAATAATAAGAAAACACTATAGTTTAGGATTTTAAAGATTTTTTCAAAAAATTATACATTTTAACACGGGTTCTTATCACTTTTTATATGCTTAGTTGAGGTGATATATGTACACAAATCGTGGTAAGAACCAGCGTTAAAATATATAAAAATTGTAAATTTAAACCTCTTTTGAAACTTTCTTTTTTATTTATGATGTGATAATTATCAGTTGAAATTAAAATCTGTATGTTTAGTAAACATTAGTTATGAGACATTAATTAGTGAGTAATTAAATACGGTTTGAAAGGTTATCATTTATTTATAACAATCAACGTCGGTAGTATAAAATATCAAAATACGTCGCGTCGTCGGCGCAGCGGCACAGTGCGGTGGCGCGGTGACAGTGCGGGGCAATGCGCCATCTATGATTTTCTGATAGAAGTTTTTCGTACCTAAATTTTGAAATTCACACGCATTCTTGTCGAAAAACTCTACTTAGATTATTTGAATTCTTCGTTATTTTTTTTTCGTATAATGTATTCGTTT
>OX465271.1:7147082-7348311 GCA_949987775.1 Aproaerema taeniolella
CAAGCGGAAACAAGCGCTGAATAGGTCTAATTTTAGGTCCATTGGAGGTTCGAACCTGTACCACCCTACACTCGCCATCAGCACCGGCGCAAATGTTTTCTACCATTTGTTCTCACTTGGTCGGATTCTCACTTCGCCGGATTTTGTACAGTCGAAAAAATACTACCTACCCCAATGGGACAAAGGCGTGAGCTTATGTATGTATGTAATAAGAAAAACAAAATTTAATATGTATTTATTAGGTAGGTATGTACTTGTACACACGGCAGCACATTAGGCTATACATGTTGACCTTAACGTCGCCCTTATCTCGCTCGTAAAGCGGCGGCTTTCGTAGTGCTAATGGGTAACCTAACGTGCTGCTGTCTGTACATATACACACAATCTGGATGGAATATACTTACCATAATTTTATAGTCAAACTAGCCTTCCGCCCGGGACTTCGTTCCCGTGGGAATTCGGGAAAATCATGTAATAGGGTACTGTCGTTATCGGGCAAACAAGAATGAAGAGCTTCTTTTATTATATTGTTTTTGGCATCCAATGTAATCGAAGAGTAACAGTCTTTTCTGTTTGCACAACGCCAATTTGTTGAGCCCGATTTGTTAGCGACGGCGAAGTGGTACCTGTGTCCAGCATAGAGTAGCATTTTCTTGCCTTTATTACTTTCAATAAAACAAAGTTCAGTCTGACCACTACTTGTTTCGGGTAAATTCATGTTGTTGAATAAAATTAAACAACCATTACAATTTTCCAGCACACATACCTATATTATTATATATCTCAAAGAAATTACAAGAACAAATGACAAAACAAAAGACTATCAATTGAACGATTTCCTCTACGAAGATCGAATATGTAGAGTCTGTATATCCAGGATTATGCGTTAATCTACCCATCTATACTAATATTATAAAGAAGAAAAAGATTGTTTGTTTGTTTGCATTGAATAGGCTCCAAAACTACTGGACCGATTTGAAAAATTCTTTCACCATTAGAATCCTACATTATCTGTGATGAACATAGGGTACATGATTTTCCCAAATTCCCACGGGAACGAAGTCCCGAGTGGAATGCTAGTTTCTAAATAATTATCAAAATGTGTATCATTAATTACATTATGGCCCGACTAGGTGTAAATTTAAGGAAACTAAACCTGTTTTTTTTCTTAACTGTATTCCGGCGAAGTGAGAATACGGCCTTTTGCGAATCCGACCAAGTGATAACAAATGTTTTCTACTACTAAGTATAATTGTTAAACTGTTAAAAACTTAAACACAACTGTTTAAGCAGCTCGAATACGATGGTGATAGCGCGCGTTATGCGCCGCGGTCCTATGTCAGCGTTGACAACGCCAGAGGGCGAGCAAGCCTTTGCGCGGGGCCCTCGCGCAATAAAAGTGAAGTTTCAGCGTCAGGTGGCAGTGAATGTATGTTGATTATAAGTAAAACAATTTTTTATTACAAAAATATTTTATTTATTTGTAAATGTTACAACATAACTTTATCTCGTTGAATAATTAAATAACTACGTCAAATTATTCATTGCAATTCACAGATAACACAAGTGAGAATATATTCTATTATAAGAGCTCCGTGATCTGTCAGAAAGCATGCAGATTTTAAATACAATTAAGAACAAAACGCTCGAGTAATGTTTGAGCTATAAACCACCGACTGTGCTCAAACTTAAAAACGCCTGGCGGTCTTAAGGTCTTTGGAGGTAATTAGACGCGGTGGGTGGTTGCTGTGTCGATTAAATTTGTTTTCTACATTAAATGTTGTTTAATGTAAAATAGTTAAAGTGTGCAGTAAACATATAAAGTACTACTAGAAGAAAATTGAAATCAAGTGATATGGTGTAAAGCAGTACTTTTCGCCGCCGTCGTAGTTTTCCGAAAACGAAACAAACGTTTACGGAGAACTTAAGGAAGCAAAGCTGTTTTAAAGAATATAGATGTTTATTTTACTTAAAAACAGAAAAAACATCGATTTTTGAACAATGGTGCTGCCATCTCTCGGAGATGTACGAAAACCAAGGATAGGGGGGTCAATCAACTTTTTAACCGACATAAGCCTGTCCCGACAATTTTGCATTCGAAAACGACGAAACTAATAGAATTTAAAAAATATTTTACGCTCCATTCAATTAACAGTTCAGTAGTCTTAATAATAAACATATGAAATATAGATAAAATTAAAAAATAATTGTTAAAACTATGGTAACTCCGTATACGATTTCTTGCCTTCCATATATATTACAGCTGTCCCCAGAGCGAGGTGGCTTTAAAAAGTTGCTAATTTTGGAAAAAAAACTTTTAAACTTATTTAAGTTTGTTAATAAATTGCTTTTATATTAAACAAGGATTAGTTTTTACTTTTTAAAATATAAAAATACGTTATATTTTTAAAGAAAAAAAATCCCAAAACTGTGTCCCGAATTCATCCCATTTTGCAGTGTATACTGAGTTACTAAGTAAAAAGTAGGCAAACATTATTTTAGACGTCGCAAATTTGTTGTGAAGAATGGCGGTACGACCTTTGTCTTTGGCGGCACGCCTTTGAGCCTTTGATTCAAGCCGCCGCACTGCCAGTCTGCGACAAGCTCTCGAAGAGCGCGCGTGTGTTTATTCCGTGTCGGCGGAGTTACCGGATTATTTCGATGAACAGGTAAATGTTTTTATATTTGTTTATTAGATTTTGAAGGTCTCTAAAGTTGATTTTATATGGGTCACTTCAAAACGTTCGCAATATCAGGAGATTTTAATTTACAAGCTATTACGTAAAAAATGTCTGCTGAGTTACCAGTGTACTGCGTTACCAAAAGGTAACTCTAAAGACAATTTGGGTAACTCTGTAGACATTATGCAATTTTCAAAGACAAAGTGTCATAATAAATTTATTAATTACTTTCAGACTGTCAACTTACTAATAATGGCATTAACGGCGGCTGAAAAGCAAAAAAGGTATCGAGAAAAATTAAAAAAAAATCCTGAAAAATATGAAGAGGCGAAACGAAAACACCGTGATCTTTATCATAAAACTAAAAGACTTGTCAAAGATTTAACGCCAAAAGAAAAGAGAAATGCTAATATTATCTGGAAACTTCGCCAACAGGCATACCGTAAAAAGCTGAAGTCTTTACAAAATGTCTTGAACGTCACACCTCCGAGTTCACCAGCTTCTAGTGTTCACAATATATTTGATGGTCAGCAGACGCCACCTTTATCTCCTGTACCGGATTCACCGTCAGTTAGGGGACGAAAGAAAGTTAGAAAAGATAGAAGTAAAGTTCATAGGGAAAATGAAAATTTGAAAAAAGAGATCTATAAGTTGAAGAGAACGGTTGAAAAATATAAGAAAAGAGCGCAACGGGTAAATTTAAAGGAAAACGCTGAAGACAACACATTGCATGATAAATATAAAATTTTGGCTTCAAGCATTAAGAAAAGATATCATGAGACGAAAGACCGTAAAGGAAAGATCATTTTAAAAAATATTTTGAATACGAAACAAATAGAAGACTCCAGAAGAAAGACACAATTATTTAAAGACGTGCTTGGAATTAACAGAAAATACAACTCTAAAAAACAGAAAACTACCAAGTCTGATTCGCTGAAACAAAAAATACAAAACTTTTTTCTACGGGATGATATCACAAGAGCTACGGCAGGTAAGAAAGAAACAATCACCAAACATGGGGAAAAAGTTCAAAAAAGATATCTTCTTGAAACACAACGTAATCTGTATAAAATTTTCAAGGCGGAAAATCCCGATCTCCCATGTTCTTATTATTATTTTACAAAACAACGACCATTTTACGTCGTCAAGCCATCCGTCGATGCAAGAGAAATGTGCTTGTGTAAGAAACACTCTAATTTCTCATATAAAGCTGAAGCTCTTAAACAACAAAATGTGATTGACGATGACAACTTAAGCAATATTATTCGAGATACAGTATGCAACGACCTTTCTAAAGATTGCATGTATGGTGATTGTAAAGAATGCAAAGATAAGAAAATTCAATATAAAGAACAAAATATTAATGGAACTATACAATACAATGAATGGATCAGGAAGGAAGTAGAATATGAAAAGGATGGAAAAAAATGTAAATCAATTAAGAATGTAAGAGAAATGAAACAGGAAGAGACAAGAAATGTTGTTGAAAAGTTTGAGAGGGATTTGACACATTTTAAGAAACACGTTTTTAACATAAAATCGCAATTTCATAATTTTCACCAGTGCTTAAATGAGCTTAAAGAAAATGAATGCGTGATCGTCACTGATTTTAGTGAAAATTATGAGTGTAAATATTTCAAGGAAACTCAGGCACATCATTTTAACTCAAGAAACCAAGTGACACTTCATACTGTAATGGTTTACACATGGGATGCAGAGACAAAATTTAAAGCAAACTCTTTTTGCACAGTTTCGTCTTCAAACTGTCACCAACCTGCTGCAATCTGGGCGCATTTGGAACCTATTTTGAATTGGATCAAAAATGAACACACGTCTGTTGATACTGTACATTTTTTCTCGGACGGTCCTTCTACACAGTATCGCCAGAAGCAAAATTTTTACTTCCTTTGCACGCGATTTTTCGACCTTGGGTTTTCCACAACCACCTGGTCATTTTTTGAAGCAGGGCATGGAAAAGGCCCTGCAGATGGAATTGGTGGGTATCTAAAGCGCACAGCAGATAGTCTTGTTGCAATGGGAAGAGATATTCCAGATGCAACTCAATTTTACGAGTCCATGAAAGATTCGAGCAAAATTATTTTGTACCTGATTGATGCTCAAAAAATTCAACAGCATCAAGCCATTTTACCAAAGATCATTCCGCGTTTAGTCGGAACAATGCAAGTCCATCAAATATTTACAGACACGAGAGGTCAATTGAAGCACAGAATTCTCAGTTGCTTCTGCAATTCAGAAAAAAGGGGATTTTGTAACTGCTTTGATCCTAAAATCTTTAATGTGCTCAGCAATGACCCCGACAATGACTTTTCATCAGATGATGATTTACCATTAAGCGTATTTGCAGCAGGTCCAGTTGACACGCCACCTGAAGAAAATTTACCGTCAAATGACAACGCTGTACTGTATGAAATACAAAACGTCCCTCGTCAAAGTATCTACAAAGCGGTTTATGGATCCTCTTCTGATGATGACGAAGTCGTGCACGAAGAAGGAAACCTAGCTTCAATAAGCAATAAAGAAAATATCATGCCCGTGAATGTTGATGATGATTATAACGATCCACAGCCGTCAACAAGCACTATGGATGTGCCGAAGCAGGTGTCGGTTGGTGATTTCTTACATGTAAATGTTTATACAAGCGCAGATAAAAAGAAGATTTATTCATATATTTGTAAAGCTTTGTCTGATATTGAAGAAGACGGTGAAGTTAAGGTTGTGTTCCTCCGAGCTGTGACTAAGGATGCAAAAAGATTTCGGATAGATGAAACGGATATCAGCTACGTTGATTATGAAGACATAATAACTATCTTACCAAGTCCTGCAATTGTAAAAAGAGGACACCGAATTTACTACGAGTTTAAGACTGCAATCAATATTTTCGAAAAATTGATCTCGTTTGAATATTTATTATTGTTATTTCCTACTTCTTATTTGCATTTTGTGATTCGATGTTACCAAAAAAAGATTTATTAATATTATGTCATATAATATTGGCACAATAATAGTTATAGTATAATAGTAATAGTTAGAAAGCATATAGATTGTTAAATTGTTCATTAATGTTGTCTCCTGAGTTACCAAAACTGTCTCTTGCGTTACGATTTGTCCCCAAATTTGGTGGCCGTTTTTGTTATGTAACAATATGTTGTTGATTTTACTTGAATGATTATTTTATGTTAATAGTAGAAGAAGATTATTTACTTTTATTTCAGAGAAAGGTGTTATGTTATTTGAAGTTTTTAAATGATAACAGAGAAAACAAACGAATTATATGACACGTTAGTAACTCAGCATACATATTACTTATATTTTAAGGCCCAAGTTTTAAAATTATGTACAAATCCTGTACACCAAACTATTTGATTTTGCATGACTGAATAAATCCACGAAAATACGAATTTAAGTTTTTTATTGTTGAGGAGTTACAGCGTGATCATTCTGAGTAACTCTGGTGACAAAACTATCGGTCAAGATTTATACTTTTAACTTTTTCAAACAAAAATACTTCGAAAAGTTCACTGCTTTATTGGTAAACCGTATCGCAGATATATTTAGCACACATTTAATTAATAAAAATTGCTTAAAATAGTAAAAATATTTTTCAAATTTTTATTTTGAAAACCTCTCATTATGTCGGTTAAAAAGTTGATTGACCCAGGGACAAACGCCCAGTGTTGCCAAGTTAGGCGATTTTTCGCCAGTTAGGCTATCTCAGAGGCCGGGGTGACCAAAAAAAGCGATTGGGGACCGGTCGCCGATTAGGCTATCCCAGAAAAAAAAATTGGCGATTGTAGGCTACATGACTCGATTCTTTTAAATTTTTTTTAAATTCTAATAACTTTCCTTGATTATGTGTACATATCATGTTTGCTCAAGATACAATTAGTAAATGTGAGAAGTACCGTATATATTTATTGGTAGATGACGACTACAATTAAACTAGATTATGTTTATTATCAGAATAAGTAGATTTTATTACAACTTTTTAAAATTTTATTTAACTTGTATTGTGTTTGTTTTTTTTTAACTGTATTTGTTTGGGTCAAATCTGGTAACTGAAGAATAAAGCAGTTATCCTCAACTAAATGAGCTGAAATTTGATATACATCAGATGACAATTAAATATTATGGAGTCATTGAGCTGATCTGATGATGGAGCCTGAACGTGGGCGATGGAAATACTTTTTAAATTGTTATTTTAAAAGTAAAAAAAGGAAAAGTTTCGTGTTTGGGCAAAATAAATTGTTTTGTCGAGCACTTTTGTCGTAGATCAGGTCCAGGGTCGGGTCATGGAGCAGGAAGGTGGTCCAAGGAACTTTGTAATAAAATATAAAACGTCATAAACCCATTGAGTTTGGGCTCGTTTGGTTTGTCTTGATAAGCACTTTCATCGTAGATGATGTCCAGGGTCTGATTATTGAGTTGCAAGGTGGTCGATGGGACTCTGTAATAAAACGACACAACCACAATCCTATCGAATTTGGGCTCCTTTGATTTGACTTGACAAGCACTTTCATCGTAAGTAATGTTCAAGGTTTAGGAAATAATGGATTGATTGAGTAGGTACCTAACCTAGTATGTACCTACCTGTAGGTGATTATTGTTTTTAGGGGTGCGAAGTTTAAAAACAATAATCATTTTCTGTTAATTGTATGTCTGTGTGCCATTTAAATATATGGTATTGTATTGACGTGTTCGCAGTTTTTCTCAGAGATCCTTGGTAGGTATAAGGAAGCTGAAATTTTACAGTTTTTACACAGTCATTCATAAAATCAAATCAAATCAAAGTCGTTTATTTGCAAGAAACATGGTAGTACAGCTGCTAATATAATAGTTATCCGTCATGCTCTGCCCTTTACTACCGCGTGCAAATATTTAATAGATTAATAATGATATCTATTAAAAAATAATTATCATGTCCCAATAAAATAATTAAATTTTACAACCATTCTCAAATTCTCAACGTCATACACAAAAATAAAAATCAAAACATGTCAAGAGTTGAATGAAAAAAAATTATGAAAAAACAATAATTGTCAAGCATAACATAAAATAACATTAATATAATTTGGTCAATATAATTAAAATTACCACTAGGATAGATTAGTACATACATTGAATATTATTCTCATTCAGAAATTCATTTATGTCATAATCGAATTTCGTAGGGCTATCTTCATCTTTATCTTTGTTCATTATACGTTGACAGTCAAATTATAATGTTTATTAAACTTTATGTATAATAAATATCCACTACATAACCTATTTATGTACATACTTACTATAAACTAATTTACGCAGAAACCTAAAATAACATAGTAGTAGGTGGGATGCAGCACACACTTGCGTACGCGCGCGCGCACGCACACACACACACACACACAGTTATACATACACATACACACACACACATGCATTCGATATGCGCACATGCACTCTTGGTTCTGTTTTTTAAATTTTGTTTTTATTTCTTATTTTGTTCTTTTTTATTAGTTAAGTAGGTAATTAAGAATCTTTGTTTCTCTTATATAAGGAAAATTATATCATTCATTAAATTGATATAACAAGTTAACCATAAAATCACTATGTCCATGGAAGAGCGTTGTCTCCTGCCACAGGCTTTATCAAGCTTAAAAGGAGGCATCAACCCAATCTATATATTATGTTACAAATTAAGTGAAATAAATATTTTTCAGTTTCATTTTTCATAATAGCATTTATCTGTAAAGAAATTTATCACTCTTTTCTTAAATAGGTATATGTTGCGGAAAGATCTTAAATGCATCTGGTAGTTTATTGCAAATTCTAACCGCCATGCCGTAGACATTACTCTGGAAGACTTTTAATCTTTGCAAACCAACAGTGAGAGTATGTTTATATTGTTGTCTTACTAGTCTGCCATCATGTCCATCTTTAAACTTCTTAAACAGATGCAAATTTTTGTGAACAAAGATACATATTTCAGATTATACAAACTGGGAAGGGAAAGAATAACTATTACTGCGAAAAATAGGTTTGCAGCTGTCTAGTGGTGCCATACCAAATACTGCTCTCAGACATTTTTTCTGAGCTCTGAAAACCCGAATCGAGTCGGTAGAGTTCCCCATATGAAATGACAACAAATTAATACTTTGTTTTAAAGAAGACATATACGAAAAGTCGCACCAATTCGAAAAATACGTACCTACCTAAGATATTGATACAAAAAAGTCTAGTACTTAATAAATTTTAAGTTTTTTTGTTGACCGTACTTTTTGAAGTATTCTTAAATGCAGTTAAATCCTTATAAAACACGTTTATTATGTCAAGATATCATTTTTTCACAATTCAATGGCACTTTACCTACAGCACTGTGTCGAATATTCGGCACTAAATGCTTTCAAGCTAGAGTTCCAGGTGGCGCTGCCAGAATTTCGTTTTGACAGAATAATTTTATGTAAAATTATATTTTACTCATTAATTACCTCAGGCAGCGCACGTTTTACAGTTTTTCACGTACCGAGGGGGTAAGGAGAGTATAATGTGCCATCCAGATTGTAGATTTGTATTATAGTTATAGCGAACAACGACACATTTCTTTTATAGTGCCTGACAAATATTTCATGGCAAAAGAAAAAAAGTTGCGGTTGCGAGTTCGGCAGGCGTTTTGCGTTTAATTTTTTAACCTTCATTTATTTCGTTTCTGGTTAAGTGTCGATGCTCTTACAATTATTCAGAAAAATGTGGGAATAGGTCTTTCGATTGGAGCTGACCGAGCGTTCTAATACCTCATGGTTACTGAGATCTCGATAGACCCCGATTATGGCTTCTTTGTGCCCTAACGTGATAAATACTTGCTGAATATTGCCCATTCCAATTTTTCAAATCTTGTTGGAACTTTTGGCACTTTGTGTCCATTCCAGCAGCGACACTTTGTGTCCATAATTCCAGCAGCGCCACGATCACCGATTTTGAAATGGGTTATTGCTTCTAATAGTCATGCATTTTTCATTTTATGAATAATTGCTGAGCAATTGCCAGGGTAGGTGGTTTCCGAGACAAATGACCAAGTTTGGGGCGCTGCCAGGATGACGTCAGTTCAGCAGCGCCACGGCTGGAACTCTGTAGTTATAGTAAATATCGAAGACCTGTCTAGATAGTCATTTACTCATGAGTTTTAAAGTCCAGGAAAAAGTGGTATTAGATGAAAAAAGTAAGTTTTTGCGAAGATATTCAAAAAAGTTTGGGGCGCTGCTGGAATGATGTCAGCCCAGTAACACATTTTTTAAACTACGGCTTTTTAGAAACTCATTTTTTTACAGCAGGTTCTCTGAGTTCCAACAAGATTTGAAAAATTGGAATGGGCGATATTCAGCAAGTATTTATCACTTTAGGGCACAAAGAAGTCATAATCGGGGTCTATCGAGATCTCAGTAACCATGAGGTATTAGAACGCTCGGTCAGCTCCAATCGAAAGACCTTTTCCCACATTTTTATGAATAATTGTAAGAGCATCGACACTTAACCAGAAACGAAATAAATGAAGGTTAAAAATTAAACGCATAACGCCTGCCAAACTCGCAACCGTAACTTTTTTTCTTTTGCTATGAATTATTTGTCAGGCACTATAAAAGAAATGTGTCGTTGTTTGCTATAACTATAATACAAATCTACAATCTGAATGGTAATTATACTCTTCTTACCACCTCGGTACGTGAAAAACTGTAAAACGTGCGCTGCCTGAGGTAATTAATGAGTAAAATATAATTCTACATAAAATTAATCTGTCAAAACGTAATTCTGGCAGCGCCACCTGGAACTCTAGCTTGAAAGCATTTAGTGCCGAAAATCCGACACAGTGCTGTAGGTACAGTGCTACTGAATTGTGAAAAATTGATATCTTGTCATTAAAAACGTGTTTTATAAGGATTAAAGAGCATTTTAAAATACTTCAACAAGTACGGTCAACAAAAAAAACTTAAAATTTATTACTAAAATATTTTTGTATCAATATCTAAGCTAGGTATTCTACGTATTTTTCGTATTGGTACGACTTTTCGTATATGTTTTCTTTAAAACAAAATATTAATTTGTTGTCATTTCATATTGAATGACCGTGTAAAAACTGTTAAATTTCAGCTTCCTTATACCTACCAAGTATCTCTGAGAAAAACTGCGAACAAGTCAATACAATACGATATATTTTATTGGCACACAGAGACATACAGTACAATTAACAGAAAATGATTATTGTTTTTAAACTTCGCACCCTAAAAGCTAATCACCAACAACAGGTAGGTACTAGGTTAGGCTGGTTAGGTACTCAGTGCCTAGTTTTTTTTTTTAATCTAGAACATTTTCAACTTTTTTTATTTTTTTGGCTTGGTAGAGGCAAAGGTGCCAATTTTCATTCAGCACTAAATTTTATTATGCACGGGCTGCCCGAGCTGCAAGGCCATTGTGAAGGTTGGTCGTCCCCTGTGGGAGAGAGGAGACAATCCCTACTCCAGGTCTTTTCTGGTGCAAAGGCTGTCTGGTGCAAATTTACATGTAAGGTAAGGAATAAATAAAAATAATAACTATACGCACTCAAACAACATTCAGCTCTTGGACTACAATTCCACAAGACATGGGAATACAAGTGCGAGTCCCACAGTCTTTATTACAATGTCATAACGAAGAAAGTCGTTCGACGCGACGGCAAGGTTTAATAGGTTATTTGGTAAAATTCAGAACGGCAACGTCGCATTCTGTCATAAGAATGATACAAATTTGAATATTTCGCGGGAAAACAGAAAAATTGAGATTTCTCCTCAACTAAAAGAGTTAGGATTCCAATTTTTTCTGTGCCTATTGCGCAAATTCTAAGTAAATTTTTCGTGAAAAGATTTTAGTTCTATGTATTGTAGTTTTTGAGATCCCAATGGGCTGGCTGGGCAAATTTCTCCAGCCAGCCCAAACTTCAAAAGCCTATAACTCGGTAATCACTCGTCCAAATGCTTTGAATCTTTTGTCTGTATGCCTATCACAGACCCTAAACCTAGGTATACTTACTTTGAACCTTGATGGGTTCCTTTATTGGTTTTGAGCTGTGCTGGCTGGGCAAATTTTGTACAGCAAGCACAGTGTTGTTGCGCTCTCACGTTAAAACGACTAGGGATATTAAACTGAGATTTCACAGGTGGATTGCACACTTTTGACTCTAAAGTTCTGCATAAAATAAAACTCTGTATGTGTTGTAGTTTTTATTATACAGCATTTGCTTGCTAGCGAAATTTCTCCAGCCACGCGCAAACAAACCGTCGTAGTGGCGATAGTACGATTGCACATAAAATTATATTTTGCTCATGGAAGGCGCAATTTATGCTCTGAATGATGGCATAGGTGAAATCGCTCCAGAGCTTTTGGGCTGGCTGGGCAAATGGACACAAAAAAGTTACGGTTGCGAGTTTGGCAGGCGTTATGCGTTTAATTTTTAACCTTCATTTATTTCGTTTCTGGTTAAGTGTCGATGCTCTTACAATTATTCAGAAAAATGTGGGAATAGGTCTTTCGATTGGAGCTGACCGAGCGTTCTAATACCTCATGGTTACTGAGATCTCGATAGACCCCGATTATGGCTTCTTTGTGCCCTAACGTGATAAATACTTGCTGAATATTGCCCATTCCAATTTTTCAAATCTTGATGGAACTCAGAGAACCTGCTGTAAAAAAATGAGTTTCTAAAAAGCCGTAGTTTAGAAAATGTGTTGCTGGGCTGACGTCATTCCAGCAGCGCCCCAAGCTTTTTTGAATATCTTCGCAAAAACTTACTTTTTTCATCTAATACCACTTTTTCCTGGACTGTAAAACTCATGAGTAAATGACTATCTAGACAGGTCTTCGATATTTACTATAACTACAGAGTTCCAGCCGTGGCGCTGCTGAACTGACGTCATCCTGGCAGCGCCCCAAACTTGGTCATTTGTCTCGGAAACCACCTACCCTGGCAATTGCTCAGCAATTATTCATAAAATGAAAAATGCATGACTATTAGAAGCAATAACCCATTTCAAAATCGGTGATCGTGGCGCTGCTGGAATTATGGACACAAAAGAGCCGGTAGGCTGTCTCTAACCATGGTGACTGATGTGTTAGGCCAGTTGAAGTTCAAGCGGAAACAAGCGCTGAATAGGTCTAATTTTAGGTCCATTGGAGGTTCGAACCTGTACCACCCTACACTCGCCATCAGCACCGGCGCAAATGTTTTCTACCATTTGTTCTCACTTGGTCGGATTCTCACTTCGCCGGATTTTGTACAGTCGAAAAAATACTACCTACCCCAATGGGACAAAGGCGTGAGCTTATGTATGTATGTAATAAGAAAAACAAAATTTAATATGTATTTATTAGGTAGGTATGTACTTGTACACACGGCAGCACATTAGGCTATACATGTTGACCTTAACGTCGCCCTTATCTCGCTCGTAAAGCGGCGGCTTTCGTAGTGCTAATGGGTAACCTAACGTGCTGCTGTCTGTACATATACACACAATCTGGATGGAATATACTTACCATAATTTTATAGTCAAACTAGCCTTCCGCCCGGGACTTCGTTCCCGTGGGAATTCGGGAAAATCATGTAATAGGGTACTGTCGTTATCGGGCAAACAAGAATGAAGAGCTTCTTTTATTATATTGTTTTTGGCATCCAATGTAATCGAAGAGTAACAGTCTTTTCTGTTTGCACAACGCCAATTTGTTGAGCCCGATTTGTTAGCGACGGCGAAGTGGTACCTGTGTCCAGCATAGAGTAGCATTTTCTTGCCTTTATTACTTTCAATAAAACAAAGTTCAGTCTGACCACTACTTGTTTCGGGTAAATTCATGTTGTTGAATAAAATTAAACAACCATTACAATTTTCCAGCACACATACCTATATTATTATATATCTCAAAGAAATTACAAGAACAAATGACAAAACAAAAGACTATCAATTGAACGATTTCCTCTACGAAGATCGAATATGTAGAGTCTGTATATCCAGGATTATGCGTTAATCTACCCATCTATACTAATATTATAAAGAAGAAAAAGATTGTTTGTTTGTTTGCATTGAATAGGCTCCAAAACTACTGGACCGATTTGAAAAATTCTTTCACCATTAGAATCCTACATTATCTGTGATGAACATAGGGTACATGATTTTCCCAAATTCCCACGGGAACGAAGTCCCGAGTGGAATGCTAGTTTCTAAATAATTATCAAAATGTGTATCATTAATTACATTATGGCCCGACTAGGTGTAAATTTAAGGAAACTAAACCTGTTTTTTTTCTTAACTGTATTCCGGCGAAGTGAGAATACGGCCTTTTGCGAATCCGACCAAGTGATAACAAATGTTTTCTACTACTAAGTATAATTGTTAAACTGTTAAAAACTTAAACACAACTGTTTAAGCAGCTCGAATACGATGGTGATAGCGCGCGTTATGCGCCGCGGTCCTATGTCAGCGTTGACAACGCCAGAGGGCGAGCAAGCCTTTGCGCGGGGCCCTCGCGCAATAAAAGTGAAGTTTCAGCGTCAGGTGGCAGTGAATGTATGTTGATTATAAGTAAAACAATTTTTTATTACAAAAATATTTTATTTATTTGTAAATGTTACAACATAACTTTATCTCGTTGAATAATTAAATAACTACGTCAAATTATTCATTGCAATTCACAGATAACACAAGTGAGAATATATTCTATTATAAGAGCTCCGTGATCTGTCAGAAAGCATGCAGATTTTAAATACAATTAAGAACAAAACGCTCGAGTAATGTTTGAGCTATAAACCACCGACTGTGCTCAAACTTAAAAACGCCTGGCGGTCTTAAGGTCTTTGGAGGTAATTAGACGCGGTGGGTGGTTGCTGTGTCGATTAAATTTGTTTTCTACATTAAATGTTGTTTAATGTAAAATAGTTAAAGTGTGCAGTAAACATATAAAGTACTACTAGAAGAAAATTGAAATCAAGTGATATGGTGTAAAGCAGTACTTTTCGCCGCCGTCGTAGTTTTCCGAAAACGAAACAAACGTTTACGGAGAACTTAAGGAAGCAAAGCTGTTTTAAAGAATATAGATGTTTATTTTACTTAAAAACAGAAAAAACATCGATTTTTGAACAATGGTGCTGCCATCTCTCGGAGATGTACGAAAACCAAGGATAGGGGGGTCAATCAACTTTTTAACCGACATAAGCCTGTCCCGACAATTTTGCATTCGAAAACGACGAAACTAATAGAATTTAAAAAATATTTTACGCTCCATTCAATTAACAGTTCAGTAGTCTTAATAATAAACATATGAAATATAGATAAAATTAAAAAATAATTGTTAAAACTATGGTAACTCCGTATACGATTTCTTGCCTTCCATATATATTACAGCTGTCCCCAGAGCGAGGTGGCTTTAAAAAGTTGCTAATTTTGGAAAAAAAACTTTTAAACTTATTTAAGTTTGTTAATAAATTGCTTTTATATTAAACAAGGATTAGTTTTTACTTTTTAAAATATAAAAATACGTTATATTTTTAAAGAAAAAAAATCCCAAAACTGTGTCCCGAATTCATCCCATTTTGCAGTGTATACTGAGTTACTAAGTAAAAAGTAGGCAAACATTATTTTAGACGTCGCAAATTTGTTGTGAAGAATGGCGGTACGACCTTTGTCTTTGGCGGCACGCCTTTGAGCCTTTGATTCAAGCCGCCGCACTGCCAGTCTGCGACAAGCTCTCGAAGAGCGCGCGTGTGTTTATTCCGTGTCGGCGGAGTTACCGGATTATTTCGATGAACAGGTAAATGTTTTTATATTTGTTTATTAGATTTTGAAGGTCTCTAAAGTTGATTTTATATGGGTCACTTCAAAACGTTCGCAATATCAGGAGATTTTAATTTACAAGCTATTACGTAAAAAATGTCTGCTGAGTTACCAGTGTACTGCGTTACCAAAAGGTAACTCTAAAGACAATTTGGGTAACTCTGTAGACATTATGCAATTTTCAAAGACAAAGTGTCATAATAAATTTATTAATTACTTTCAGACTGTCAACTTACTAATAATGGCATTAACGGCGGCTGAAAAGCAAAAAAGGTATCGAGAAAAATTAAAAAAAAATCCTGAAAAATATGAAGAGGCGAAACGAAAACACCGTGATCTTTATCATAAAACTAAAAGACTTGTCAAAGATTTAACGCCAAAAGAAAAGAGAAATGCTAATATTATCTGGAAACTTCGCCAACAGGCATACCGTAAAAAGCTGAAGTCTTTACAAAATGTCTTGAACGTCACACCTCCGAGTTCACCAGCTTCTAGTGTTCACAATATATTTGATGGTCAGCAGACGCCACCTTTATCTCCTGTACCGGATTCACCGTCAGTTAGGGGACGAAAGAAAGTTAGAAAAGATAGAAGTAAAGTTCATAGGGAAAATGAAAATTTGAAAAAAGAGATCTATAAGTTGAAGAGAACGGTTGAAAAATATAAGAAAAGAGCGCAACGGGTAAATTTAAAGGAAAACGCTGAAGACAACACATTGCATGATAAATATAAAATTTTGGCTTCAAGCATTAAGAAAAGATATCATGAGACGAAAGACCGTAAAGGAAAGATCATTTTAAAAAATATTTTGAATACGAAACAAATAGAAGACTCCAGAAGAAAGACACAATTATTTAAAGACGTGCTTGGAATTAACAGAAAATACAACTCTAAAAAACAGAAAACTACCAAGTCTGATTCGCTGAAACAAAAAATACAAAACTTTTTTCTACGGGATGATATCACAAGAGCTACGGCAGGTAAGAAAGAAACAATCACCAAACATGGGGAAAAAGTTCAAAAAAGATATCTTCTTGAAACACAACGTAATCTGTATAAAATTTTCAAGGCGGAAAATCCCGATCTCCCATGTTCTTATTATTATTTTACAAAACAACGACCATTTTACGTCGTCAAGCCATCCGTCGATGCAAGAGAAATGTGCTTGTGTAAGAAACACTCTAATTTCTCATATAAAGCTGAAGCTCTTAAACAACAAAATGTGATTGACGATGACAACTTAAGCAATATTATTCGAGATACAGTATGCAACGACCTTTCTAAAGATTGCATGTATGGTGATTGTAAAGAATGCAAAGATAAGAAAATTCAATATAAAGAACAAAATATTAATGGAACTATACAATACAATGAATGGATCAGGAAGGAAGTAGAATATGAAAAGGATGGAAAAAAATGTAAATCAATTAAGAATGTAAGAGAAATGAAACAGGAAGAGACAAGAAATGTTGTTGAAAAGTTTGAGAGGGATTTGACACATTTTAAGAAACACGTTTTTAACATAAAATCGCAATTTCATAATTTTCACCAGTGCTTAAATGAGCTTAAAGAAAATGAATGCGTGATCGTCACTGATTTTAGTGAAAATTATGAGTGTAAATATTTCAAGGAAACTCAGGCACATCATTTTAACTCAAGAAACCAAGTGACACTTCATACTGTAATGGTTTACACATGGGATGCAGAGACAAAATTTAAAGCAAACTCTTTTTGCACAGTTTCGTCTTCAAACTGTCACCAACCTGCTGCAATCTGGGCGCATTTGGAACCTATTTTGAATTGGATCAAAAATGAACACACGTCTGTTGATACTGTACATTTTTTCTCGGACGGTCCTTCTACACAGTATCGCCAGAAGCAAAATTTTTACTTCCTTTGCACGCGATTTTTCGACCTTGGGTTTTCCACAACCACCTGGTCATTTTTTGAAGCAGGGCATGGAAAAGGCCCTGCAGATGGAATTGGTGGGTATCTAAAGCGCACAGCAGATAGTCTTGTTGCAATGGGAAGAGATATTCCAGATGCAACTCAATTTTACGAGTCCATGAAAGATTCGAGCAAAATTATTTTGTACCTGATTGATGCTCAAAAAATTCAACAGCATCAAGCCATTTTACCAAAGATCATTCCGCGTTTAGTCGGAACAATGCAAGTCCATCAAATATTTACAGACACGAGAGGTCAATTGAAGCACAGAATTCTCAGTTGCTTCTGCAATTCAGAAAAAAGGGGATTTTGTAACTGCTTTGATCCTAAAATCTTTAATGTGCTCAGCAATGACCCCGACAATGACTTTTCATCAGATGATGATTTACCATTAAGCGTATTTGCAGCAGGTCCAGTTGACACGCCACCTGAAGAAAATTTACCGTCAAATGACAACGCTGTACTGTATGAAATACAAAACGTCCCTCGTCAAAGTATCTACAAAGCGGTTTATGGATCCTCTTCTGATGATGACGAAGTCGTGCACGAAGAAGGAAACCTAGCTTCAATAAGCAATAAAGAAAATATCATGCCCGTGAATGTTGATGATGATTATAACGATCCACAGCCGTCAACAAGCACTATGGATGTGCCGAAGCAGGTGTCGGTTGGTGATTTCTTACATGTAAATGTTTATACAAGCGCAGATAAAAAGAAGATTTATTCATATATTTGTAAAGCTTTGTCTGATATTGAAGAAGACGGTGAAGTTAAGGTTGTGTTCCTCCGAGCTGTGACTAAGGATGCAAAAAGATTTCGGATAGATGAAACGGATATCAGCTACGTTGATTATGAAGACATAATAACTATCTTACCAAGTCCTGCAATTGTAAAAAGAGGACACCGAATTTACTACGAGTTTAAGACTGCAATCAATATTTTCGAAAAATTGATCTCGTTTGAATATTTATTATTGTTATTTCCTACTTCTTATTTGCATTTTGTGATTCGATGTTACCAAAAAAAGATTTATTAATATTATGTCATATAATATTGGCACAATAATAGTTATAGTATAATAGTAATAGTTAGAAAGCATATAGATTGTTAAATTGTTCATTAATGTTGTCTCCTGAGTTACCAAAACTGTCTCTTGCGTTACGATTTGTCCCCAAATTTGGTGGCCGTTTTTGTTATGTAACAATATGTTGTTGATTTTACTTGAATGATTATTTTATGTTAATAGTAGAAGAAGATTATTTACTTTTATTTCAGAGAAAGGTGTTATGTTATTTGAAGTTTTTAAATGATAACAGAGAAAACAAACGAATTATATGACACGTTAGTAACTCAGCATACATATTACTTATATTTTAAGGCCCAAGTTTTAAAATTATGTACAAATCCTGTACACCAAACTATTTGATTTTGCATGACTGAATAAATCCACGAAAATACGAATTTAAGTTTTTTATTGTTGAGGAGTTACAGCGTGATCATTCTGAGTAACTCTGGT
The DNA here is from genome assembly GCA_949987775.1 of Aproaerema taeniolella. Lineage (NCBI taxonomy): Eukaryota > Metazoa > Arthropoda > Insecta > Lepidoptera > Gelechiidae > Aproaerema > Aproaerema taeniolella. The sequence continues at coordinate 7,166,069 of OX465271.1, forward strand.
GACAAAACTATCGGTCAAGATTTATACTTTTAACTTTTTCAAACAAAAATACTTCGAAAAGTTCACTGCTTTATTGGTAAACCGTATCGCAGATATATTTAGCACACATTTAATTAATAAAAATTGCTTAAAATAGTAAAAATATTTTTCAAATTTTTATTTTGAAAACCTCTCATTATGTCGGTTAAAAAGTTGATTGACCCAGGGACAAACGCCCAGTGTTGCCAAGTTAGGCGATTTTTCGCCAGTTAGGCTATCTCAGAGGCCGGGGTGACCAAAAAAAGCGATTGGGGACCGGTCGCCGATTAGGCTATCCCAGAAAAAAAAATTGGCGATTGTAGGCTACATGACTCGATTCTTTTAAATTTTTTTTAAATTCTAATAACTTTCCTTGATTATGTGTACATATCATGTTTGCTCAAGATACAATTAGTAAATGTGAGAAGTACCGTATATATTTATTGGTAGATGACGACTACAATTAAACTAGATTATGTTTATTATCAGAATAAGTAGATTTTATTACAACTTTTTAAAATTTTATTTAACTTGTATTGTGTTTGTTTTTTTTTAACTGTATTTGTTTGGGTCAAATCTGGTAACTGAAGAATAAAGCAGTTATCCTCAACTAAATGAGCTGAAATTTGATATACATCAGATGACAATTAAATATTATGGAGTCATTGAGCTGATCTGATGATGGAGCCTGAACGTGGGCGATGGAAATACTTTTTAAATTGTTATTTTAAAAGTAAAAAAAGGAAAAGTTTCGTGTTTGGGCAAAATAAATTGTTTTGTCGAGCACTTTTGTCGTAGATCAGGTCCAGGGTCGGGTCATGGAGCAGGAAGGTGGTCCAAGGAACTTTGTAATAAAATATAAAACGTCATAAACCCATTGAGTTTGGGCTCGTTTGGTTTGTCTTGATAAGCACTTTCATCGTAGATGATGTCCAGGGTCTGATTATTGAGTTGCAAGGTGGTCGATGGGACTCTGTAATAAAACGACACAACCACAATCCTATCGAATTTGGGCTCCTTTGATTTGACTTGACAAGCACTTTCATCGTAAGTAATGTTCAAGGTTTAGGAAATAATGGATTGATTGAGTAGGTACCTAACCTAGTATGTACCTACCTGTAGGTGATTATTGTTTTTAGGGGTGCGAAGTTTAAAAACAATAATCATTTTCTGTTAATTGTATGTCTGTGTGCCATTTAAATATATGGTATTGTATTGACGTGTTCGCAGTTTTTCTCAGAGATCCTTGGTAGGTATAAGGAAGCTGAAATTTTACAGTTTTTACACAGTCATTCATAAAATCAAATCAAATCAAAGTCGTTTATTTGCAAGAAACATGGTAGTACAGCTGCTAATATAATAGTTATCCGTCATGCTCTGCCCTTTACTACCGCGTGCAAATATTTAATAGATTAATAATGATATCTATTAAAAAATAATTATCATGTCCCAATAAAATAATTAAATTTTACAACCATTCTCAAATTCTCAACGTCATACACAAAAATAAAAATCAAAACATGTCAAGAGTTGAATGAAAAAAAATTATGAAAAAACAATAATTGTCAAGCATAACATAAAATAACATTAATATAATTTGGTCAATATAATTAAAATTACCACTAGGATAGATTAGTACATACATTGAATATTATTCTCATTCAGAAATTCATTTATGTCATAATCGAATTTCGTAGGGCTATCTTCATCTTTATCTTTGTTCATTATACGTTGACAGTCAAATTATAATGTTTATTAAACTTTATGTATAATAAATATCCACTACATAACCTATTTATGTACATACTTACTATAAACTAATTTACGCAGAAACCTAAAATAACATAGTAGTAGGTGGGATGCAGCACACACTTGCGTACGCGCGCGCGCACGCACACACACACACACACACAGTTATACATACACATACACACACACACATGCATTCGATATGCGCACATGCACTCTTGGTTCTGTTTTTTAAATTTTGTTTTTATTTCTTATTTTGTTCTTTTTTATTAGTTAAGTAGGTAATTAAGAATCTTTGTTTCTCTTATATAAGGAAAATTATATCATTCATTAAATTGATATAACAAGTTAACCATAAAATCACTATGTCCATGGAAGAGCGTTGTCTCCTGCCACAGGCTTTATCAAGCTTAAAAGGAGGCATCAACCCAATCTATATATTATGTTACAAATTAAGTGAAATAAATATTTTTCAGTTTCATTTTTCATAATAGCATTTATCTGTAAAGAAATTTATCACTCTTTTCTTAAATAGGTATATGTTGCGGAAAGATCTTAAATGCATCTGGTAGTTTATTGCAAATTCTAACCGCCATGCCGTAGACATTACTCTGGAAGACTTTTAATCTTTGCAAACCAACAGTGAGAGTATGTTTATATTGTTGTCTTACTAGTCTGCCATCATGTCCATCTTTAAACTTCTTAAACAGATGCAAATTTTTGTGAACAAAGATACATATTTCAGATTATACAAACTGGGAAGGGAAAGAATAACTATTACTGCGAAAAATAGGTTTGCAGCTGTCTAGTGGTGCCATACCAAATACTGCTCTCAGACATTTTTTCTGAGCTCTGAAAACCCGAATCGAGTCGGTAGAGTTCCCCATATGAAATGACAACAAATTAATACTTTGTTTTAAAGAAGACATATACGAAAAGTCGCACCAATTCGAAAAATACGTACCTACCTAAGATATTGATACAAAAAAGTCTAGTACTTAATAAATTTTAAGTTTTTTTGTTGACCGTACTTTTTGAAGTATTCTTAAATGCAGTTAAATCCTTATAAAACACGTTTATTATGTCAAGATATCATTTTTTCACAATTCAATGGCACTTTACCTACAGCACTGTGTCGAATATTCGGCACTAAATGCTTTCAAGCTAGAGTTCCAGGTGGCGCTGCCAGAATTTCGTTTTGACAGAATAATTTTATGTAAAATTATATTTTACTCATTAATTACCTCAGGCAGCGCACGTTTTACAGTTTTTCACGTACCGAGGGGGTAAGGAGAGTATAATGTGCCATCCAGATTGTAGATTTGTATTATAGTTATAGCGAACAACGACACATTTCTTTTATAGTGCCTGACAAATATTTCATGGCAAAAGAAAAAAAGTTGCGGTTGCGAGTTCGGCAGGCGTTTTGCGTTTAATTTTTTAACCTTCATTTATTTCGTTTCTGGTTAAGTGTCGATGCTCTTACAATTATTCAGAAAAATGTGGGAATAGGTCTTTCGATTGGAGCTGACCGAGCGTTCTAATACCTCATGGTTACTGAGATCTCGATAGACCCCGATTATGACTTCTTTGTGCCCTAAAGTGATAAATACTTGCTGAATATCGCCCATTCCAATTTTTCAAATCTTGATGGAACTCAGAGAACCTGCTGTAAAAAAATGAGTTTCTAAAAAGCCGTAGTTTAGAAAATGTGTTGCTGGGCTGACGTCATTCCAGCAGCGCCCCAAGCTTTTTTGAATATCTTCGCAAAAACTTACTTTTTTCATCTAATACCACTTTTTCCTGGACTGTAAAACTCATGAGTAAATGACTATCTAGACAGGTCTTCGATATTTACTATAACTACAGAGTTCCAGCCGTGGCGCTGCTGAACTGACGTCATCCTGGCAGCGCCCCAAACTTGGTCATTTGTCTCGGAAACCACCTACCCTGGCAATTGCTCAGCAATTATTCATAAAATGAAAAATGCATGACTATTAGAAGCAATAACCCATTTCAAAATCGGTGATCGTGGCGCTGCTGGAATTATGGACACAAAAGAGCCGGTAGGCTGTCTCTAACCATGGTGACTGATGTGTTAGGCCAGTTGAAGTTCAAGCGGAAACAAGCGCTGAATAGGTCTAATTTTAGGTCCATTGGAGGTTCGAACCTGTACCACCCTACACTCGCCATCAGCACCGGCGCAAATGTTTTCTACCATTTGTTCTCACTTGGTCGGATTCTCACTTCGCCGGATTTTGTACAGTCGAAAAAATACTACCTACCCCAATGGGACAAAGGCGTGAGCTTATGTATGTATGTAATAAGAAAAACAAAATTTAATATGTATTTATTAGGTAGGTATGTACTTGTACACACGGCAGCACATTAGGCTATACATGTTGACCTTAACGTCGCCCTTATCTCGCTCGTAAAGCGGCGGCTTTCGTAGTGCTAATGGGTAACCTAACGTGCTGCTGTCTGTACATATACACACAATCTGGATGGAATATACTTACCATAATTTTATAGTCAAACTAGCCTTCCGCCCGGGACTTCGTTCCCGTGGGAATTCGGGAAAATCATGTAATAGGGTACTGTCGTTATCGGGCAAACAAGAATGAAGAGCTTCTTTTATTATATTGTTTTTGGCATCCAATGTAATCGAAGAGTAACAGTCTTTTCTGTTTGCACAACGCCAATTTGTTGAGCCCGATTTGTTAGCGACGGCGAAGTGGTACCTGTGTCCAGCATAGAGTAGCATTTTCTTGCCTTTATTACTTTCAATAAAACAAAGTTCAGTCTGACCACTACTTGTTTCGGGTAAATTCATGTTGTTGAATAAAATTAAACAACCATTACAATTTTCCAGCACACATACCTATATTATTATATATCTCAAAGAAATTACATTACAAGAACAAATGACAAAACAAAAGACTATCAATTGAACGATTTCCTCTACGAAGATCGAATATGTAGAGTCTGTATATCCAGGATTATGCGTTAATCTACCCATCTATACTAATATTATAAAGAAGAAAAAGATTGTTTGTTTGTTTGCATTGAATAGGCTCCAAAACTACTGGACCGATTTGAAAAATTCTTTCACCATTAGAATCCTACATTATCTGTGATGAACATAGGGTACATGATTTTCCCAAATTCCCACGGGAACGAAGTCCCGAGTGGAATGCTAGTTTCTAAATAATTATCAAAATGTGTATCATTAATTACATTATGGCCCGACTAGGTGTAAATTTAAGGAAACTAAACCTGTTTTTTTTCTTAACTGTATTCCGGCGAAGTGAGAATACGGCCTTTTGCGAATCCGACCAAGTGATAACAAATGTTTTCTACTACTAAGTATAATTGTTAAACTGTTAAAAACTTAAACACAACTGTTTAAGCAGCTCGAATACGATGGTGATAGCGCGCGTTATGCGCCGCGGTCCTATGTCAGCGTTGACAACGCCAGAGGGCGAGCAAGCCTTTGCGCGGGGCCCTCGCGCAATAAAAGTGAAGTTTCAGCGTCAGGTGGCAGTGAATGTATGTTGAATAAAAGTGAAACAATTTTTTATTTAAAAAAATATTTTATTAAATATCTGTTACAACATAACTTTATCTCGTTGAATAATTAAATAACAAAGTCAAATTATTCATTGCAATTCACAGGTAACACAGGTGAGAATATATTCTAAGAGCTCCGTGATCTGCCAGAAAGCATGCAGTATTTTAAATACAATTAATAATAGACATTTTTCAAAAAAAACAAGGTTATACAAGATTATCATAATATCATTACGTATAGTTATAAAGTCATGGATAATATAACATCATCAAATGATATAATGTTAGTATCTTTACAGGGCTTTAGGTATCTCTTTTTCAACCTCTCGGGTGGTTAAAAAGTCCATGAAACTGAACAACTTCCCCAAGGAAAAGAGGTCAAAATACGAAAAAAAAAATTTGAGTTCCCACACAAACGTCATCAGCCTATAGCGCATTTTGTATGGGAGATCAAATTTTTTTTCGTATTTTGACCTATGTTCTTTGGGAAGTTGTTCAGTTTCACTGGACTGATTTAGCACCCGAGAGGTTGAAAGATATTTACCTAAAGCCCTGTATAAAATAGGCTAAATTTTACACAGAACTAAAATTAAACCTAGCTTTTATGGAAGAGCGAAGACACTGGACTGATTTAGCACCCGAGAGGTTGAAAGATATTTACCTAAAGCCCTGTATAAAATAAGCTAAATTTTACACAGAACTAAAATTAAACCTAGCTTTTATGGAAGAGCGAAGACTCCTGGTACAGGCGAAAGCTTGATAGGAGTCTTCAATCACTTTTTATTGTTATGTGTTTGTTTTAAATAAACAATTTGAATTTGAATTTTTGACAGAAAACAAAACTTCAAGAGTGGTAATTCAATCTAAATTTCAGTTTAAGTTCAGCACAACAATATTTTTACTGTACAAGCATATTGGGTGACTTATATTGTCAGCCTTATATTGTAGACTTACCTACCCTGTAAGGGAGTAGCGTCATGTTATTTTGCAACAGCATGTATTTGTAATTGCAGAGCGACCGAGCGGTGTGGGCCGACCAGCGTGTGACGTCTCAGTGTGACGTCGACGAGCGACTGATTCATTACTATGTTCAAGTCAATCATTGCGACTGCACGCTGTTCGCTTCACAGATTCTCGCTTTGTAGATGTAGAATCAGTTACCTACTTTATTTTTTATTTTTTCTTGTATAATTACCCACTGATACGAGATGGCAGACGACGGTCAGTGGTCTACAGACAAACCATATTGTGGTTTATATTAGATTAAGCAATTACTGTTTCTTCCCTACTAATATTATAAATGCGAAAGTAACTCTGTCTGTCTGTCTGTTACCTTTTCACGCCTAAACCGCTGAACCGATTTTGATGAATTTTGGTACAGAGATAGATTAGAGCCTGGGAAAGGACATAGGCTACATTTTATCCCACAGTTGGGCACGATATAACCTGTAGTCCACGCGGGCGGAGCCGCGGGCGGAAAGCTAGTTTAAAATATTTCAATAAAAAAAAAGCAAACATTTAGGATGTGAAATGTGAATCAGCCTACTAACTAAACAACTTTCCCCAAGGAACACGGGTACAAAAAAAAAGTGTTCGATCTGTCGCCGCGTTAAAATAAAATGCACCTTTACGAATAGGCGTAGAGTCAGTAGGTCAAAAGAACGAATAAGTACGTATGTATGTATTTAAATCCTTTAATGTATGTTTGTATGTATTTCATTGTAATCTTGACTTGTTTTAAGTGGCATCCTGAATCTATACTAATATTATAAAGAGGAAAGATTTGATTGTTTGTTTGTTTGCATTGAATAGGCACCGAAACTACTGGACCGATTTGAAAAATTCTTTCACCATTAGAAAGCTACATTATCCCCGATGGACATAGGCTATATTTTATTTTCAAAAAAATTAGGGATCCTTACTGAAACTCAAATATTGTAACCCAAGGTGTAAACAAATTAGCTAAAATATTCTTTACATTGCGTGCGCTGCGTAAACTATTGATGATAGAATAAAATAATGTACTACGACTTTGCAGAACACATAAATATTTACAAAAAGTGTCGCGACAGCATATGTCTAACTATTGTAGTTATGCCACAATATGTCTTCTTTTATTTTAAAAATTTAATTGAAATGCCGCCCGCTATAAAATGCTCTTTATTTGGAGTCCATAACCACAGCTGGGCCACAATCGAAATTTTAATGTTTGACTATGCCAAGAATTTCTCAAAATTTGTCGTATACGATTGGCAAAGAAAACAGAATTTCTCAGGGCCGCGTTTAAGTTATCGGGGGTTGTTTGGGGCCCAGCTGCAGTGACGTCACTACAGCTGAGCCACACCTGTATCTCGAAGATGGAACCATGTAGCGGAGATCTGACTACGTAGATAATAATTTATCCTCGAAGGAAACCAGCATGTCAAGTTAAATGAAAATGCCGCATGGGGTTGCCATGACTAATCGACCTAAAACCAACAATGCGTTCCGTTCCCAAATAAATTTTGACATACGCTTACAAATTTTGTTTCATAAAAACTTTCGATTTGAACAAATAAAAAAACTACAACAAATCTAACAATCTCATGTGAATATCTCCTAAACAAACTCCTATTCGATTTGTAAATTCAAAATAAATGTTCAACCCGATGTGAAACAAAATTATAACCTGTACGTGTTCACCCAAAAACGGCCACACAGGCGAAAGAATGTCGATGCCACACCCTCGAACTTGAGATGACCTTCAACCTCTCGCTCTCGCATGACGAAACCGCACGATAGTCTATGGCGTGAAATTTGAAACGTAGAAACGTCACGTTACAAAAAGTACGTGAAACCGTTCAGGGGTAAACCTGTGAAACTCGAATGAACGAACGGAGAGATTCATCGTCATTCTGCGGCGTACCGGTGAGCGCCGGGTGTCACCGGTTTCGATCGGCCGACACGACGTGCGTCCGTCGACGTCCGTGGACGGAGTGCACTTATTTCTTAGTAATACATCGCGACCCGTTCGATGTCAGTCTAAGCGCCGTTCGGGAGTCCCGCTGTCACTTCGGTGGCGGTTGGACCGAACGGTGGCCGACCGGCCCGCGGACGGTATGACTACGAGCCGCGCACGAGTTTACGCTTGTCCGGCCCGATGCAAGTTAACGTCTTTATCGAAATCCTGCCTTTTGTCGCTGCCGTGCATTTTCGGACTGTGCGCGTCTCTGTCTGCGATGATTCAGTTTCGGGCACTCGCAGGACCCGTCTTGAAACACGGACCAAGGAGTCTAGCATGTGTGCGAGTCATTGAGATTAATAAACTGAAAGGCGTAACAAAAGTGAAGGCGCGCTCTCGTAGCGTGCTCAGGGAGGATGGAGCATCGGTCTAGCTAGGTTGATCTCTCGCACTCCCGAGGCGTCTCGTTTCCAATCCGTGAATGTAAGCGCGCTCTGAGCACAAATGCTGGGACCCAAAAAATGATGAACGATGCATGGTCATGTCGAAGTCAGGGGAAACCCTGATGGAGGACCGTAGCGATTCTGACGTGCAAATCGATCTGAGGATAATCTACTGGAACCCAGGAGGAGTTTCACCAAGTGGAGGGACGGCGGCGCTTGTCCATGACCGCCTCGCCGACAAGCCATTCCACTCCATTCGTTCCACCGGGGTCACCACCAAGGCCGGCATCCTGGAAATGGACATCTTTGGCGCATAATGCCCGCCCAGCAAGGGCAGACAACAGCTGGAGCCCGAGGACCTCCACCCACTACTGTTGACAGGCAACCCAGCACTCTTAGCAGGTGATCTAAATGCCACCCCGCCTGGCATTTGAAGGTCAGAAACACAGCAGGAGTGCTACTCCACTGCGACGCGGAGACCCAGGGCTACTCAGTCCAGGGTACACTTAACCCCACCCACATCCCGGCGGACCCCAACAAAAGAGCGGACGTCCTTGATGTGGTCTGTCATCGGAGCATCCATTTCCCGGTAGGCGTCGAGGTCCTGTATGATCTGGATGATCAACATCACGCACGCGATATGCCCAGCAGTTAAGCGCGACCTCAATGCCTTGACCCAGCAGCTGTCCGAAGACATAAAGAACCTCAGAGGGCAAGCTTGGGAGAGCCGCATTGACCGGGCGAGGAAGGACGATACTACCTTGTACCACCTTGCTCGCCTCTTGACCACCACCCCGACCCCTACTTGCCTTCTGCTGGACCTCCAAGGACGCAAGACGATATGCCGCAAAGGACAGAGCCGAACTGCTGGCAAACCACCTCGACACACAGTTCACCCGCAACGAGGCAGCACCCTCTTCTGCCGCACACCACGCTGCGGTGGAAGAAGTTCAAAGACTCCGGGAAGACCCAACACCATCACTCCCGGGCAACAGCTACGTGTCACCATCTGAGGTAGCGAGAACCATCCGAGGGCTACCTACCAAAAAGGCAGCAGGTCCGGATGGCATCACTACAGTGGCACTGAGGCACCTCCCGAGGAGGGGAATCGCCGCTTTCACCAGAGTCTTCAACGGCATCATCCGCACGGGCCACTTTCCCAGCGCTTGGAAGGAAGGCAAGGTCATCTGCCTCCCCAAGCCTGGTAAGGACCGCCGCCACCCGGCCAGCTATAGGCCCATAACTCTTCTCCCACACCCTGCGAAGCTGTTCGAGCGCCTACTGCTGCGTCGAGTCCGCCCGTTCGTCCAACTAAGGGACAAACAATTCGGATTCCGCAGCAGACACTCTACCACGCTCCAGCTCGCGCGGGTGTTGGACTACATGGCGTCGGAGAGGAACTTCGGGAGACACACGGTGGGGGTCTTTCTCGACATCGAGAAGGCCTTCGACCATGTGTGGCACGAGGGGCTCCTCTACAAACTGGCATCAGGTATCCTCCCCTCCCCGCCTCCGTCGACTTCGACCGCCCCGGAAACTGAAGAATACTTCACGCCTTCTTCAGTTTCCGTATTTATGTATTTTGGTCGCCTGAGCAAATGTCCCACCAGCCGCCGTGCACCCGACTAAGCGCCGCAGGACGAGGAGGAAGAGGAGGACAGTGCCACAAAACGCCCCCTCCGCCCCGCCGCCGTCCCCAGTGTCACAGCCTCAACAGGCACCTAGGAGGAAGGTACCTCCTCCTACAATTGCTTCCTTACCACCTACTCAGACAGGTGGTAACTTCCCTGCCGCGCCCACGCCGCAGGTTTTTCACCCAGGCCCGGCCCCAGTGCAGGATCCCCCGCAAGGAGAGCAACACAGCCGCCCCCGCCCCTTCCGGGCGCCACAGCACTCGTGGCGGGAGAAGCTGTCGCCTATTTTGAAGAACAAATGGTACGACTACGCTTCTATCCGACGCGACAACGCGCCCGAGCTCAAGAAACTCACCGACTTTCTCGACCGTAAAGCCGACAAGTGCGCCGCCTACGCCTTGCCTGAGGCCGAACAGGAGAAGCCACGGAACGCGCTTACGTCGTGGAGGCGAAAAGCGGGCGAGACGTCACATGTCCGGTAGGTACATACGAACCGATTTTTTCCGGTTCCAAAAAAACTGGGAATTCCGGTTCTGAGTGTCTGAAAGAAACGGTTCTGTAAAATATAAACCCTGGTTTTTCGGTTCTTTCTTAAAATAAATGTAAAAGTAGGTCCCTGTGTGATAATATCAAGTTATTATCCCAATTTATTATCCGAATAGAATGAATATTATACCGACTTGCCTCTCCTTCATAATAAAATCATGGAACCACACTTTTGGAATCAGCTTCATTCAACGTCGCATTATACCGACAATGTTAAATTCTTACACTTTTAATGACATCAAAACTACCGTTATTTTACTGTTAAGTTAATAAATACCGTTATAATTGTAATCAAATAAAAATCATTTGCTTGAAGAAGCTAGATGTTAAGGTCAGCGAGTGTTGCGGACGACATAGAAATTAATTAGAAACTAACAGAAATTCCCCTTTTATATTATGTGTCCCAACTAGCTAGCCTTCTGTAAATTTGAGTTTTATGATTGTTTTGGTTTACGTAATTGTATTTTGCATTTGCACTTTTTATTTTTGAAACTTTTTGACTATGTAACTTTATAGGGATATTTGAATTGTATAGAAACTTGATTTAGAACTAAAGAAACTTATGTAAATTATCTAGAAATAAGAAATATTTTGATGTGAAGTTTTCTCGAAAGTTGGACTTTGAAATCAAAATTAAGAAACGAGCGGCCAATCGCAGACCGCGCATTTTAGACCAATGGGCGGCCGTAGAGCGAGACGAAAGATAGCGCTTCACGCGTCGCTCTCGGCCGCTCCCGAACGCCGCGATTGGCCGGATCGTCGTCGGGAGTGTCTCGAATTCCAATTAGAATTTTCCGAATAAATAGAGGCACCCCGACGGCGAGAATTCATTCCGCACTCAGCTCCGAGTCTGACAAGAAGCTCCACTCTCGAGAAGACACTAAAGGAAGTACCTGAAGAAAAAAGAAGATTAAAAGGAAATTTTACCTGGGAAACGCGGGTTTCATTTGTTTTCCCTCGAACCAGCAGAAAATTTAAAATACAGTCCACAAGAAAGAAGAACCTCCTCCCTCTAAATAATTGGGGATTCCCGCGTCCTCAATAGCGAGCATACATCGAGACAAATCACGTTTGCAGCGCGACCCAGACAACAGAACGCTCGCAACTAGCAGATCAACACAGGAGTGGAGCGCCGGACCGTGCGAGCAGGATAGCAGTGCGAGACACGGCAAGACAGAGACGGCGCGACGGAACAATGGGAATCGGCGCGACAGAAAAACTCGGCACTCTGATTGGCGGACGAAATAATGTAGACGTTATGATTGGTTGATAGTTTAGGCTAGTTTAGTATATAAGAAGCGAATTTTGTTTGAAAAATTGTAGGGAAATCAAGAGTCGCGTTCGCGCATTCACACCGTACGGACGTGTCTCGCGCTCAGCCACGATCGCTCTAACGGATTTATTCTGTTTTCAGAGTGCTCGCCCGCTCGGTCGCAGGTACCTGTACCTGCGCCGCCGCCCGACCGCCGCGCCCTGCCGCGCGCGCTTCTTGCGACCCGCACGGCTCGAGGGCTGAAAGCGAGAGCGATATGGACGTAGCGCAAGACAGCTACGAGTCCGCCCACTCTTCCTCGGACGACTACGAGGTCGTCTCGAGGAAGGGCAAGCGAGCCCGAGGCCGCAAGGCCTCTGCTCCCACGCCTGCAAAGGCAATCAGGATCGCGGAAGAGCGCGCCGCCGCCGCCGCTTCCCCTGACCCTCTCGCGTCGCCCGCGTCCCCCGCGGCGCGCCCGACGCCCCCCCCGCCCCCTCTCTCGAACCCCGAGACCTCCCTTCGTTCCGCGAAGCCGCCTCCTGTATACTTACAGGATAAGGCTAAGTGGAACGAAGTTTCAAGACTGCGCGGCAAGGAAGATTAACTTCCTTTCCGCCACCTCCACCTCGACGGGCATAGCCGTCAAGACCCCCACTTCGACGGATTTCCGTCAATTGACCTCTTTAATGAGGTCTATGGGGGTCTCCTTCCATACGTACTCCCTTAAGGAGGAACGTCCCCTCCGCGTAGTCATACGCGGAATCCCCAAGGAGCTTTCATGCTCCGACGTCCTTGAGGACCTCAAGTCCCAAGGCCTTCCAGTCCATGAAGCCCACCGCATGCATCAGGCGCGGGGGCTACGCCCTTATGACATGGTATTGGTCATCCTTGACAATACCAAGGAGGGGAAGGAGATCTTCAAGATCAAAACTGTGTGCCACCTATCTAGAAATAACAGTAGAACCCCCTCTCCGCAAAGGGCCCCCCGGACAGTGTCACCGCTGTCAGCTATACGGGCACGCCGCCCGTAACTGTCACGCGAAACCTAGATGCGTTAAGTGTCTAGGTGACCACTCGACAGCTGAGTGCCATCGTCCGAAGGACCGTACACTGTGCACGGAGCCTCCGAGCTGTGTGCTGTGCGGGGAAACAGGACACCCCGCGAATTACCGCGGGTGCCCAAGGGCCCCCAAAGCCGGCCACAGCCGCAGAGAGGCTCCGCGCTCAAGAGCGGCTCCCAAGGCGAGCGTTGCTCGGCCTCGCCCGTCTCCTGCCCCTCAGGCGAGCCCTGCTCAGCCTCGCCCCTCTCCCGCCCCTCAGGCATCCCCCGTCCGCCTCGCTCCCCAATGGCCCGCGCCTTGGACGAAGCAAGCCGCTCCCCTTCAAGGGAGCCCCCAAGGCCCCAAACCTGGCCCTCCCCCGGCTCCCGCCGCCCCGAGGCCCACGCCTCCTAAAGCGCCTAAGCCCTCTCGGCTAGGTCCCAAAGCGCCGCTCTAGCCGATTTCGAGCTAGTGTCGCGCTTCGCCCAACATATTGACCTGAGAGAGGTCAGCAGGGTAGCGAACCTCATTCGCCAAGGGGAATCAAACCCCCAGGCAAGGCTTGAGGCCTGCTTTGCGGTCGCTAAGCTCGACCAGTCCCTCGCCCTTTTTAATGTAAATCCGTAATGGATACAAACACTGGTAAGAGCAGAATCAAACCCAGATCCCTAAGGCTAGGCTACTTCAATGCCGATGGAATGTCGAAACAACGACAGGAAATCGCGCATTTCATCAGCACCCACCAGCTGGATGTTCTTCTCATCCAAGAGACCTTCCTTAAACCCAGTCAGAGAGACCCCAAAATTGCGAACTACAATGTAGTTCGTAATGATCGGCCCTCTGCTAAGGGAGGTACACTCATTTACTTCAAAAGGTCACTGTACTGCATACCTTTAGACCCCCCAGAACTAGAATACATTGAAGCCTCGGTCTGTCGGCTAGGCATGACGGGCCATCAGCCCATCACCCTCGTGTCGACATACCTCTCTCCCGTCGTTACGGGCGACAACTCCAGATTCTTAACTCGTAGAGACATTCAAGCTCTCTTGGATTTAGGTGGATCCGTCATTGTGGCGGGAGACCTAAATGCCAAGAACCCAGCTTGGTGTAGTGTAGCTACGAATCAACGAGGCAAAGAGCTAGAGAGACTTTCCACCTCCCTAGCCTTCGACATCATCGCCCCAATGCGACCCACTCACTATCCCAGAGTCCTACACCAACGTCCCGACGTCCTCGATATTGAGCTTCTGAAGAACATAGGCTTGCGCCTGTGTTCTATAGAGGTACATCACGAGCTTGACTCTGATCACCGACCAGTTGTGGTCGAATGTGCCCCTAGTCACCCCCTCCCACCAGGACAATAGTGGACTGGGACAGGCTCAGAGATCAACTCGAGTCTGTGTCCTCTCCTTTATTGGACTCTATCCCCGACGTTATAGTCTCCCCTCAGGATACTATAAACGCCATCGACTCCCTCACAAGGCACGTACAGAATGTCGTTAGCGACTGTTCGAGACAGGTGCCAGCGACGAACGATCGACGCTGGCACCTGCCCTCGGATGTGCGCGCCTTGTTGACGGAGAAGAACGCGGCCATCCGCGCCTACGACTCCTACCCCACTGAAGCGAACCGAGCTCACATGCGAGCTTTGCAGCGGGATGTAAAGTCTCGCATGAAAGAGCTTCGGGACACGCAGTGGGGTGAGTTTGTGGGTAGCCTCGAACCGACCCATCTTGCTTTCTGGCAACTGGCCAGAAAGCTTAAGTCCGACACCGTCTCCGCGACGCCCCCTCTCAACCGTCCGAACCTTCCTCCCGCCTTTGAAGACGAGGAGAAATCTGAATGCCTGGCAGACAGTCTAGAGGCGCAATGTTCCCCTAGCTCCTTCCCGGTTGACCCGGTCCACCTTGCCCACGTGAACGAGGAGGTCGAGCGCCGAACCTCGCTACCACCGTCCGATCCTCTTCTGGCCCCCGCGACCCCTGATGAGGTCTCGGGTATTGTCAAAAATCTCCACCCCCGTAAAGCCCCAGGCTCAGACGGCATCACGAACAAAGTGATTAAACACTTCCCCGCCCGGTTCATTCTCTTACTCACCGCTATTTTCAACGTGGCCATGAGTAATTGCATCTTTCCGCAAACCTGGAAAGAAGCCATAGTCATAGGTATTTCCAAGCCCGGGAAACCTAAGTCTGAGCCTACCAGCTATCGCCCTATAAGCCTCCTCAATACAATGGGGAAGATATATGAGCGAATCATTTACATCCGACTCAGAGACTTTGCAGAGTCCAGGAGTCTCATCCCAAATGAGCAGTTTGGTTTTCGAGCCAAACACTCATGCGTTCAGCAAGTGCATCGCCTCGTCGAGCACTTGCTCGAACGCGCCAATAGGCGCCACAAAACGGGAACACTGTTCTTTGATGTGGCGAAGGCCTTTGACAGGGTCTGGCACAACGGCTTGTTATACAAGCTCTACTCAGCAGAAGTGCCAGACCGTCTCGTGCTCATCATACGAGACTTCCTTTCTTGTCGAAGCTTTCGTTACCGCATCGAGGGGTGTCTCTCATCCTCCCACCCCATCAGAGCCGGAGTCCCGCAGGGCTGCGTCCTCTCTCCTCTCTTATATACCCTTTTCACTAGCGACTTTCCTAAGTTTGAGTACTCACCTCAAACGGCTCTATTCGCGGACGACACAGCAGTGTACTGTTCGTCTCGCAGCCTCCGCCCAATCGTCCGAATCCTGCAGCGCGCAGCCGATACTATCGGTGAGTGGTTCAGGAAATGGTGTATTGAGGTAAACCCTACTAAGAGCGCCGCGGTGCTCTTTGGTAGGCAACAACCCATGCCAACCATTCCCATCACCATGTTTGGTCAACCCATCCCTTGGGAAAGGAAAGTCCGCTATCTGGGCGTCACCCTTGACAAGGCAATCACGTTCCTCCCTCACATCAAAACAGCGCGGGGCAGAGCTGCGTTCGCGCTCGGCCGTCTTCACTGTCTCCTCAACAAGCACAGTAAATTGTCCCTTAGAAATAAGGTGAGGATTTACACAGCTTGTATACGCCCTATCATGACTAGGGCATGCTACCGGGAATTCCCGGTTCTGAAATTACCGGGAAATCCCGGTACTATTGGAGTATATCCAGTACCGGTACCAGACACGATAATGCCGGTTCTCCCGGTTCCGTAAAATTATTATTTTGACTAATTTAATTTAAAATTTCGCGGGCGTGAGCTTCAAAACTACAATCCGCGCGCTTAACAGACGCGGGTGGGAGTCGGCGGGAAGGCCGCGCGACAATGATGGTGCCATCTATAACGACGAAGAAAACACTGGTCAAGAAGATAATCTGATTACGAACCCCGCTATGTCTAAAAAAGATGAACTAAGGCTAGAATTGGAAAAAGCTGTACAAAATCCAACCAGTCCCCGAGACCGCAGCTGCTTTACAACACTTACAACAACCGTTAAGTTGGAAATGACGTTATTCGAAAACACGGGCAGTCGCGGTCACAATCTGACACTAGCTTTCAAATATTTAAAAGCTATTCCCCCAACAAGCGTGGAGCCGGAAAGAATATTTTCATCGGCAGGATAATATTTGCAATCGTTTGCAAAGTTCGCTAAGTGAACAAAGTTCGGACGTCATAAGTTTTTTGCGGTCATATCATCAAGAAGAACGGGCGTTTAGAAATATTTCTAAGGCGGAGTAATTCATTTTCATGTTAATATATTGATTAAAATTATTAAAATACTTTCACTTAGTAAAAGTGTTTTTATTGATTAGCTAAGCTTCTACTAGGTTCACTTGTAAGAGCTGTCTGTCTGTATGCAATTATTAAACTATGTAAATAAATTTTGCTATTCCATTTCAACCTGGGATTTAAAAAAAATTTGGCTTGTTTTGTATGATAAAATACATGAATAGGTACAACTTTCGTCTTCTGTTTCGTGTCGTGTGATTATTTTGAATTACTTATCACGAGGAACCGGGAGTACCGGGAGAACCGGTACTGAAGGCGCTTCAGCACCGGGAATCAAAATTATGGAAGCGGTACCGGTACTGCAGGCCCTAATCATGACGTATGCCGGCGTTGTCTTCGCACACGCGGCACCTAGTCATATCCATCTCCTTCAGATAATCCAGAACAAGTTCATGCGCAAGGCTACGGGTTCCCCGTTGTGCGCAATGAGAATTTGCATATAGACTTAGGACTGCCGACCATCTCGCAGTACCTTAAGCAATCCTCCACCCGTTTCTTTGATTCTGCCCCGCACCACCCCAATCCCCTGGTGGTGGCTGCGGCCACTTATGACCCCGTCCTCAACAACCCACGCAAACGCCGTCCGAGGAACGTCCTCAACGACCCGGACGATCCCATCACCCTTGCAATTCAGGCCGACCAACAACGCGCAGAGTCCCGTACACCAAACAGACCGAGATACCGTCCTCGCCGGCGAGGACCTTCGTCGCGTATACCCCCGCACCTCCGCCCCGATTCGCGGTACCGGTAAGTACCCGGCCGCTTCTCTCCACAAACGTATGTCCGATGGTTCCCTCGCAGTAACGCCCTAAGCCGAGGTTCGAGCCCCACAGGGGGCACCCTTAGGCCTGTTACTTAAAATTTTGGGTTGAGAGCCATCTGCGCTCGCCACTTGCTCGGTGAAGCTGTCAAGGCCATCAGCGGCCAACAGCGTAGTCACACAAAAAAAAAATATGAAAAATTGTAGTCAGCAGTAAGCATTCGGCAAGTAAGGAACTCTCAAGGTGAAGTTTTTCTACTCACTGGTGCAACTGCACCCATTGCACGAGTAGTAGGGCCCACTGCACATTGAGATTGGCAGTGGATTTACAAGCTTAGGGCTCACCCTAGGCACACATCCTCCCTACTTACACCAGGTAGGGAGGGATACACCGTTTTAACCCCGGGCCCGTCCAACCCGGGGCCGGTCCTCCCGTTAGATTAGGCGCGACTGCCACTCAGTTTCTTGTTGGTTCTTCTGAGTGGAACGCGACGCGAACGAACCAATATAGTTTACGATAGATTAGAAGTTGTTGGGTCGGCCGCTATTGCCGAGCCAGATCTAGTAGCGATAATACGGGTCCTGTTCTCGGAGTTTGAGCAGTGCGGAGCACTGTCTCATCTCCTGGAACGGCGCCCGAGCCTCTGGGGGTTCCTCCCGGAGCCCGAGGTAGTTTCCCCCCCGCCCCAACGGCGTCAACCGCCCCAGTCCCTCCGCCCGACATTGCCGCCTTCCTGGCGGCCCAGGCGACCCGCGGAACTCCTTCCGCGCCGACGTCCTTGAGGACCTCAAGTCCCAAGGTCTTCCAGCCCACGAAGCCCACCGTATGCATCAGGCGCGGGGGCTACGACCATATGACATGGTATTGGTCATTCTAGACCAGTCTTTCCCAACGTGGGCGATAACGCCCCCTTGTGGGCGCTGCAGGCCTAAAGGGGGGCGGTAAGAGACCCAGAAAAAAAAGGGGGCGTTGTGTAGGGCTTTGGGGTCGATTTATAATTTCATCTACCTAGCTAGGAAGACTCTTAGACACCGACTGAGCTCTCGACTCTCGACTACATCTTGTGAACATCAACTAATATTAATTAAGATATAGCTCAAACTCGGTTCGATATAATAGACCGCGGGCAATCATGTTTTAACAAGTTTTTGTTAAATAATCCGATTTGTACATTCCTGTATCAATCGGCTGGTTCTATAATACTTGTTCTTGCTTGTCGAGTACGATTGGGCGTCGAATGAGATAAACGAGTTTATGCACGTTTGTCTTATTCCTGTTGGTGCGTGCTGCTTATGCAATCCTATATAAACGACGTAAATTTATTTTATTTTCATTTGCGGTTTCGCGCATAATAGATAAGCAGTACTTCATTATAACACTTACGTATTTCTCAAAACAAAACAATGTCGGAAGTAAAAAAGAAGAGACGGCAATACTCTGCGGAATATATTAAATTCGGATTTATTGAAAATCCCACAAACCCGTCGTCGCCTTTGTGTCTTCTATGTCTAAAAACATTTTCGAACGAAGCAATGAAGCCTTCAAGACTGCAAGATCATTTGAATAAAATGCATCCAGATAAGAAAGACAAGAATGTAGCATATTTTCAAGACCTAGAGAAGAAGCATAATACTCAGCCAAGTGTATCAAAACTATTTTCGGCGGCTGCTAAGCAAGATGACGACAGACTTCGAGCTTCGTACAATATCTCTTTGTTAATTGCTCAAAAAGGCAAACCACACAACATCGGAGAAGAGTTAATTTTTTCCAGCAATAAAGGAAGTAATAACTACTGTGCTTCATAAACCGGCCGCAGATATTATCCGAAAAATTCCTTTGAGTAATAATTCTGTGCAAAGACGAATTGATGAAATGGCTGAAAACATTGAAGAATCATTGTGCAATCATCTGAGGACTAGTCAATTCTCAATTCAGCTCGATGAGTCCACTTTACCAACTAATGAAGCGTTGTTGCTATCTTACGTGAGGTTTATTAAAGATGAGAAAATACGTGAAGAACTATTGTTTGCCAGAAATTTGGAGACAGATACAAAAGGCGAAACCATATTCAATACATTGGAAAAGTTTTGTGAAGAGAAAGAGATTCCTTTGAAAAATATTATATCAGTTGCTACGGATGGCGCTCCGGCTATGACAGGGCGCCATAAAGGCTTCATAGCGTACTTAAAAAATAAAATTCCAGATGTCCTTGCTATACATTGCGTTATTCATAGACAACATTTGGTTGCTAGAAACTTAAGTGAACGACTATTTCAATCACTGCAATATGTCATCAAAGCAGTCAATAAAATCCGTAGCAGCTCTTTGAATGATAGATTATTTCATCAGCTTTGTGTTACTAATGACGAAGATTTCAACCGTTTATTGCTTCATACTGAAGTTCGCTGGCTGTCAAGAGGCAATTGTCTGATTCGATTTTACAACCTGTTTGACTCTGTGATAGAGTTCTTGGAAACTAAAGATACAGAACTGCGCAACAAGCTCATAACATCAAAGAATGATATAGCTTACATGACAGACCTGTATAAATTGTTCAACGACATGAACCTCCAACTGCAAGGCGATGAACTAAATTTAATTAAAACAAAAAATGTCGTTGCTGCTTTCGCAGCCAAACTGCTTCTGCACAAAAAGAATATGGGCAGACGTGAGTTTCACAATTTTCCGAATTTATCAGTATCCTGCAGTAACGGCGACTTGTTTGCCTACTGCCAACATTTGGAAAACCTCCACATTGACTTCACCGAACGATACCAGGACATTTTAAACTTGGAAATACCAGACTGGGTGTTAGATCCGTTTTCAAATGTCAACATAGCAATGTCACCTCAGCTGGAAGAAGAACTTATAGAATTGACAACAAACGAAGAAATAAAAATCAAGTTCAAAAATGAATATCAAGAATTTTGGCTTCAAAAACCGATCCTGCAATTGTACCCTGGATTGTGGTCAATTGTTCAACGATTCTTGATAGCATTCCCATCGTCATATTTGTGTGAACGTGGTTTTAGTGCTGTGGCAACGCTGCTTACTAAAAAGAGAAATCGTTTGCGTGTTACCGAACGTGGCGACTTGCGGCTGTTTTTGAGTAAATTGGAACCTGATATCAACAAACTTATTGAACAGCATCAGATTCAACCTTCACATTAGTTTTTATATAAGAATTGATTATGTTTGTTTTATTTTCAATAAAAGATACTCTGTCCGAATACTATAAAGTTGCGTTTCAATAATCAGTTATAAGTACTTAGCGGTTTTTAAGTATGTTTAAAAAGGGGGGCGTTAAAAAATAATTTATTCTTAAAGTGGGCAGTAGACAAAAAAAGGTTGGGAACCCCTGTTCTAGACAATACCAAGGAGGGGAAGGAGATATTCAAGGTTCCCAGGCTTTTGCTGGGTTAACTCGCTCCATCGTCGACCTCATCTTTGACCTTATGGTCAAGATTGAGGTCAAGAGTTAACCCATCTTATAATAAATAAATAAAAATAAAAAAGTAAAGACGGTGTGCCACCTATCTGGCATTACAGTCGAACCCCTCTCCCCAAGGGGCCAGCAGGACAGTGTCAGCGCTGTCAGTTATACGGGCACGCCGCCCGTAATTACCACGCAAAGCCTAGATGCGTTAAGTGTCTGAGTGACCACGGCACAGCGGAGTGCCACCGTCCGAAGGACCCCACACTGTACACGGAGCCTCCGAGCTGTGTGCTGTGCGGGGAAACCGGACACCCCGCGAATTACCGCGGGTGCCCTAGGGCTCCCAAAGGTGTAAAATATAGCAGAATAGATTAACATAGCGGCTACCCTTAAAGCGAGAATATAGGGGGGTTATCTAACAAAGTTAACACAGTTTAACTTTATATACGTCGTTTTGATTAGGTCGTTATGTATCCACGATACATTAAACTTTTGCTGGCGTGGCTATGTACTATATTGAGGGTGATTAATTGAATATAGCGTAGTAGGAGTACATAGTCACTACTCTTAAATACCATCGGCATCTGCCTTATGTAATATTATAAACAATAAATGTTATCCTGATTGATCACTTTATTAGTGTGCAATGCAACGATCGCCCAACTTTAAATTATTACTACCTATCCGTGGAACATGTCGCTGGTTAGTACTGTTACCAAATATGTACTTAACTGTTTTTGTTAAGTACATATTTGTTAAGTACAAAAAAAAAGTATTAACTTAAGTCACGCACCAGCTTACGCGCCGTGCGATACAAATCCTGTATCTAATGTGATACTTTTTGGGGTGACGGGTAAAATGTTTTACGAAACTTGCCTTTCATGTGAAAAAACTTGAGTTTACGAACACTCTTGAATAATTGAGTATATAACAATGATGTATACATGTGTTGTACATAATATAATGTATATAAGAAAGTATGTGTTGACTAGTGTTACCTTTTACATAAAGATTTGTAAATAAAATAGTACCAAATTGCAATCGTTAGTTTCTGTTTGTAAATCGTGAACACTTAGAAACCCTTTGGGTGTACGTTGTTTTAAACCATTGTAATAGATAGACCTTGAGTTCAGCTAACTAGATATATAAGCCTTATGTATCTGTTCATTTGATTTCTATGTGTTTTATGCCATTAAAGTTGACGGACAGAGAAAATCAAACTGATAACGGTTAAAATTCGCGTGGCTTTCATGAGGCCCTCTTTAAAGTATTGCTCTCGCGATGAGACTACTAGCGCCCCTAGTGACGAGATCACTATCACACGCATCGCATAGCACCCATCGTCCCCTGGAGAATAAACGAACCCGGAAACCCTCCACAGGACCCTCGCTCAACTTTTGCTGCCTACCCTCGCGCATCTGTTGAAGCCTACCCTCGTCAAACCTTTTTGACGCCTACCCGCACCCAACTTTTTTTTCCGACCACCCTCGGTCAACTATCGACCTACCGTCGTAAATTTAAATATCTTTTGGGGGTACCCGCCTACCCTCAGGAATATTTAAATTTTTTGGTTCGTACCCACTTGTTGCTGCCGACTTGGTGACCGCTCGCGGGCGCCTCAGCTAGGCCTTTCTTACGGAAATCACCTGGCTGGGCTGCACGCGCTGAGGAAACCGGCCGGTGGTGTACAGTGGGTGCGTTCTTCGCGCCCGAGCGCCGCGAACGGGTGACCGATCCCGCGCCCACCCGGAAGTGCGGCAAACGCGACCGGGGCACCTGCCCCCGCCCTCCCGCGCGAGAGGCAAACGTGCCGAGCGCATCCCTACGGGAATTCGTTTGCCGTGCCCACCCGCGCGTGTGGCAAGCGCCCGTGCGCCGCGAGCGAGCGACCGACGCCGCGCCCGCGACTTAACTCCGGACTGCGCAGGCGTCGAGGAGCAGCCTCACAGCAGACCCACAGACCGTCTGTAAGTACACATAGATTAGTAATGCCCCTACGCACCGATTCATAATACGTTATGGACGGAAGGCGAGGGGCAAAGGCTAAGGCCCCCCCGCGCACTGTGGCCCTTAGGGACACTCAACGGAACGTAATAGAGGCGACGATGTCTTCGGACAATCTCGTCCCCCGCACGACCGCCACCACTGCATCCAGCCGCATCCCGGTGACGAGGCCGGCTTCCGCCGCCGTCACCGAGGCGCCGAGCCCATCTGCTGGGCCCGAGGAGGATGACGGCGTGGGCGTCCTAGCTGCCGCGGAGATTACTTAAAAAAAAATTAAAAAAAATGTGTTCATGTACACGTGCATCTGAGGTGCGCGTGTACATGCACACAAAAAAAAGCTACAAAATTATAAAAAAATGGGTCCATGCACACGTGTGTCTGAGGTACGCGTCTGCATGCACACAAACCAAAAAAAAAAGTAATCTCCGACAAACGCCTCCTCCCATACCGTTTCGCCGCCACTGCTCCAGGAAGCAGAACACACAACACGCTGCAAATCACCACTGACCTGGGGGTTTTTACCCCCTGAGTTGAAGCCCGGGAACGAGGCCACCCTCATAGCCCGTACTCCTTGTGGCCAACAGGCCCAAAGATGACCAATGCTTGCTTGCTTGCTGACGAGATCTCTGGGGGAAACTAAGCTATCCCCTAGCATCCCTTTCAAAATTCCAAACTTCTATACCTATCGGCGAGGCGAGGCTGCTCCGAGTGGGCTCGCATACCGGGGGACTGCGGCCCTCGTGAGGGGCGACATCATCCACGACCGTCTCCCCGAATGCAGCTTCGTCTCCGTACGTTCCACCGGCGTCACCTTGAAGGCCGGAAACCTCGAGCTCGACCTCTTTGGCGCCTACTGCCCACCCAGCAGAGGCCGTCAGCAACTCGAGGTCGAGGATCTGCACCCACTGCTCCTATCAGGCAAGCCCGCACTTCAAGACAATCAACATTTCAAGACTGATCGGAATAATGAATCAAGAGGAGGTAACGAAGGTGAGGAAGTTTATTGCATGTGATGATCAAAGGGCTCTTTTATCTATTATCCTAACAATATCTAACCGTTTTATAAAGTGTAGCCCAGTCAGCAAAACAGTTTTGAAAGGTCTACCTCCACTAGTCGAGACATCAAAGAGTGATGCAAGTATGTCGCCTGTCCACAAATTAGTGAATCATATGAAGAAGAGTCCACGAGGATTAAGGCGATGAAGCGTGTCACAATTGAAAGGCATGCCGACCAGGACACCTCAGAAACGATACACGATAGGAGTATTTTAGATCGTGCTTCATCGAGTCCAAGAGAGGAAGACTCTGATTCTTCTGACAGTGAAGAAGACCATAATGCCCATAAGGATGAAGCTCATATGAAATGGGAATCGGACTTCCCTAATCTGCCATCAGTTCACTGTCCTGGACATCTGTTTGTGTCACTGTTGAGACCAAAATACCTTAATTCACTTTACGATGTCAACAGTTCATTATTCCCAACTGAATGGAAGAAGCTGAAAAGAAGAGATCCTCTTTCTGCTTGGCATTCTCTAAACCAGAAGTTGATACCATACTTGAATAATCAATTTTCCAGTCAAGGAATGGACATAAAAGGAGCCGAGACGGCGACCGATATGATGTCTATGGTGAATATCCAGTCACACATAGAAAAAACTATCAGAAGTTGCCTATCAGATGTCCAACAAGGAAGCTCGACACAGCAAAGGGAGCGGAATGAAGTGATGTCGACAGATACAACGCGTTTTGAAAACCTAATAGCGCGCCTGTCGGATATAACCAACATACTGCAGAGTTGCAGCACGAAAATGACGGGCCAGGAGCTCCGTCCAAGACCTCTATATACTCCTGCACTCCTAGCAGGTGACCTCAATGCCAAGCACCCGGCTTGGCATTCAAAGGTCAGAAACACCGCAGGAGTGCGCCTCCACACGGACGCCGAGACCCGGGGCTACTCTGTCCTGGGTCCCCTCAATCCCACCCACATCCCAGCGGACCCCAACAAGCGGCCCGATGTCCTGGATGTGGTGTGTACTGCAAACATTCCTTTTCCGGTGAGCGTCGAGGTCCTCTACGATCTGGACGAGCAACATCTGCTCGTCCTGATCACCGTGGACCTCCGTCCCGACTGCGTTCGACGACCCTCCCGGCAGCGCATCGATTGGGAAATCTTCAGCTCCATGTTGGCAGGAGTCAGAGTGGGTACGGTGAGTACTGCAGCCGAACTGGAGGAGGAGACCAACGCCCTCATGGAACTCCTCGTCCAGGCACAGGAAGCGGCCACCAGAATCCTGCCTAGCAGCCGCACTCGAGAGAGCTTTCCCCCTAGCATCCGACGCGCCCTTCGCGAGAAACGGAGGCAGCACCAGCTGTGGGTGAGAACCCGTTGCCCCAAGGTGAAGAGAGACCTTACCGCCCTCTCCGCCTGCATCTCCGAGGAAATTAGGGACCTCAGAGGGCAAGCTTGGGAGAGACGCATTGATCAGGCGCGGCAGGAGGATACAAACCTGTACCGCCTTGCCAGCCTGCTGACCTCCACAAAGCCCCCAACTTGCCCACTGCTCGACTCCCAAGGTCGCAGGCGGTACGCCGCGAAGGATCGGGCTGAACTGCTTGCCAACCATCTTGAGCAGCAGTTCACCCGCAACGAGGCCGCACCTTCCTCAGCCGCCCACCACTCCCTCGTTGAGGAGACGGTAAATAACTTTCGCGCGGCTCCCATTCCACCTCTCCCTGGCGAGAGCTTCGTGCCACCCTCTGAAGTGGCGAAGACCATCCGAGGGCTACCCAGCAAGAAGGCAGCAGGTCCGGATGGCATCTCAACTGTGGCGCTGAAGCATCTACCAAGGAGAGGCATCGCCGCTCTTTCCCGCCTGTACAATGTAATCCTGCGTACAGGCCACTTTCCCAGCGCTTGGAAGGAGGGGAAGGTGATCTGCCTCCCCAAGCTTGGTAAGGACCGTTGGCTCCCGGCCAGCTACAGGCCTATCACTCTGCTTTCCGACCCTGCGAAGCTGTTCGAGCGCCTGCTGCTACGACGCGTCCCTCCGTTCGTCAGACTCAGGGACGAACAATATGGATTCCGCAGCGGCCATTCTACCACGCTCCAGCTTACGCGGGTGTTAGATTCCATGGCGACGGAGAGGAACTTCGGGAGGTACACGGTCGGGGTCTTCCTTGACATCGAGAAGGCCTTTGATCATGTATGGCACGAGGGACTCCTTTTCAAGCTGCTCTCCGTCACCACCATTCCAAGGGGCTTCGTGCGGGTCATTGACTCCTTTCAGCGCGAACGCTCCTTTTTCGTGGCTGTGGAGGGAGAACACTCTTCCCCCCGCCCCATAGCGTCCGGAGTTCCACAGGGCAGCGTACTCTCCCCAACGCTGTACGCTGCCTACACAAATGATATTCCCACCGTTCCTGAGGACCAGCTCAGGGAGGGTGAACGGGGGGTTGAACTGGCGCTGTTTGCCGACGACAGCGCCTATTTTACCTCCTCCCGCAGCCCCCGCATCGCCGCTCGTCGACTCCAAAAGGTCCTTGACGTCTTACCACGTTGGCTGGACGACTGGAGGATGAAGGTCAACGTTGGTAAGACCCAGGTCCTCTTCATCGGGCCCACCAGCCGCAGACCTGCCCCGCTTACCCTGGCCGGCACCAACATCAAGTGGGAGTCGCACGTGCGTTACCTTGGCTGGACGGTGGATGATCGCCTGAATATGGGGAAACAGGTGGATCATCTACAGTGCCAAGCTAGGGCAGCACGTGCCATGCTGCGCCCCATCTTTACCTCTTCCCTTCCCCTTCGCACGAGGGTGAGATTATACAAGGTGTACGTCAGATCCCGGCTGACGTACGCAGCACCGGCCTGGTACGCCCTCGCCTTTAGGACGAAAAAGCAGCGCCTCCAGGCACAGCAGAGCCTCACGCTGAGAACCATCACCGGCGCCGGCGGATACGCGTGTGCATGCACCCAAACCAAAAAAATAAATAAATAAAAATAAAAAATAAAATAAAAGTAAGCTCCGCCCAACAAACGCCTCCTCCCATTCCGTCTCGCCGCCACTGCACCAAGAAGCCGAACCCACACCACGCCGCATATCATCACTGACCTGGGGGTTTTTGCCCCCTGAGCTTTCCCCGGGAACGGGGAATTTCCCCAAAGCCCACAGTCCTTCAGCGCTACCGCGCCGAAGATGACCCCAGAGACAGAGAGACGAGATCCCGGCCTCCTCCACCGCAGTATATTCGCCCGACGTTTCGGGCGAACCACAAGCCGTGGAATCTGATTCGGCAGAAGACATCGAATACGACGACGTCTACTCAGACGAGCGCATCACCGCCCTCTACCAGAGGGCTGTCGACCGCGCTAAGGTAAGTGCCCCCGGGACTCCAGTGTCGGCCCAAATACACGAGGGTATATTTTGGTCGCCTGAGCAGACGTCCCCCCAGCCGCCGTGCACCCGACGCCCGTCGTCGCCGCTACAGAGCGCTGGAGAAGTGCTGGCGCGTCTACAGAGGCAACCCGCACCGCCGATTGCCTCGCAGCCCGTCCCGATCCCGATGGGATCCCTGGACGAAATTCATGAGATCCTGGGGGGGATCCTTCACCCCACCCCCGCACCCCCTGTGGCACCCGCAGCGGCTTCATATTATGCGGCATTGGCGGCGTGCCCGCCTTCCCAACGCGCCATCGATCAGGGTAAGGCCCCCACGCCCCCGCCGCCAGAGCCGGCATCTCCAGCTGCTCCATCGACCTCGCACGCCTACCCGCCGATCATCGTGGAGCATCTGCCCAACTGGCCCGAACATACGGCCGAGCTCAAGCGCAAGTTGGGCCATGCGCCGAACGCGCAAGCTTTCGGCCGGGGACTTCGTTTTATGCCGAAGTCCCCCGCGGAGTTTCGCGCCGTACAGACGCATCTCATTTCCGCCCGCGAACGTGACCGTAACATCAATTTTACGGTGTACACGCGGGCGAGCGAACAGCCAACAAAATTGGCGATCCGCGGACTGCCCTCCGACACGCCGGCGGCCGCAGTCATTGCCGCCCTAATGGAAGCCGGCTACCCGGCCCGCTACGCCCGCCCCCTCCCGCCCCGTGCTCCCCGGTGTGTCCGTTGCGGCGCAGAGCACACCGCGACGGAATGCACCCGCAGCAGGGAAGAGCCTGCCACCTGTGCAAACTGCGGTGGCCCACACCCCGCCAACTCCCGGCAATGCCCGATACTGCGACAGGAGGCGCGCAAGCGTAACATTTCCCTTGCGCCCCCCGCTCCTCGGGCTTCCTGGCGACAGCAACAACAGCAGCATCAATAACAGTAGCAACAGCCGCCACGGCCTCCCGACCAGGCCGTTCGGCTACCTGGTCCGACCACTCCGACCAGCAAATCGACCACCTGGGCCAACGGCTCCCACGGCGGCCATACCACCCTCTGGGCTTACTCAGGTGAGTCAACAATCGCAGGGCCCCCTACCCGTCCAAAAGCCGACGACCTTACAGCCGCCGGCAAACGACGGCGCTGCTCCTAAGCGCCGCAGGACGAGGAGGAAGAAGAGGACAGAGCCAAAAAAACGCCCCCTCCGCCCCGCCGCCGCCCCCAGTGTCACAGGACTACTCTCCTAGGGACTCACTCGGCTGGGTTGCACGCGCCGAGGGAACTCTGGTCGGCGGCAACAGGCGGTTGTGCTCTTCGCGCCCGCGAACGGGATACCGATCGGGACCCGCGGTAATTCGCGGGGTGTCCGGTTTCCCCGCACAGCACACAGCTCGGCGGCTCCGTGCACAGTGTGCGGTCCTTCGGACGATGGCACTCTGCTGTGCTGTGGTCACCTAGACACTTAACGCATCTAGGTTTTGCGTGGCAGTTACGGGCGGCGTGCCCGTATAACTGACAGCGGTCACACTGTCCGGGGGGCCCCTTGCGGAGAGGGGGTTCGATTGTTATGCCAGATAGATGGCATACAGTTTTTATCTTAAAGATCTCCTTACCCTCCTTGGTATTGTCGAGGATGACCAATACCATGTCATAAGGGCGTAGCCCCCGCGCCTGATGCATGCGGTGGGCTTCATGGACTGGAAGTCCTTGGGACTTAAGGTCCTCAAGGACGTCGGAGCATGAAAGCTCCTTGGGGATTCCGCGTATGACTACGCGGAGTGGACGTTCCTCCTTAAGGGAGTATGTGTGGAAGGAGACCCCCATGGACCTCATTAAAGAGGTCAATTGACGGAAATCCGTCGAAGTGGGGGTCTTGACGGCTATGCCCGTCGAGGTGGACGTGGCGGAAAGGAAGTTAATCTTCCTTGCCGCGCATAGTCGTGAGACTTCGTTCCACTTAGCTTTATCCTGTAAGTATACAGGAGGCGGCTTCGCGGTACGAAGGGAGGTCTCGGGGTTCGAGAAAGGGGGGACGCGCGCGACGCGAGAGGGTCGGGGGAAACGGCGGCGGCACGCTCTTCCGCAATCAGGATTGCCCTCTGTGGGTGGACTCGTAGCTATCCTGAGCTACGTCCATGTCGCTCTCGCTCTCAGCCCCCAAGCCGTGAGGGTCGCGAGATATGGGCGGCGAACGAGAGCGCGAGCGCGCGGAAGAGGGCGCGCGAGGCGCGGAAGGGGTTCCGCGGGTCGCCTGGGCCGCCAGGAAGGCGGCGATGACGGGGGGAGGGGCTGGGCGGTGTACGCCGCCGGGGTGGGGGGGGGGAAACTACCTCGGGCTCCGGGAGGAACCCCCTGAGGCTCGGGCGCCGCTCCAGGAGCTGAGACAGTGCTCCGCACCGCTCAAACTCCGAGAACAGTACCCGAATTATTCCTACTAGATCTGGGTAGGCCGCTATGGCCGACTAGATCTAGTAGACAACTTCTTATCTATCGTAGACTATATTGGTTCGTTCGCGTCGCGTTCCACTCAAAAGAACCAACAAGACTTCGTTCCACTTAGCCTTGTCCTCGGCCTCGCGCGACCGCGCATATTTATACTCCTGAGGCGGGGGGCGACGTAATATAAAAGCAGCGCGCGCAACTTCGCGCTGGCATTTAGTTTTTCTTTTTGGTTCGCGCATTCACACCGCACGGACGTGTCTTACGCTCCGATCGCTCTATTAGATTATCATTCTAATTTCATTTAACGCTGATTTCGCGCTCGACGCCCCCCCCCCCGCCCCCCACCCCCTCTCTCGAACCCCGAGACCTCTTCTCGTTCTGCGAAGCCGCCTCCTGTATACTTACAGGACAAGGCTAAGTGGAACGAAGTTTCAAGCTTCTGCGCGGCGAGGAAGATTAACTTCCTCTCCGCCACCTCCGCCTCGACGGGCATAGCCATCAAGACCCCCACCTCGACGGATTTCCGTCAATTGACCTCCTTAATGTATGGGGGTTTCTTTCCACACGTACTCCCTTAAGGAGGAACGTCCCCTCCGCGTAGTCATACGCGGAATCCCAAAAGAGCTTTCATGCTCCGACGTCCTTGAGGACCTCAAGTCCCAAGGCCTTCCAGCCCACGAAGCCCACCGTATGCATCAGGACCATATGACATGGTATTGGTCATTCTAGACGATATCAAGGAGGGGAAGGAAATATTCAAGGTGAAGACGGTGTGCCACCTATCTGGCATAACAGTCGAACCCCCTCTCCGCAAGGGGCCCCCCGGATAGTGTCACCGCTGCCAGTTATACGGGCACGCCGCCCGTAACTGCCACGCAAAACCTAGATGCGTTAAGTGTCTAGGTGACCACAGCACAGCAGAGTGCCATCGTCCGAAGGACCGCACACTGTGCACGGAGCCTCCGAGCTGTATGCTGTGCGGGGAAACCGGACACCCCGCGAATTACCGCGGGTGCCCTAGGGCCCCCAAAGCCGGCCACAGCCGCAAAGAGGCCCCGCGCTCAAGAGCGGCCCCCAAGGCGAGCGTTGCTCAGCCTCGCCCCTCTCCCGAGCCCTGCTCAGCCTCGCTCCTCTCCCGCCCCTCAGGCAGCCCCCGTCCGCCTAGCTCCCCAATGGCCCGCGCCTTGGACGAAGTGAGCCGCTCCCCTTCAAGGGAGCCCCATGGACAAGGTCCACAGTCCCAAACCTAGTCCCCCCCGGCTCCCGTCGCCCCGAGGCCCACGCCTCCCAAAGCGCCTGAGCTTTCTCGGCCAACCGCTCCCTCCATGCCGTCCCAAACGCCGCTCTAGTCGATTTCGAGCTAGTGTCGCGCTTCTCTCAATATATTGACGTAAGAGAGGTCAGCAGGGTCGCTAACCTCATTCGCCAAGGGGAATCAAACCCCCAGGCAAGGCTTGAAGCCTGCTTTGCGGTCGCTAAGCTCGACCAGTCCTTTTCCCTTTTTAATGTCAACCCGTAATGGATTAAGCCCTGGTAAGAGCAGAATCAAACCCAGATCCTAAGGCTAGGCTACTTCAATGGCGATGGAATGTCGAAACAACGACAGGAAATCGCACATTTCATCAGCACCCATCAACTGGATGTTCTTCTCATCCAAGAGACCTTCCTTAAACCCAGTCAGAGAGACCCCAAAATTGCGAACTAGAGGGCCGATCATTACGAACCAAAATTGTGGTTCGTAATGATCGGCCCTCTGCTAAGGGAGGTACACTCATTTACTGTACTGCATACCATTAGACCCCCCAGATCTAGAAACTAGTTACTAGTTCAACATTAGAACTAGTAAGAAGAGAGAGCCGTGCCGCTCGCCGCCGCCGCTAGATGGCGAAGCTTATAAGCACTCGTTTGAAATGCCTTTTTTGTTGAAAAATGCTGGCTTCTGATTGGCTGTTTCGCCTCCCCCGTGAAAAATTAACGAACTGATTGTATGGCGAAAAAAGCTCTGCCTATAAAGCGATGCTACCAAATTGAGAAGTGTCAATATTTGGTAAGTTTGGAAGGGCTGTTATAGATTTTTAATTTTGCGGCATTTTTTTCTTATTGGATTGTTTTTCTTTTGCAACTACGAACGAAAACTTTTGCAAATTATTTTTTTATCAGTTTAAAGTTATTATTAGACATTTGTTGAGAACAAAATGAGTACAATAAGTTGTGAAAAGTGTGGCGATGATGTTTGTTTGCCGAAACTGCGTAATTTTTCAAGTTTACCTTTTTAAGAAAAAGTTAACATTATCGCAAAAGGCCGAGTAAGACATTTTAATACTAAAATATACGACATTCATAATAATTGGCTCACAGGCTGTGTGCATAGGTACTAACCGCTTATTTTGTGTTCCGTGCATTTTTAAAAGTTTTGAAGCACAGGTTATTTTGATTTGAATAACCTAAGTTGTTTTAACTGACGTTCTAAAATCTTAATAATTTTCATCACTAAAAGTTCACTGCCTACCCTGCCTAAAATGTCTATGCACGCCACTGGTCAACCCCCTCCCACCAGGACTATAGTGGACTGGGACAGGCTCAGAGATCGACTCGAGTCTGTGTCCTCTCCTTTATTGGACTCTATCCCTGACGTTATAGTCTCCCCTCAGGACACTATAGACGCCATCGATTCCCTCACAAAGCATGTACAGAATGTCGTTAGCGACTGTTCGAGACAGGTGCCAGCGACGAACGATCGTCGTTGGCACCTGCCCTCGGATGTGCGTGCCTTGTTGACGGAGAAGAACGCCGCCATCCGCACCTACCCCACTGAAGCGAACCGAGCTCACATGCGGGCTTTGCAGCGGGATGTAAAGTCTCGCATAAAAGAGCTTCGGGACGAACGGTGAGGCGAGTTTGTGGGTAGCCTCGAACCGACCCATCTTGTTTTCTCGCAACTGGCCAGAAAGCTGAAGTCCGACACCGTCTCCACGACGCCCCCCCCCCCGTCAGCCATCCGAAACTTCCTCCCGCCTTTGAAGACGAAGAGAAATCCGAATGCCTGGCAGACAGTCTAGAGGATGTTCCCCTAGCACCTTCCCGGTTGACCCGGTCCACCTTGCCCAGGTGAACGAGGAAGTCGAGCGCCGAACCTCGCTACCACCGTCTCGCAGTACCTTAGTAATGCTCCACCCGTTTCTTTGATTCTGCCCCGCACCACACCAATCCCCTGGTGGTGGCTGCGGCCACTTATGACCCTGTCCTCAACCCCGGCAAACGCCGTCCGAGGAACGTTCTCATCGACCAGGACGATCCCCTGGAATTCAGGCCGATCAACGACGCGCAGAGTTCACCACAGACCGCGGTTCCGTCCTCGCCGGCGAGGACCTTCGTCGCGTATACCTCACCATCTTCACCCCGATTCGCGGTGCCGGTACGTACCCGGCCGCTTCTCTCCACAAACGTATGTCCGACTCCCCTCTCCCAGTAACGCCCTAAGCCGAGGTTCGATCCCCACCGGGGGCGCCCTTAGGACTGTTACATATAATTTTTGGGCTGAGAGCCATCCTGCGCTCGCCACTTGTTAAGCTATCAAGGTCATCAGCGGCCAACAGTGTAGTCATTTAGAAAAAAAAAAGTCTCAAACCAGTCTCGCTCTGACTCCGACACGAGCCACTACTTGGAAGATACTTTTGGAAGAAATTGTGAAGAATTGCTTTTGGAGAATTGTGTACTTGGAAAATATTGTGAAGATTATTGGAAAAATACAGAAGAAATTTATTTGAGAATTGCGGGTTTTATTTCTATTTCAAAAGATTCAACCAGTGTCTTAAGAAAATACAGTCCACACCCTACTCGTAGCCGAGGTCAATGCCGCTGGCCTCCGCTACAACAATCCTTCTCCAATAAATAGAACTGTAATACCACGTAGCAGCAAAAGCGTTAGTTCCTTTCCGAACCGCTAGATGGCTATGCCAGTTTTCTAGAACGCGGTATCGAAGTGTTCCGCCTCCTAGTTATAAGCGGCCCATACTTTGTCATTGTATCTGTCTTTTTTTTTTTTTTTTTGGAAAAGAAGGAAGTCGCGTTCGCGCATTCACACCGCACGGACGTGTCTCGCGCTCTGCCACGATCGCTCTAACGGATTTATTCTGTTTCAGAGTGCTCGCCCGCTCGGCCGCAGCTACCTGCGCCGCCGCCCGACCGCCGCGCCCTGCCGCGCGCGCTTCTAACGGTTTTTAACCGTTATTCTGTTGCTTTCGTGCCTTTTTCAAGGCGCGTGAGCAAATTCTTATTTCAAGGATCGCGTTGCGAAAACCTTAACTCTCTAGTTAGGGTCGTTCAGTGGATACCTAGCGGTGCTAACTAAGCTGAACGGAGTGCAGCCCCGACGCACTCGCGGAGTCCCTTCAGGACGACGCAGTAAGATCGGAAGAGTTTAGGATCATCCGGCCTTGGGGGCTTCCCTAGTCGGACCCTAGACTTCCCCTCCCCGTTTTTTCTACTCACGGGTGCAACTGCACCCATTGCACGAGTAGTAGGGCCCACTGCACATTAAGATTGGCAGTGGATTTACAAGCTTAGGGCTCACCTTAGGCACACATCCTCCCTACTTACACCAGGTAGGGACACACATCCTCCCTACTTACACCAGGTAGGGAGGGATACACCGTTTTAACCCCGGGCCCGTCCAACCCGGGGTCGGTTCTCCCGTTAGATTAGGCGCGACTGTCACTCAGTTTCTTGTTGGTTCTTCTGAGTGGAACGCGACGCGTGTGAACCAACATAGAGTTTACGTCAGTTTAGGAACTGTTGGGTCGGCCGCCATGGCCGAGCCAGACTTGATGGGGATCGTTAGGGTCCTGCTCTCGGAAGTTGAGCGGTGCGGAGCACTGTCTCAGCTCCTGGAGCGGCGCCCGAGCCTCAGGGGGTTCCTCCCGGAGCCCGAGGCAGTTTCCCCCCTCCACCCCGGCGGCGTCAACCGCCCCAGTCCCTCCGCCCGTCATTGCCGCCTTCCTGGCGGAACAGGCGACCCGCGGAACCCCTTCCGCGCCTCGCGCGCCCTCCTCCGAGCGCTCGCGCACTCGCTCGCGCACTCGCTCTCGCTCTCGATCGCCGACCGAGTCTTGCGACTCGCACGGCTCGAGGGCTGAGAGCGATATGGACGTAGCTCAGGACAGCTACGAGTCCGCCCACTCTTCCTCGGACGACTACGAGGTCGTCTCAAGGAAGGGCAAGCGAGCCCGAGGCCGCAAGGCCTCTGCCCCCAAGCCTGCAAAGGCATTCAAGATCGCGGAAGAGCGCGCCGCCGCCACTGCTTCCCCTGACCCTCTCGCGTCGCCCGCGTCCCCCGCGGCGCGCCCGACGCCCCCCCCGCCCCCTCTCTCGAACCCCGAGACCTCCCTTCGTACCGCGAAGCCGCCTCCTGTATACTTACAGGATAAAGCTAAGTGGAACGAAGTCTCACGACTATGCGCGGCAAGGAAGATTAACTTCCTTTCCGCCACGTCCACCTCGACGGGCATAGCCGTCAAGACCCCCACTTCGACGGATTTCCGTCAATTGACCTCTTTAATGAGGTCCATGGGGGTCTCCTTCCACACATACTCCCTTAAGGAGGAACGTCCACTCCGCGTAGTCATACGCGGAATCCCCAAGGAGCTTTCATGCTCCGACGTCCTTGAGGACCTTAAGTCCCAAGGACTTCCAGTCCATGAAGCCCACCGCATGCATCAGGCGCGGGGGCTACGCCCTTATGACATGGTATTGGTCATCCTCGACAATACCAAGGAGGGTAAGGAGATCTTTAAGATAAAAACTGTATGCCATCTATCTGGCATAACAGTAGAACCCCCTCTCCGCAAAGGGTACCCAGGACAGTGCCACCGCTGTCAGCTATACGGGCACGCCGCCCGTAACTGTCACGCGAAACCTAGATGCGTTAAGTGTCTAGGTGACCACTCGACAGCTGAGTGCCAGCGTCCAAAGGACCGTACACTGTGCACGGAGCCTCCGAGCTGTGTGCTGTGCGGGGAAACAGGACACCCCGCGAATTACCGCGGGTGCCCAAGGGCCCCCAAAGCCGGCCACAGCCGCAGAGAGGCCCCGCGCTCAAGAGCGGCTCCCAAGGCGAGCGTTGCTCGACCTCGCCCCTCTCCTGCCCCTCAGGCGAGCCCTGCTCAGCCTCGCCCCTCTCCCGCCCCTCAGGCATCCCCCGTCCGCCTCGCTCCCCAATGGCCCGCGCCTTGGACGAAGCGAGCCACTCCCCTTCAAGGGAGCCCCCAAGGCCCCAAACCTGGCCCTCCCCCGGCCCCCGCCGCCCCGAGGCCCACGCCTCCTAAAGCGCCTGAGCCCTCTCGGCCAGCCGCTCCCTCAACGCCGTCCCAAAGCGCCGCTCTAGCCGATTTCGAGCTAGTGTCGCGCTTCGCCCAACACATTGACCTGAGAGAGGTCAGCAGGGTCGCGAACCTTATTCGCCAAGGGGAATCAAACCCCCAGGCAAGGCTCGAGGCCTGCTTTACGGTCGCTAAGCTCGACCAGTCCCTCGCCCTCTTTAAGGTAAATCCGTAATGGATACAAACACTGGTAAGAGCAGAATCAAACCCAGATCCCTAAGGCTAGGCTACTTCAATGCCGATGGAATGTCGAAACAACGACAGGAAATCGCGCATTTCATCAGCACCCACCAACTGGATTGTTCTTCTCATCCAAGAGACCTTCCTTAAACCCAGTCAGAGAGACCCCAAAATTGCGAACTACAATGTAGTTCGTAATGATCGGCCCTCTGCTAAGGGAGGTACACTCATTTACTACAAAAGGTCACTGTACTGCATACCTTTAGACCCCCCAGAACTAGAATACATTGAAGCCTCGGTCTGTCGGTTAGGCATGACGGGCCATCAGCCCATCACCCTCGTGTCGGCATACCTCTCTCCCGTCGTTACGGGCGACAACGCCAGATTTTTAACTCGTAGAGACATTCAAGCTCTCTTGGATTTAGGTGGATCCGTCATTGTGGCGGGAGACCTAAATGCCAAGAACCCAGCTTGGTGTAGTGTAGCTACGAATCAACGAGGCAAAGAGCTAGAGAGACTTTCCACCTCCCTAGCCTTCGACATCATCGCCCCAATGCGACCCACTCACTATCCCAGAGTCCTAGACCAACGTCCCGACGTCCTCGATATTGAGCTTCTGAAGAACATAGGCTTGCGCCTGTGTTCTATAGAGGTACATCACGAGCTTGACTCTGATCACCGACCAGTTGTGGTCGAATGTGCCCCTAGTCACCCCCTCCCACCAGGACAATAGTGGACTGGGACAGGCTCAGAGATCAACTCGAGTCTGTGTCCTCTCCTTTATTGGACTCTATCCCCGACGTTATAGTCTCCCCTCAGGATACTATAAACGCCATCGACTCCCTCACAAGGCACGTACAGAATGTCGTTAGCGACTGTTCGAGACAGGTGCCAGCGACGAACGATCGACGCTGGCACCTGCCCTCGGATGTGCGCGCCTTGTTGACGGAGAAGAACGCGGCCATCCGCGCCTACGACTCCTACCCCACTGAAGCGAACCGAGCTCACATGCGAGCTTTGCAGCGGGCTGTAAAGTCTCGCATGAAAGAGCTTCGGGACACGCAGTGGGGTGAGTGTGTAGGTAGCCTCGAACCGACCCATCTTGCTTTCTGGCAACTGGCCAGAAAGCTTAAGTCCGACACCGTCTCCGCGACGCCCCCTCTCAACCGTCCGAACCTTCCTCCCGCCTTTGAAGACGAGGAGAAATCTGAATGCCTGGCAGACAGTCTAGAGGCGCAATGTTCCCCTAGCTCCTTCCCGGTTGACCCGGTCCACCTTGCCCACGTGAACGAGGAGGTCGAGCGCCGAACCTCGCTACCACCGTCCGATCCTCCTCTGGCCCCCGCGACCCCTGATGAGGCCGCGGGTATTGTCAAAAATCTCCACCCCCGTAAAGCCCCAGGCTCAGACGGCATCACGAACAAAGTGATTAAACACTTCCCCGCCCGGTTCATTCTCTTACTCACCGCTATTTTCAACGCGGCCATGAGTAATTGCATCTTTCCGCAAACCTGGAAAGAAGCCATAGTCATAGGTATTCCCAAGCCCGGGAAACCTAAGTCTGAGCCTACCAGCTATCGCCCTATAAGCCTCCTCAATACAATGGGGAAGATATATGAGCGAATCATTTACATCCGACTCAGAGACTTTGCAGAGTCCAGGAGTCTCATCCCAAACGAGCAGTTTGGTTTTCGAGCCAAACACTCATGCGTTCAGCAAGTGCATCGCCTCGTGGAGCACTTGCTCGAACGCGCCAATAGGCGTCACAAAACGGGAACACTGTTCTTTAATGTGGCGAAGGCCTTTGACAGGGTCTGGCACAACGGCTTGTTATACAAGCTCTACTCAGCAGAAGTGCCAGACCGTCTCGTGCTCGTCATACGAGACTTCCTTTCCTGTCGAAGCTTTCGTTACCGCATCGAGGGGTGTCTCTCGTCCTCCCACCCCATCAGAGCCGGAGTCCCGCAGGGCTCCGTCCTCTCTCCTCTCTTATATACCCTTTTCACTAGCGACTTTCCTAAGTTTGAGTACTCACCTCAAACGGCTCTATTCGCGGACGACACAGCAGTGTACTGTTCGTCTCGCAGCCTCCGCCCAATCGTCCGAATCCTGCAGCGCGCAGCCGATACTATCGGTGAGTGGTTCAGGAAATGGCGTATTGAGGTAAACCCTACTAAGAGCGCCGCGGTGCTCTTTGGTAGGCAACAACCCATGCCAACCATTCCCATCACCATGTTTGGTCAACCCATCCCTTGGGAAAGGAAAGTCCGCTATCTGGGCGTCACCCTTGACAAGGCAATCACGTTCTACCCTCACATCAAAACAGTGCGAGGCAGAGCTGCGTTCGCGCTCGGCCGTCTTCACTGTCTCCTCAACAAGCACAGTAAATTGTCATCACATCAGCGGCCAACAGTGTAGTCATTTAGAAAAAAAAAACATTGTATCTTAAGAGTCAGGGTCAACTCAGCGAAATCTCCTATGACCGCTTCCCGCGGTGGAACAGTCTGAGAGCCTAACTGAGCATATTTACACCACCTAGTAGCTATCCTGAGTATCCGGGATTCGGTGCTTCCGCGGGTGAACGCCGGTCTCGGACCAGAGCCAGCTGCTAGGTCTTAGTTCGCGATCTTTAGACGCTCAATTGTAAATCTTTCGTTACAATAAGTTGTACTTACAAATTACTGGGTTTCCTTGTTACAGAACGATTAAGTTAGCAATAAACGTGACTGTGTCTTCTCACAAAGGCATATCAGGGTTAACTCGCTCCATCGTCGACCTCATCTTTGACCTTATGGTCAAGATTGAGGTCAAGAGTTAACCCATCTTATAATAAAAATAAAAAAAAAACGAAAAGGCGAAATTATTTTTTACCCTCTGTTCCTTAGAGTAAGTTGTTCAGTTTTGTTGGCTGATTTATTAATTTCCGCTTATATAATAGTCACCCAATGTTAACTTTATAATTAGAAACGACAATTGTAATGATTACGAAAATCAATAAGTAAAAAAATAAACAGTGTTTAAATACACATTCACCCACTCGTGAATTCGTATTGTTACAATTCTACAACTCTCTCAAACATTAATGTTTTTAAATGACAGTATTAGATCTCTATGAAATTGCTATTCTCAATTTTTCTTTTCACTAATGGCAATCTAAATCTTCCATATTACGGCCTACATTCGAAATAAAATAAAAATACAAATAGCTGTCCAATGAAATACGAACAATATTTGAAAAAAAAATAATAGCAATTTCATACTTAAAACCTAATTAAAAATATAGAAGTGAAGAGCTCCAATCTCGGTGTTTTCGAAATTATAACAAAAAAATAAAAAACATACCTAGTAAGTAATTCAAAAAATTCAAACTTTGTTATTTTTGTTTGATTAATTTTACAAGATCTCATTTGTTCGTTTTAATTTAAGTACAGATGACAGCGCATCAGGTTACTCCATTTTCATAGCATAACCGCTCTTATAACAACATCACAGAGTGCACGCGTCTGATAACCTGATTTGCGGCCGTCCGTACGTTATGTTTGTGCGCTTTTAACTGGTAAACATAATTAAACATTAAGTTATCTATTCATAAGTTTTGATTGTCAAATATTTTGTCTTGCTGTTAGTACACCTATAAATAAAAAAATAATAAAAAGTGATGACATTTCATGTGAATTCGGGAAATTGATGATTGCCTAGACACAATAAAAAATTGGAAGCATTATAGGTAGGTACCAACTTGTTTTTAGCAGCACTAGTTCTTCGAAGGTTCGGGATCACAATTGAGATGTCTGTTACTGCATTTGTTGACAGGAACACTTCGTTTATCTGTAAAAAAAAATTTGAATTTATTTAACATCTTACTTGCTTTCCCAGTTGGTAATGAGCCAGTCTTGTAATCCGAAGGTCGCGCGTTCAAATCCTGGTGCGGGCCTGTACCACTAAATTCGTCTTTTCGGATTTATGTACGGATTTCTAATCATCACTTGCTCAACGGTGAAGGAAAACATCGTGATGAAACCCGCCCGTCCAAGAAAATTCATTTTTTAGAAAGACGAGCGGTCCACCAACCCGCATTGGGCCAGTGTGGTGGACTATGGCCTAAATCCCCCTCGTTTTTCGAAGGGAGGCCCGTGCGCATCGGTGTGGACGTAATATGGGCTGTTAAGATTACATGCTTTCTCATACATTGAAAAGCACGACGCATTTTCTGGATGAGTTTGAATTTACTGTCTGATGAATATTTAGTGCACTAGCGTAGACTACAGGTTATATCGGGCCCAGCAGTGGGATAAAATGTAGCCTTTCTTTCCCAACGTCTCATCTATATCTATACCAAATTGCATCAAAATGGGCTCAGTAGTTTAGGTTCGAAAGCGTAACAGACGAGTCCATAACCACAGCTGGGCCACAATCGAAATTTTAATGTTTGACTATGCCAAGAATTTCTCAAAATTTGTCGTATACGATTGGCAAAGAAAACAGAATTTCTCGGGGCCGCGTTTAAAAGTTATCGGGGGTTGTTTGGGGCCCAGCTTCAGTGACGTCACTACAGCTGAGCCACACCTTATCTCGAAGATGGAACCCTGTAGCGGAGATCTGACTACGTACATAATTTCTCGTGAATTTCTCGAGACAAACGCCAAAATAAGAAAACTATCCAGTCTCGCGTTCAAAAGATATAAGACTTTCGTTGGGGCCCAGCTGTAGTGACGCGTCACTACAGCTGAACCACCTGTATCTCGAAAACGGGATGACGTAGGGGAAATCTGCTTGCGTAGATAATTTCTCGAGTATAATCATCTAAAATTCTGAGTTTCTCGGTGTCCCGATCTAGAAGCCAGAAGGCCAAAGTGCGCACAGAACTGTTATTTTTAATATTTGGCGTGATTTTCTTAGCTCAGAGTATAACGTTAATAGTTTTACAGTATTAAGTGAGAGCAAAGTCAATAATTTCAAGTACCATTAAGTACCATTTTCATATTACTTAAATGATTAACTCGATCAGTATTATATGTACAATATTTTGACATCGAGCTCTTAGACTACCCGAAGTAAAATGTACACTCGCGAACAACTGTCTTTCAAAGTACGAGTTAGTTTTTATTTTTATGGCATGGATACTAGTCCTTTAGTCAAGTCCAAGTTCAGTGGTTTATATTAGACCACTCGATTCACTTTCACATTTTTTAATGAGTTCTTTATGAAATATGGTACGACTTTAATGTACAAAAATTACATTAACCCATAGATTAAAATAAAATCATAAAAAATGAAAGTTGAAACACACTATCGGGAGATGGCAGCTCTATTCGCAACGTCTCGTCGCTGTGGGAGCTGACCCTTAGGTAGTTCATAAATTGAGTTTGGCTTATTAAGAGTTACGCATTTTAGAAGCGATTCGAAGCCGCATAACACAGTAAACTGCAGTGCATACAAGACGAGGGCGAAGAAAGTTAAAAACGTTTGATTTATTAACATGATTTATTTTTTCTTTCCAAGGTAATTATTTTTTGAGATCAAATATGCTTAATTATTTACAATACCTAAATTAATCGTGCATCTTGCCTACGCACCAAAGCCACCAGATTGTTGTTTAACAAAATAGGCGCTATATATTTATTTTTTAACTTATTACTTAACACTTATAAAATAATAGTTTAAAAAGGAGAGACTAATTTGGTTAGACACACATCGAAATTCAATTTTATGAAATCGGGGTTTGAGCAGACAAACTTCAAATTTGAATTAGAATGTCTTTGTTTGTTATATCATATTAGTTGTATTTAATCAAACGTCATTTTAAAACAATGTTTATTTTTAAATATTGCCTTAATTAAAATAAAAAAGTTGTATAATAAAACGACATTTTTTAATTTTTTAATGCGTATTGTATTAATATTGTCATAATTACAATAAAAAAATGTCAGTATTCTCACATGGTGAGGCATTATGACATTTTAGAATTGTACATAATTAAACATTTACTTATTAGTACAGTACAGATCGACGTTTGACCGAGTCTGCAAGTCGCTTCTAGGATCGACTAGGCAAAGCCC
This sequence comes from Aproaerema taeniolella, assembly GCA_949987775.1. Taxonomy (NCBI): domain Eukaryota; kingdom Metazoa; phylum Arthropoda; class Insecta; order Lepidoptera; family Gelechiidae; genus Aproaerema; species Aproaerema taeniolella. The sequence continues at coordinate 7,208,668 of OX465271.1, forward strand.
GAAACAGAATGTTTTACTTTCGACGTTTGACTGAAAAGTTAGGTAGAATTTTTTTTGTCAAACCCAGGATAAACCAGTCATTCCGGGATATGCTCTTCGCAGAATGACTATCATAACTGACATTAAATACCCTTATGGGAACAGTAACATTTGGGCTTACAATATTTAATAAAATTATTATAGTTTAGAGCTCACCATTGTTTGTATTTATTATATCTACACGATAACAAAGGAAGACTTGTTGTAAACCATGACAGACGGCTCTGTTTGCTTTAGTGTATTTCTTTATTATATTACTGGAATTAAATTTTCTTCATTTCACTTTTAATCGCGATTGTACCTTTCTATGAAAATTAAATAAAGTCTTTTTTCTCTAGAACGGGACACCGAGAAACTCAGATTTTTCGATGATTATACTCGAGAAATTCTCGAGAAATTATCTACGCAAGCAGATTTCCCTTACGTCATCCCGTTTTCGAGATCCAGGTGGCTCAGCTGTAGTGACGCGTCACTGCAGCTGGGCCCCAACGAATGTCTTATATCTTTTGAACGCGAGACCCGGATAGTTTTCTTATTTTGGCGTTTGTCCCGAGAAATTCACGAGAAATTATCTACGTAGTCAGATCTCCGCTACATGGTTCCATCTTCGAGATATAGGTGTGGCTCAGCTGTAGTGACGTCACTGCAGCTGGGCCCCAAACAACCCCCGATAACTTTTAAACGAAGCCCCGAGAAATTCTGTTTTCTTTGCCAATCGTATACGACAAATTTTGAGAAATTCTTCGCATAGTCAAACATTAAAATTTCGATTGTGGCCCAGCTGTGGTTATGGACTCGTAACAGACAGAGTTACTTTCCTATTTATATTTTTTTTTTGTTATTGGCACGATGGCCATTTGCAGTGATGGAAACTCATTTCATGTCCATAAATACTGATTTTACTGACTACAACCCTCTAAAATACTGACCATTTACTGACCAAATTTCTAGAATACCGACCCTTGGTCGATCAGTTTGTACATCGAAATACGTGTGTCAACATATTATATGGAAAATATTTGTAAGAAAAATAATTTTGTCTTTCGTCTCCACCATCCCCATAGTCAACCTGCACCTGCCTTTATTATTATAATTTTCCACGTTAAAAACGTATGAGTCACCGACTTCAATCCCAACAACAGTTCGCAGTGTTCGCACAAAGTAGATATCTAGTTTTTTGCGGACTACAATGCCTATTAGCAAATAACTACAAACAGAAATGTCATTCATTTATTTAGATGATGTTCTAGTTTGTAGTATATTTTGTTTTTGTTGATTTTTTTTAAAAGCGCTGAATCATTTTCGATAAAATTTATATGGGACCTCTTCAGGAGTATACTCTTTCAAACAAATATGGAATTTTGAAAATCGGACAACAGTTGCCGGAGAAATCGCGTAACAAAAAAAAAAAAAAAAAATACAGTCGAATTGAGAACCTCCTCCTTTTTTGAAGTCGGTTGAAAAAATAATTAAGTAACTTAAATTATTACAATATTAATTTGAATAAAACAAACAATAAATTATTTTTTATTACTGAAAGAAGGTAATAATTTATTTTTCTTGTTGTCTATATTTTTGCATCTTTTCTGCCACTTTGATTTTTTTTGTTACGTAGTAAGCATCACGTTGCCCATATTTACGGCGACCATCTCAATCTACAGAGACCTACCCCTGATCTGTGTAAATGTGGAAATGTACCTACCCCTGATCTTCAAAATACTGACTTTACTGACAGTTTTTCGAAAAAACTGACGTTTACTGACCTAAGCCAAAAAAACTGACTTTTACTGACCATTTTCCACCCCTGCATTTGTGCCATTTTCAAGTAGCATTTTCTTAGTCTTATAAGCAACTGACGGCAAAATATAAAAACAACAAAGAGACAGCTAAATAAAAATCTAACAAAGCAAAATTAATTCGAAATAGAATATTAATAGGGATTAACTTTCTGTAATTATTTTTTCCTTCAAAATTATGTGACTTTCTAAATCTGTTTCACTGGATAAATTCTATTTACAACAAAGAGCGATGGTAGCGAATTTGGTGATGAACCAGTCTTGTAACAGGAAGGTTGCGGATTGAAATCTTGGTGCGGGTCTGTACCACTAAATTCGTCCTTTCGGATTTATGTATATACTAGGTTTTCGCCCGGGACTTCGTTCCCGTGGGAATTCTCGAAAATTGTGGAGCCTATGTGTTATTCTGATGTATAAGCTACTAGCTGATGCCCGCAACTTCGTTTGCGTGTTAATTTTTTTATTGACGGTCCATTTAGTTTAAGATTTAGATTTTTACATACAAAAGTTTTTTCCCGTTAACTCCCGTGCCCGTGGGAATTTTGCAATATCCTGTTGCAACTAAGCTTTAAGTTTACTAAGGTACCTGCATGCCAAATTTCAAGCGTCTAACTTAAGCGGTTTAGATTTTTCATACAAAAGGATTTTCCCGCTAATTCCCGTTCCCGTGGGAATATCGGGAATTCCTTTCTTAGTGCACCTCTACGGTACCTAAGCTACGTCCCTTCTAAATTTCAAGTGCCTACGTTTAGCCGTTTAGGCTGTGCGTTGATATGTCAGTCAGTCAGTTTCTCCTTTTATATATTTAGATTTAACGTAAAGTTTCATTAGAATCCATTCGGCAGTTTTTGCGTGAAAGAGTACAAACTTTCGCGTTTATAATATTAGTAAAAGATTTTTCATTAATTATCACTTGCTCAAGCGATGAAGGAAAATATCGTGATGAAACCCGCACGTCTGAGAATTATTTTTGCTTGGCGCGTGGTCCTCGACTTCAGATAGTGGTCAAGAGAGAACTCAATGTAGTTAGTAAATCTCAACACCAACTTGAACTAAAAGGTTGCGGGTTGAAATCTAGGTTTGGGCTGTACCACTAAATACATTATTTAGATTTCTTATTGATATTCGCGTCGCGTGTGAGCATTTTTGACTCCCATCAAAAAGAGGGGTGTTATAAATTTGACATGTGTCTGTCTGTGGCATCGTAACTCCTAAATAAATGGACCGATTTTGATGCGGTTTTTGTTTTAAACCTTTCATAATCAAGACAGCGGCGTAGCGTGCCTTGGCGGGGCCCCGTATAAAAATTTTTTGGGGGCCCTTAGGAAGGGTAAAGATTTCCCACAAAAGAAAAAAAAATCCTTACTAATATTATAAATGCGAAAGTAACTCTGTCTGACTGTCCGTCTTTCACGCCTGAACTACTGAACCGATTTTGATGAATTTGGTACAGAGATAGATTAGCCGTGGAAAGGACATAGACTACATTTTATCCCACAGTTGGGCACGATATAACCTGTAGTCCACGGGCGGAAAGCTAGTGTTTGCATAAAATTAAAAGAAATATTTATTCATGCTAAATCTATGTCACTTTTTCCACTAACAATTCAAATTTACACTCTCCTTGCCTTTTTTCGGCAAACTCATTTATTAAATCATTTATAGCTGATGACTTGTAATTTCTGAAATAAACAAAAAATTAGGAAAGTCTTTATTAATTTTTGCTTAAGGCGACTACAGCACCCGATAAAGGCAGCACACATAGGAATAGTGCCATCTCCGTCTCTCAACAGGCCTGGGCCGGCAGTGCGAACAGTGTCGATACACGAAGTTTACGGACTATGAAAGCGTGCGTGCGTAAAAACGTGTTCGAAAGTTAGAAAAATGAGTTTTATGGAAAGGTAACAGCTTTAATCGAAAAATGTGTTAACTACATATCGAGAGTGTTCAATCACGAACATTTTGATAGCAAATTCAAGTTCCTGTGTGCATTTTACTATCGTTTTTACAGCTTAAAAGATACACAATATTGGTATTCAGAGGTGACTTTGTGAGCTTTTTCTATCGAACCAAAAGTGCTGAATCATGTTTTCAGCAAACTACTTATCTAGTTTATGTCCTGAATATTACCGTAGTATTTTTTTTCTTCTATTTAATGCAGTACGTCATACTTATCTACGCATCATAAAATCGTAATTTAGGTGCTGTAGTCGCCTTAAGCACGTTTAGGCCATAGTCCACCACGCTGGCACAATGCGGGTTGGTGGACCTCTCGTCTTTCGAAAATGAATTTTCTTGGACGGGCAGGTTTCAACACGATGTTTTCCTTCACCGTTGAGCAAGTGATAATTAGAAATCTGTACATAAATCCGAAAAGACGAATTTAGTGGTACAGGCCCACACCAGGATTTTAACCCGCGACCTTCGGTTCACAAGTCCGACTCATTACCAACTGGGCTATCACCGCTTTTTTTTAAAAGTATTAGTAAGCATGTATAGTAATAGTAAGCATGTAATGTTACTGAATAAAACATTTTCTATTCTAATCTACATGAAGTTCTGCCTACCCCAAAATGGATTATAGGTGTGAATGTATAGATTCGCACTGTGTAAATTAAAAATATCCTCACCACAAACGTCGGTAGAAACAAGACCCCGGCCTCATAGCTCATGACCCTGTTGGCTCCGTTCCCCTTGTTGACCTGACCCCACACCGCCTTGCTGTTGTTAGCTGACGTCAGCAAGTAGAAGGCAGCCTGTGATTGGTTGTCTGCCAAGAGAAAACATTATTATTAAGTACAATATTTTCATGTTAAACAGCGTGTAGACAGCTTAGCAAATACTTAAGTGGAATCTATATATATAAATATTATTTTAAAGATTATATCTAAGTTCATATTCTAAAATAAATTCTCAAATGTTTTTCATGTTGTTTAATATTTTCTGTTTTAAAATGAAGGTACTTTTTATTAAAATACACTCCAATTTGCAATATAAAACAATCATAACGGCATAAAACACGAAAACCAGCAATGTACATCGCATTATGATAGCAGCGCGGCGCGGAGGATCGTGCGCAGGGCACGGTACATTGCAAGGCGCCAAAATAGGTAAATAACGAAAACTCCTTAACTTGAAGTTACTTTTCCGAAAACGTCAAGTTCAGGAGTTCATAATTTACCTACTTTGGCGCTACGTAATGTAACGCGAAAACGCGAAACCGCACCTCGCGCGTTCCCCCGTGCCACGCCGTTATCAGAATGTGATGTGCATTGCTGGTTTTCGTGATTTACGCTGTTATAATTGTTTTTATTGGAAAATGGAATGTATTGGAATAACTAATTTAATTTTAAAGCAGAAAATATTTAGAAACATGAATAAAATTGCGTGAAGAAAATTCCACAGGAAAATCATTCAGTATGATGGTCAGTTTTTTTGTTAACCTGGGACATGCACCCTGTATTCGAGCTTTGTACACACGGGAGCACATTAAGCTACACATGTTGACCCCACGACGCCCTTATATCGCTCGTAACGCCGGCTTTTTTTTTGTGGGTAACCTGACGAGCATTTGGCTTGTTACGTCTTGAGTAGTGCAGTGTTTATCAATCACAGGCTCTGCCTACCCCAACAGGGATTGTGGGCTTGAGAACATGAATTGAATTTTGTATTATGACAATCTGCGTCATAATACAAAAATTCCGCTGACTTTACGTAGTACAGAAAAATTTATAGAGAACTAGCTTTCCGCCCGCGTGGACTACAGGTTATATCGTGCCCAACTGTGGGATAAAATGTACCTTATGTCCTTTCCCCACGTCTAATCTATCTCTGTACCCAATTTCATCAAAATCGGTTCAGTAGTTTAGCTGTGAAAGTGTGACAGACAGAGTTACTTTCGCATTTATAATTTCAGTAAGGATAAAATACATAGATAAAAAAATAAATAAATAGAAAGGTGCTTACCTATTCCTCGATCTCTTCTCATCATCTCATCCTTTCTCATCCAGCAGTTTTCCATAAATACCAGTTCTTTACTAACCATATTCTGGCTAAGTAGAAGTGCTTTGGCTGTAGGCAGCCATGGAAGTCCAAGATTGTACCCTGTAAAGAAAATCACTATTACTACTATGTACTTACAATATTACTTTCTAAACCCCAAAAAAAAGGGTTTTTATAAGTTCGACATGTTTCTGTCTGAGGAATCACAGCTCCTAAATGAATGACCGATTTTTTGTTTTTTTTCGTCAAAATGTAGTACCTAAGTATTTTTCAGAATAAGCTTTAAAAAATATATTTCAAAAAATGTTTTATTTCTTAGAAAGATTCTTTTCCTATAGAAAACTAGCTTTCCGCCCGCGGCTCCGCCCGCGTGGACTACAGGCTATATCGTGCCAAATTGTGAGATCCTATGTATCCTATGTCTTTTCCCAGGCTCTAATCTATTTCCGTACCAAATTTAATCAAAATCGGTTCAGTAGCTCAGGCGTGAAAGACCGACAGACAGACAGAGTTACTTTCGCATAATTAAGGCTCTATGAAGGCTCTCTTATCAGCAAGTAACATTCGCTACATACTTTTCCAAATTCCCACAGAAACGAAGTGGAAAGCTAGTACTGTATCTGTATATTCTAGTACAGTTAGCAAAACGAATTTGTGCTTTCTACTGTCGCTATGTATAACTTTAGTAAAACTTAACTTCATTGTTTTTAGATCTTATGTATTCATGTTTGTTTAAGTCGCTTAATATATAAACTGTGCATGTGGTGCTGTCCTGTAAGTGGTAAGGCACTTAGTTCTAAATTAAGTTAGCATAAGTAAATATATGTATCAGTGTTCTTGCTGTTGGTCAGCCAAATAAATAAAATAAACCCTAGTAGGGTCACGGATTAGATAGCAGTAGCTCCACTGATCTATCAAATCCTGGATTATGGGAATGCCTAGGAACTGTCAGTGCAGAGGTAAAACTCATGCGCTGTTATGAGGAACTGGGTGAAATGGTCGCAAATAAGTGGACTGATCACCCACCTGTGCCTGACGGGCATCCCCTCTATAGACAGATAGATGGGAATGCCTACCCTGAATGTGAAATATGAAGAAAAATCATGAAACAACTTTAAGAATTTTGTGACTTAGTTTAAAATTATTTTATTTGCTGACTGACAACACTCAAAGATGGGCAAAATTGAATTTGAACTTGTAAATTTAATATTAAGATCCTATGTACAGTTAACAGCACATCAGGTTACCACAAATTTAAGTTTTGGATAGCATGATGTGCTCTTGCCCGGTGTACATACAATTTAGTCTGAATAAATGAATTGAAAAAAAAAGTTTCGACTTACATAGAAATTGCTTGACTGTAATTGTAAGACGGACTGGTTTCCACAACTCGATGTGAACATGTGCCTAGTTTACTTGTTTGCTTAGGCTGCCTGTCAGTAACACCACAGCTTCGCCAGGAATTGAGTCACTTGTGATCTACCACTTCTGGGTGCGGCCAGGTATTTTGCCCAGTAGTTAACCACCTTGCAGCCCATTACGATGAGGCTGGCTGTCTCTTTCTTCTCCGGTGAAACAGGGCATTTGAGCATGAGACCAGCAAGATGTAGAGGTACTTTTCATTAGGATAGCTGAAACAATATGATATACCTAAATCATTTATAAGTAGGTACTTACCACACAAGTGCATAAATATGGTTTTGTCTTTTATTAAGGTAAGGCACACTGTTGCCTTCATCAAACTTGGGGTAACTATATTAGGTATTGTGGAAGGAAAGCAGCAATATAATATTGTCCTACAGAACGCTTTATTGCCTAACAACGATGTACGGACGTCTGCAACTCAGGTTACCATGCGTGCACTCTGTGCTGTTCTGCAATTTTGCAATGAAAATTGAGTAACATGATACGCTGGCCTCTGTACTTGAAATTCGGCAAATGTCTAGGACTAAGCTACAATTAGGGAGATACCTCTAAAAATTCCATTTCAAAACGATTTTTCACGCTGGACTGGGAGTAAAAGAAAAACTTAGAAGGTCGACTCTTCCCAGGCATACTGTAAAAAGTTAGGATACGAGGGATTTTTCTGTTTTTGGTCAAAAGGCTGCGACAACGTCGCATCAAGTGGTTTCAGACTTGATGCGACGTTGTCGCAGCCTTTCGACCAAAAACAGAATGCTATGCCTACTCCGATATAGCAAAAAGACGAGAGCGTAGGTAGGTATGTATGTAGATATAGATATCTCCAGAAAAATATGAATCAGGTTATTTAAGTAACTACTTACACAGAGCCGGATTGGTTAACAATACAGGCATGACTTGCAGAGTACCTACCTAATGTATTTCTAATTAGAATTTAATAGGAAAACTTGCATAAAGCATGAAAAATTAAGAACATACAAGCCAGGAATAGATACCCTCGGTCTTCCTAACGGGAATACTTTATTTTAATTTTAACCTACAAGTTAAATTTCCTATAAAATGCATTTTAAGTATAAATTCAAAAATATTTTGCAAAAAAAGCATTTCGTGGATTATTAAACAGAAATTTAGCAATAATAGACCAAACCTCATGGCGATCGCGATAAATTTCTACGATTTAGGTAAAATACTTACAAATCTGTGTTGATCAATGGCTTCGAATCGGGAATCCAGGGTTCCTCTCGCTGGCGCGACATTGAATTTCCTAAAATGTGGGTAGATTAGTGTTAGTGTGCATGTACGAAGAAATATCAATTTCAAAAAACGAACAGCGAAAAACACTGTTTTACCTGCTTAAACTTAAACACAATGGATATTATCGTAAATTTCTGAATTAATAGAAAAAAATGTAACAATTCACTGATATTGACACAATGCAATAAATGGAGATATAAAAGACAACGGGCGACTGAAAATGATGCATGCAATGCAAGTAAATGCGGGCAAGTACTGAACTCTTTGGCTGGCTGACTGAATGAACCTTGTCTAGAATTTCCGGAAAGAATGAATGAACGACGTAAGTTGTTGTCCTCTCGGTAGAGTGAGACTTCCGTCTCTTAATAGAAAACCAATCACAGTCCTTTATCTATCTGCTCTCTCTCTCTAGTAAAGCCGTGCAGCCATATATGAACGCGTCTTTAATGTGCTACTTTGGAATGCAGCTACTTGCCGATAGATGGCGTGATAACCTCACCGGATAGTCTAGACGGGAATTATTTTATTTATTTTTGACGGAAATTGGAACGATTAATTTGGAATTGGGCTCTATTATTATTACCAAAGAGTATGTCACTGCGTTTAATTATTACAATATTAACAACGTTGACTTCAAAATCAATATTTTTTCTTCTAAGCATACCCGAAACGATCACTTGCAAATGACAATTACTACGTGAATCGCTAGATCAGGGTTTCTTAAACTTTTTGCAGTCACGGACCAGTTTCACAACTTAAACAATTCCACGGACCCCTGTCAATTTTTTTTTTGAAAATGGAAGAAAAACCTTATTCATATAATAAAAAATGCTTTTATTGGTACTTTAATTACACTTGCTATTAAGTAAATGAGAAGAATGTTGTTGTTTGGCCTCAATGAGAAACAGTTTACAACACATTTTCCTAATAAATATGTTAACAGACTGACCTACTGCGGACCCCCGAAATACATGCTACGGACCCCACTTTAAGAATCCCTGCGCTAGATGAATATGCATGCCCTTCGAAGCTGGTTGTGGTCTAAACAACATATATTAATAAAATCAGAATTAGCCGTTAGTTTGTTGATTTAGACATTAAATATGACTGGCGTATCATACAAGGGTCTCTCTCAAAAAAGTGGCACGGCCTGAATTTTTTTACACATTTTCAAAAAAGTGTGAGAATAACGTATTTGAAAATATAAAAAAAATGTATTCCCGCTCTTTAATATATATATGTACGAGGGAACAGGTTTTTTAAAGAATTGTGCCTTTGAGAGTACGCAGAAAAAATAGGTGAACAGGTGAATGAGGCATCGTACAGGTTAACTGAGAAACGGGCACAGGTTAATGTGATTCTATACTAAGAATAGGCAAAAAACTACAAATGCTAATTACTACGTAATTGTTCTTATATGCTACGATTTTTCCTCCACTGTCTTTTACATCCTCCCCCCGGCGAGGTCTTGACGTAGCCTTCTATGGGTTGACAGCGGGCTTGTCCTTTTGTAGCTCTGCCAGCTTCGACGTAGGCCTCCTGAAGATCCTTCCTTGCGTGCGGACGTCGGCGCTGTGTGTGTGACCATCTGGACCCGGATAAACCTTCTCTATGACGCCTTTAGGCTATGTGTTCCTGGATAGTGAGGGGTCAACGACTATGACCACAACTCCTTTTTTTATAGTTAATGTGTTTGCTTTTGACCACAATCTAGTCCAGAAGCGAAAATGTGATCGAGGATATAGCAAACTCACCCAGAAGATGCCTATTCATTCGAACTTTAAAGAGATGCGGGTTATATGTGCCTGGAAATACAGACGCAGGCAGAGAATTCCATTCCTTAGCGGTGCGCAATATAAAAGTTGAAGAGTAGCGCTCAGTACGGATCCGGGGATTCTCCACAAGGTAAGGGTGGTACCCAGCGGTGCGTCTGGCTGGACGTCCGGTAGAAGAAAGGGGCAGGCGTAGTCGTGTAGCTCATGAGCACACTCCCCGAAGTACATCTTGTAAAAAACACACAGGCAAGCTACTTTGCGCCTGTGAGTCAGGCTTTGGAGTTTACTGTTTACTAGCTTTTTGTCACCAATGAGCCTCCTGGCTCTGCGATCCACCGGTTCCAGGGCGGCTAGGTGATATTTGGCCGAACCATCACAAAGAAGGCTGCAATACTCCATGCACGACCAGACCTGTGCCTTATAAAGGGTTAGGAGTTGGTCAGGCGAGAAGTATCGCTTACCCTTATTAAGGATGCCCAGCTTTTTGACTGCAGTTTGAGCTTTGGATTCGATGGATGTGCCGAAGTTAAGGTTGGCAGATAACTTCATGCCGAGGAGTTAAAGCTCATCAGTGACAGGTACAGATGTACTTCGGAAGTAGGAGTCAGATCAAAGGGACTCCGTTTCGCGGAAAACAGACACGCTTGTGTTTGGGTGGCGTTGAAACTAACCAGATTAATGTCTCCCCATGGGAGACAAGACTTAAGATTGAGTTCACTTGCTCTACCATTGCGAAGCACTTGATATCAGGTAGGTATGTCGCTTCAGGCTCTACCAGGTGGAGGGCAACTTGCTCGATTTCTTCTTCATGGCTTGGTACATTCTAGGGCCACTCACTCGTTGGTATCTTCAAAACTTCCGGACCGTTGAACCAGGGGTCTTCTTCATTTTCAGGTACGTAGCCTGCTCGGGTGGCTAGGCCGTCTATGTTGCTCTTCGTGGTTACCCATCTCCATTGGTAGACGGAGTTGAGTTCAGATATCTCTCCAAGTCGGTGTGCCACGTAGGGTGTATAGTGCCGGTTGTCGTTGCGGATCCAATGCAGAACTACCTGTGCATCAGTCCAATATGTCACGCTGTCGGTATTCCATCTGTGTTCCTTTATTATATGACTGCCCAATCTGGCTCCGATGAGTGCTGCTTGCAACTCCGTGTGGGGTATGGTTAGCGCCTTGAGTGGTGCGACCTTGAGTTTGGCTGCCACCAACACGACTTTGATCTCTCCCTCCTCTTGCTCGAGTCTCCAGTAGGCTGCTGCAGTGTAGGCGTCTTGTCTGGCGTCGCAAAAAACATGTACTGGTTCGTCCTATTCCATCTTCTGGCGCCATAGATTCTGTAGCCCAATCTTCGCTGTTATAGTGTAGCAGCTGAGTAGTCCAAGTGGGTCGTAAATACTCATGACCGCGCTGAGTGCTTCCCTTTTGGTCGGAGGGCGTGAGGTTTCTCTGACTTCTTTGTCGACTCTGTTGAGAGAAGTGTTGAAGCGTAGCTTGTCGTTCTCGGGGTCTCATAATAACCCGAGTGTCTTCTGTTCCTGTCCGGCACCCATGTTTGGCTTAAAAAAAATCTATTTTTTTTAGAATGAAATTCGTAACAATCTTATAAACCACTGCTGGCGGATAAAAGTGTAATAATAAAAATCTATTCTGTATACGACTGTATCCGATTCATAGCTCATTCTCTGCACAAGTTTCGTTCTTGGTATCATAGCATAAAATGAAGCTATTGTTATGGCCTTTAAAATAACATATAACACAACCTTTACAACACTGGAGACGCACCCGCCCAGTCTCCTTTACATACAAAATGAAATAAACTATTATTCTAAGGAAGAACGTTTTTATACCGAATAAAAAAGCTTTTAGTGTATGTGATTTGATCAATAAGTTTAGGTATTTGGTAAACATACTCGACAGTACTAAATAAAAATGAATATCAACAACTCTCATAGTAATCTGACTAGTTTCTCATTCACCTGTCTAGTTTCTCTTTCACCTGTCATAATAAGGCAGGTTAAATAGGCACAGAATAATGAGAATCAGCCGAAAAATAATAATTATTATTAAACGCTTTGTTGTACTGAGCTGGAGAAACCGTTATCTAAAAATAGGCTAATTAAAGAAGGAATACAAATTATTTACATTAAATAAACGATTCAATTTGAAAAAATATCGTACACAGGATAAATATAACGTACCTGTTACAAAACCCAGATGCAGACAGATCGTCGCTGATAGCTTTAAAATTTGGCAACAACGGACACGTATTTTACCTTTGATGTGTAGCCAGTGACTGAGTGCGTTGTTACATGGGAGGAGAGTGGTTCAAATTGCAATAGTGTGAGTGGTACGCGTGTGTATTTACGGCGACAGGTTGATGACAAAATAACGCCGGACAAAGTTTAACTTAAGTTAATTCAGTACTTACTTATAAATATGAGCCATAATTTACAAAACAACAATGTTTAGTTCACTATCTTTCAATTAAAGTGGACAGAACAAAAGAAATCACTTAATTAATTCAGTCAAATTGATTTTAAATCAATGTAAGTCGCGTTAGGACACGGCAGGTTGATGGGAAACTGGTGTTACAAACTTTTACTGCTCAAGAAATATTCATTTTATTGCCATTAAAATAGCTGGCCTCTATGTAATAAGACTCGATACAACATTTTAATATAACATTTAGTTTACAAAACTCAAAAATTAATACTTTTCTAATCAAAAACTGTACGGCAGGTTACGGTGCCACTTTTTTGAGAGAGACCCACAAAGAAAGCATAAAGAAATGACAATCGTTTTGGCTTTCAATCAAAATTGACATGCTTCATTCGATCGACGAAAACCTACATACTCAAAGACGAAAACGCTCATTCATGATCGTTTCGGGGACGCGTTACAGCATTTTAGTCAATTTCAGCATTCCATATCATCTTATCTTCTGTATTAGCCTGTCTTTACAGAAGCCATGTTTTTTTTTACATTGACAACTTTATGATCAATCATAATCGACTTTCAACATAAAGCGCACTATTCATTTTAACCCCTACACACTCAAAGGCCCACCACACTAGGGTTTTCCCTTGCGTCGTGGGTCCCTTGGAACATACCTACACAAAGACAGACACAAACACCAGTGACCCGCAAACAAACATCTGCTTTTTTACACAAATATTTGCCCCAACTAGGAATCGAACCCAGGATCCGCTGATCAAGAGGTAGCGCCACTACCTACCTACTTACCACTCGACCAAACCGGCCGTATTCATTCACACAATTGTCAGTTTCTATATTCACACTCACAGAATGAATTCTTAAGCGTTCCTTATTTCGGCACTGTCCAAGTCTCAGATCTTGACTTTAACTAGACAGAAAATCAGTAGGCACCTATTTATTTTTCAAAATTTGTCACCAAAGGAGCCAATTTTAAAACGTTAACGCTGAGTCATGGCCTTTTTTAAATTGCTGCAGCACACAATTTCTTTTTAGTAGTAGGTAATTGGTTTTGTTTTTTGTAAGTATGTACTTTTGTTCTATTAATCTTAATTTTTGTTGTTTTTTTTTTATATGAGCGTTTATTGATTTGTTATTGTGGTTTGTGTTTTCTATAATTGTGTGGTGCAGGATTCTTAAAATAAAACATTATTCTATTCTATTCTATTCTAATTTGTACGCCTCCCGTTAATGAGCTATAAATATTTTTTGGGGCTTATATAATAATAAGCAGATAATAAGCTTACTTCGGCACTGCCAAAAAAAACTGCACCAACTAGCGAAGATCTGATTTCACCCAGAACTAGTACTTATTTTGTCTAATTCAAACGCCAAGTATCAGATTTGCTCGACCTTTCGTTAAAAAGTTATAAGCATTTTCTAAAAGAACTACACCACCTAGCGAAGATCTGATATCACCCAGTTTTGTCACAAAAAATCACAATTGTTCGATGCATAATTAAAAAGTTACACGCATTTTAATAATTACACAGTAGTCCGAGAGCCTGCAGCTAAATATCATCAATAAACGTCAATAATCAATTACTATGTTTAACCAACTGCGCGACGCAAATAAGGGTTATGTGTCTATCAGCCTATGTATGTAATGTAAGTATATATGTATGTATTTATGTATGTAGGTTTGTGGCACTATTAAGACAAAACGCGTGAGCTGATTTTAATAAATGATACGTCGTTCGATTCGTCATGTCATGACAGCGAAAATGTCATAGAAAGCATAAAAGTTTGGAAAAATCAAAATGGTCTATTTCGGATGCCATAATGTGAAAAAGAAAAAAATGAAAATCAACGAACAAGGTATTTAAAAACCATTTTTAGGTTTCTTATATCGATTTTCAATCAGAATTACCGTTTAGGATCTATAACGATTTAAAGTTGTTAGTAACGATTCTCACTTAGAGGCTTTTAGACAGAACTAATATTGATACGGTACTGCTACTGGTGATTCACTACTGATATCTACAGCTAATGACAAAATCAATAAATAAATATTTATAAATATCTGACCCTAACTAAAAAGTGTAAAATCAAATGAATAAATTTAAAAAACCCGATTGCGTAAAAAGTTAACCAAATTATAATAAAAATGAGCTTTATTAAAAATGAAAAGAAGAAGCAAGTATAGTCAAGACTTTTGTTATTGAATTACCTACTTGAGATAGTTTCGTGATCGATATGATATGGACCAAGTGATTAATGCGGGCATTATTAATAATGTCTAGCTATATCGGGCAAAGTGATTAATTACTATCTAAACTTCATTATTTATCATATTGCCCGGTCATTATTATATTGCTACGTGACATTAGAACAATTTGATAATAAAGCTGAATTTGATGCGATGCGGGGAGGGAAGTGCCCTCGTCGCAATTTATAAAACTTTTCGTTTTTTTTCACGACCGCCATCTTATATTTCAAAATCTAGAACGACAAACATGACGGATTTTTACAAAAAATCCATGTCCGCCATCTTGGATATCAAAATGAACGTCATTTTCGGAATCAGCACCCCCGAAAACCTATTAAACGATACCCATGTCGGCATGCCCGAAAATATAATATCCGCGTTCTTGGATTCTTGTGCGGGGAATCGCGACGCTCCGGGGTTTGCCCTTCTCGTCACGATTCCCCCAACTAAAATCAAAGTTGGCAGATATGACATTTTCGGAAGGCAGTCGGCGGGTAAGACGCTTGGTGACGCTTCGGGCTTCGCCCTACACGCAGCTTGCCTCGGCATACGGCCCCACCCCACCTTTAGTATCTAAGCTTGTATGGCGGCCATCTTGAATTGGGGTGGGGACGCTCTGGTCTTCGCCCTACGCGGAGTTTGGACTCGCCTCACCTACAGAATCTAAACTTGTATAGCCGCAATCTTGAATTGAGGGGGTTGACGCTCCGGGCTTCACCCTACGCGGAATTGGGGTCGGTCTGCGACCTTGCCTCACCATTAGAATCTTAACTCGTATGGCAGCCATCTTGGATTGGGGAGGGGGACGCTCCGGACTTCACCCTATGCGGAGCTCGGCCTTCGGCCTCGCCTTTTACCTTGCTACTTAATCCATATAATGAGTCTGATTATTTAAATTGTTTAACATTTAGTTTATTTGAAGTTAAACGACTATAATAATAAAAAATATAGCAATTAAAATGTTTGTATTACTCTGCCCAAAAGGTGATGGGCATTATGTATAATGCCCTGTCAATTTGATTATTTGAATAATTATTATCAAATTGTCCTCTCATAATGGGCATTTTTCATAATGCCCAGTCATTATGAATAATGCCCAGTCATTATGAATAATGCCCAATTTATCACTTGGTCTATAACAGATACATTCAAAAACATTCTATTAGGGAACATAACGAGTTTAACAGTCGGGGGGGCTACCACATAAGCGAAGCTGATGCTGAGTGAACGAATGGAATGTTGTCGATTTTTTCTTATGAGGAGACCTTGATTAACGAAATGAACCAAACACAACAACGTACATCATTCCATTCGTTCAATCAGCATCAGCTTCGCTTACCACCCCATCTCTTTCCGTGGGTGTCGTAAGAGGCGACTAAGGAAACACAATTGAGATCAGCCTCCTAGTAATCCATCCCAGGTAACGACACTTCATCTTTTTCCGAATCTGAGGTGTCGTCCTATGGTCTCATGCGGTGTGGTAGGCGGTAGGCTCTTTAAAGGGCCGTCTGGTTCGTGACCTGACCACCCTCCTACCGAAGTCCGGCGCCAAACAGCTTGCTGTGTTCCGTCGGTGCGTAGGAGTACCAGTGCCTTTATAGGCATTTTCTGGGTTAACTCGCTCCATCGTCGACCTCATCTTTGGCCTTATGGTCAAGATTAAGGTCAAGAGCCCCCTGGACCCATCAAAAATCGGGCTTCCGATATGCGAGAGCCTGCATGCCTTGATGTAGGCTCTCGGACTATACTACGTCAATAATTAAAATGCGTGTAACTTTTTAATTACGCATTGAAGAATTGTGATTTTTTATGACAATTTTTGACAAATTAAAAGCAACATCTGGGTGAAATCAAATCTTCGCTAGGTGGTGGAGTTCTTTTTGTGCAGGCCGAAATAAGCTTTATTTCGGCACTGCCCAAAGAAAATGCTTGTAACTTTTTAACGGAAGGTCGAGAAAGTCTGATACTTGGCGTTTGAATGTGAAAAATTAATTACTACGTCAATTATTAAAATGCGTGTAACTTTTTAATTACGCATCGAAGAATTGTGATTTTTTTATGACAATTTTCGACAAATTAAAGGCAACATATGGGTGAAATCAGATCTTCGCTAGGTGGTGCAGTTTTTTTAGGCCAGAGTTTCTCAAAGTGGGGTACGCGAACCCCTAGGGGTTCGCCTTTTGTCGGTAGGGGGTTCGTGGCAAGATTTACGTGATGGCGGCGGCGACAAGAAACAAGCCCACCCATTACATTATTATTAAAAACTAGCTTTTCGCCCGGGACTTCGTTCCCGTGGGAATTTCTCCGTCAATTTTCCAATGTTTTTAATAGTTATTCTGCTATTCGGGACGGAGAGAAATACAACAAATCAAAAACCATGGAAATCGGTCCAGCCGTTCTCGAGTTATAAGTGTTGTAACAAACACGACTTTCTTTTATATATATAGATATATTTCTTTTGACACTGTATTTGTTACCTTTTATTGAAATAAAAACCTTATTTATTTCAACAGTCAACTTATTATTTTCTATAGGGGGATTTAATTGGTTAGTCAAGGGGTTCGCTGTCATCTGGAAACTTTAACAGGGGTTCGTGAAGCCAAAAGTTTGAGAAACCCTGTTTTAAGGCAGTGCCGAAATAAACTTATTTCTGCCTCAAAAAATCCTTAATACTTAGCTCATTAACGGGAGGCGTACAAATTGTTTCCTTTGGTGACAGATTAAGTACTGATTTTCTGTCTAGTTAAAATCATAAAGATCTGAGACCTAGGCAGTGCCGAAGGGACGCAATTCTTAATGCCACGCTTAATGAACATCTTTAAATAGCGCTCCTACAGTATGCTGGAAAAGAGATGGCTGTTGGTCCATTGTTTTTCTTTCACTCGTAGAATCAGCACAGTCAAGAAAAAATAATACATACATACGATCACGGCCGTTATCTTAAAAGGATAGGCAGAACCAGTTGATGCTACGTTTGACACAAATTGTGAGGGTTTTCAGATCGAACATGTTGTAGTAGATAGAATGGTGCGAGGTTGGTTAACCTTTCGCCAAAACCCCCGCATTCCACTTACAGAGTTGGCAGCTCGCACATTTTAAGTTTTTCTTTCGCTCCCAGTCCAGCATGGAAGGAATAAAAAATAAACATGAAAATCAACAAAACGTATATTTATCAAAAAAGTCTTCATTATAAACATTTTATACTTAGGTAATATTAGGAACTTTCAAACAGTGCCTTGCGGTCTTACTCGCGAAGTTCCTCTTCCCGTAGGAATTTAGAATTATTTCTTTCGCACCCTGGATGACATGTAAGTGTAAGCATTTCATGATGATTGGGTGATAGATAAGACGTGACAGCGGAACACGCAAAATGGTGTACATCTGGATTGAGGCCTACTTTTCAAATGATTGCGAAACAAAATAAAACTTACAGGGATATTAGTAAATATTAAGTAAAACTTAAATCAAAGATTGTTAAAGGACATCATTCAAAACGTACCAAAATTTAAAAGTGGCGGCCAAAAAAAGTAAAGTTATTATTTCAAAAGGATACATTATACTAAAAAAAATTTATTATGACAGCTAAGCTGTACGACCTTTACGAATTTTCCTTTTTTAAGCTTAAAAATCTAGATTTTCAAGCTTAAATGCAGTTTTAAATCTAGAATTTAAACCTTTCACCTAATACGAAAAATATTTTGTATCACAATCTATTGAAACAATATTTTCTATGGCCGGAACATTTAAAATAAGTGTCAAGAACAAATCTAGTAATGGTCGTACAGCTTAGCTATCCTTCTAAAAAAATGTTTAGAATAATATATATGTTATTTCGAAATAATAACTTTACCTTTTTTGGCCACTTTAAACATTTTGGTATTTTTTGTATGGGCCGTGAATGATGTCCTTTGTAAAACATGAAACAAAACCGTCATGGTCAAATAACTTGGGCCCTCAATCCAGACGCTTACATAAAGTGGCATAGCCTAAGGTCCAATTTCACCATGCTCTGTTAGTTAGTCAATGAAGTTAATCAGACAAAACGTCAAACAAAAAGTATGAAAATGACATTGTCAAATCTCGGGTTAGCTGCTAATCGTCTGTTAAATAACTAACAGAGTATGGTGAAATTGGGTATTTATCTCAGAAAGTACTCTCTCTGCAGCTCTAGCACGATAACGACAAATTCGCGCTCGGCTCACGCTGAAACTTCACTTTGATTGCGCGAGGGTCCCGCGCAAAGGCTTGCTTGCCCTATGGCGTTGTCAATGTTAACATTTTGGCGCTGTCACTATCGTACTCGGCCTTCTGGGTTAATATATTTCATTTAAGAATTTAGTAAAGATATTTAGAAATTCCTAAACCTTTAGAATGCGACATTACAGATTTCTGGCGGTTTAACTTACAAAATGTAGTAAGTACTTTGTATCGTTGCTTATTGATGGAACTCCATACTGTTACCAATGAAATACACGATTCTTACACTAGTTGCACTTGATTATTTTAGTTTTAGTTTTAATACTAAAAAGATGATATAATATAATCGCATGAAAATATAAAATCTCAAATAAACAATGAAAAATCAAAAAGTCTAACAGGTAAAAAATCTTCAGGACTGGATTAAGTCTTCGAAGACGATTCTGTCTTTGGTGGGCACGTCCAATAACTGAAAAAAAAGAAAAAACTGACTGACTAACCGCATAAAAGCTTCTATAATCCTACTGGTATTATACTCGTACTAATATTATAAACGTGAAAGTTTGTATGGATGTATGTTTGGATGTTTGTTACTCTTTCACGCTCAAACGGCATGATTAATTTTGATAAAATTTGGTATGGAGGTAGCTGACACCCTGTATTAACACACAGGCTACATAATTTTCACAAATTCCCACGGAAACGAAGTCCCGGGCGGAAATCAATTATACAGGGCTTTAGGTAAATCTCTTTCAACCTCTCGGGTGGTTAATCTAATCAGTCCATGAAACTGAACAACTTCCCCAAGGAACATAGATCAAAATACGAAAAAAAAACTTTTGATCTCCCATACAAAATGCGCTATATGCTGATGAAGTTTGTATGGATTTTTTTTTTTCGTATTTTGACCTATTGTTCCTTGGGGAAGTTGTTCAGTTTCATGGACTGATTAACCACCAGAGAGGTTGAAAGAGATTTACCTAAAACCCTGTAAGTATATTAAGGTGTCTTTCTAATGTGGGCCTTTGAGTGTGAAGAGTTTATTTTTTATTTTTAAACTTTAAACCTTCCTCGAGGAGAAATATATTTAAAAAATTTTTGGTTCTCCATACAACTTGTGTGATCACTGATCAGCTGATTGTCATAGCATGGAAAGAGAAATGCTAGTTATGTAAAAAGTCGACTATGAAAAATGTCACACAACTATTTCTGACGGCCGGTTTGGTCGAGTGGTAGTAACGCTGCCTCTTGATCGGTGGGTGAATTCGATTCCCGGTCGGGGCAAATGTTTGTGTAAAAGCAGGTGTTTGTTCTCGGGGCATGGGTGTTGGTGTCTGTCTATATGTGTGATCACAAGGGATAACCTTAGTGTGGGCCTTTGAGTGTGTAGCGATTATTATTATTTCAGACAGTGATAATACCTATGGGTTGGGTAAACCGTTTAAGAGGATCATCTCAGATTTTTTTCCATGCAAGTGGCGTCAATGGATCCCATCCCCCAACGAATCTCAGTAAAATTTTATATAGTGTCAGAATCACCAAGTCCGTACGTTTTGATTTTTTTTAGTAGACAAAAAGACATTTGAGACTAAAAGTCAGTATTTTTCTCCAAAAAAATTTCAACATTTAAGAGGTTACTGTCGAAAAACTAATAACACTTCTGAAAAAAGCAAAATGTACGGACCTTGTTTGTACGCTTTTGAATCGATAGAGACAAAAAACATCGATTTAATTAAGTTTTTGGGGTAGGCAATAACTCGGCATTTCGGTGAGGGAGCGCGGACTCATTTATTTATTTATTTTATTTCGCCATGTTGCAGACAACGCAACATTTAGTACGTCAATTACAAAATACATCTTAAATATATAAAATCTTTAAAGTAACCATTTAGATCGGCTCAAACCACGTCATAGATTAGCTACACAAGTTTACACGTTTGTCACTTTGGCTCTCTTTTAGGTAAGTAAATGAGCATTTTGTTGGATCGTACCAATTCGAAATATTCGTTAATATTGTATAGTGGGTTTAATGTCAGTATGTTCTTTATATGTTTAGAAAATTCAATGTCATGAAGATTTGTCAAAAATGTAGGGAGCTCATTGTATAGTTTGATTTTCAGGCTAAATCCATGTTTTGATGCTTTTGTTAGTCTAACTCTGGGCACAATAATTTTTTCCTTGTTTCTAGTATTGTATCTGTGTACATCTTTGATTCGTATCAATTTATCCTTTTGTATGTGAACTTCCATAAGAGAATTATAAATGAATAAAGATATAACAGTCATTATCTTATATTGTATAAAATACTTTCTAGCGGAAGTTCTTTTGTGAACCCCACTTATAATTCTAACAGCTTTTTTCTGCAGAATTAATACTCGCTTTATATCTGATCCATTGCCCCATACTGTAACACCATAATTCATTATTGAGTGTATATATGCGTAGTATACAGATAAAATAGCCATACGGTTCATTCATACGGTTTACATTTAGGTGTGTGTATTTAGCTAATAATAGACCCCCTAATACCCAATTGCAAGTATCAAAGGGTATCCGCCAAATCCCATAGAAAAAACCCCAGGCCCGGCGCTAAAAAATTTTATCTAATGTTTAAGACAAATAATAGTAGAAACAATGTGAAGTGTGGCTATTTCAAAATACGGTAGCCACCGATAGTATTATTTGTCTAAAATCTGAGATACAATTCTTAAGCGCCGGGCCTGCGGCAATTTTTTTAAATATTTTTTTTTTCTCTGGAAAAAAAACTAAGCCACCGAATTTTGAAATAGCGACACTTCACATTGTTTTTACTATTATTTGTCTGAAATCTGAGATACCATTCTTTAGCGCCGGGCCTGGGCTATTTTTAGCGGATACCCTTTTGATACCTACAATAGGGTAAGTACCAAATTTTGATACTTACAACATTAACCCAGCTACGACGAAACCGATGTCAATAACGTAGAATGCGTTGTCATTGACAATCAGAATAATAGTAAAGTGTCTTCAAATATAATGTGACAGCACTAGAAACGGAATGAAGATCATCTGATTCCTGCATAGCTGGTTTTCCACTCATTAACTTTTTAAATATTTCATTAATCGATGCAAACTCCTTTTTAGGCGTCAAAAGTTGATTAGTCTCATTCGGAATGGATTCGCCATTTTGTTTCTCAGTTTCGAATTCAGAACTCGCGCTTTGTTCGTCGACAACCAATCTCTCAACGACGACTTTCAGTTGTTTCAAAAAATGCCGGGAACCGTCCAAGATATTAAGGTCCTTTCGGTTGATATCGTTACTGTATTGCGCCTTTTCAATTGTATCTCGATTTTGTGAGTTCCGAGCTAAAACTGCTTCTAAATTCTGTACAGGAAGATGGGTCAAAGCTCTTAATATTCTGGAGTAGGGGATTCTGGCGAATCTCAGTAGATATTTTCGCAATTAGTTTTTTCTTGTAAGTTCTCGTTTTTTGCATTTTTTTCGACTGATGGCAGGATTTTGCTTACATCTTCTAAATTTTCCTTATTGCAAAGCGTATTCGTTTTCATTTTGTCGTGTTCATCGACAATCTCTTTATTTTCATCATCTTTTTCTTTAATTTTTTCAGTTTTTTCTGTAATATTAACAACTTTTCTTCAATTTTTTGATTCGTTTCGTCGATTTTATCATTTTTTTCTTTAATTTTATCATTTGTTTCGCCAATTTTATCATCTTTTTCTTTAATATTATTACTTTTTTCTTCAATTTTATCTTTTTTTTCTTTCATTCTACCATCTTTTTCTTTCATTTTACCATCTTTTGTTTTATCGCCTTTTGCTTTGACTTTATCACTATCCTTCACTTTAGATTTCGTTTTGACACCTTTTCTATCGGATCTCGAATTATGTGTATAGCGACTTTTATCGCGCGTCTCATTTATATTTGTCTTCGTAGTTTTAACATTCGTTTTTTCATTGTTCGATTCGCTGTACCGCGTTTTTGCAGACGATTCCTTTCCTGAAAATAAGTTTAAAAAAAAATGTGTAGCAAAGGTTAATACAGATGATATGAGTAAGCTCCCTTCTCGCTATAACCGAGGCAAGCGCCCGGCCCATTTGTCAATTAACTTTATTTTTACCGATTTTACTTAATAGATTTACGATTCTACTGACAGGTACAACACTACTGAGTTGCACCTTTTTGGCTGCTTGTTGGCGTGGCGCTCGCTCTCGGAGTCCACCGTTTTTGTATTCGGGTTGAAAAAGTTGTATTTTTGTTTCCAGGGTCTATTTAGTACAGAAATAGACCTTGAGAAAGGACATAGGCTTCACAGGCGGAAACCTAGTCTTGAATATAACAAAAATTAATAAAGGTTTATGGGCATTTTGGTTTCGGTATGGAACTGGGTACCGGCACCAATTGAAATAAATGATACATCGTTAAAAAGTTAATTTTTAACCGAAGGCTAGTCCTGATTCATTGTCCAATGGGCTATGTGCAAGATTTTTAAAATAATGTGTTTTTTTTTATTTTAAGCATATTTAAGGTCCCATATTCAAATAAAAAAGATATATCAAATAATTTTGATTATAGATAAAAAAATAATAAATTTTTAAAATTTTGGTTACGATTTGCTGCTTTTGACAATGCTAATTGGACAATGAATCAGGACTAGCGCTTCGGTTATTCATATTCTATAGAAAATTACCTTTTTAACGATGTATCATTTATTTCAATTGGTTCCGGTACCAAGATACATACTGACGTGAATATCATCAATTAAAGTATGTTTAATTGATTTTTTAATTGATGGACTGTGACTATGCCCTGAACTAAACCACCTTTACTGTTTGAAGGGAGGCTAGTCCCCCGCGGTGGGAATGTATGTAGGCTGATGATGATGATGACAAAACAAGGGGGCAGCTAATATCCACACATTTAATATTTTTATGTATTTTTTTTATTATTATGAGATGGGTTAACTCTTGACCTCAATCTTGACCAAGATCATAGATGAGGCCGACGATGAAGCGAGTTAACCCAGAAAACGCCTATTAAGGCACTGGTACTCCCACGCACCGACGGAACACAGCAAGCTGTTTGTCGTCGGTCTTCGGTAGGAGGGTGGTCGCGAACCAGACGGACAGACACAGAGCCTACCACACCGCATGGGATCCGAAGATGACACCATAGATTTAGAACAAATTGAGGTGTTGTCAAGGATGGATTGATACGAGGCAGGGCTCGTTGTATTTCCTTAGTCGCCACGTACGACTCTCACGGAAAGAGGTAGGGTAGTTATATTCTAAACCAATCACCATATTGGTTTGGGTGATAGCCCAGTTGGTAATGAGCCAGACTTGTAATCCGAAGGTCGCGGGTTCAAATCCTGGTGCGGGCCTGTACCGCAAAATTTGTCTTTCGGGTTACGGATGTCTAATTATCACTTGCTCAACGGTGAAGGAAAACATCGTGATGAAACTCGCCCGTCCAAGAAAATTCATTTTCGAAAGACGAGCAGTCCACCAACCCGCATTGGGCCAGCGTGGTGGACTATGGCCTAAATCTCCTTCGTGTTTCGAAGGGAGGCCCGTGCCCCTCGGCGGGGACGTATATGGGCTGTTAAGAAGAATCACCAAACGGTGAAAAAAAATATTTTGTAGCGTTTTTAATAATCTGTGGTAGGTGAAATGACTTACTTTCATTGTGTCTATTCGTGCTGACGCGTTGCGAAGTTACTTTTTCAAGTGTTTTAGATCCAGTATTCGTGTCCTCGCGGATTTCAACTGAAATAATAAATGAAAAAACAAGATTTAGGTAAAACGAAGTATTCATAACTCCACATGACTCCAACTATACCCTCTCCCATGACTCCCAACGCTCGGAATTAAAAATATTATTCATATGAATTTTTTGTTTTTGAGGTTATGTTTGGGATGGCAGAGCGGAACGGCGACAACCGCTTAACGCAACCACAGTCGTTTCTGGCACTTCGCCGGCCGCTGCCGCGGCACGCTCGCTTCGGTCGCTCGGCTCGTGCGTTGGGGTCGCAGTTCTAACCTTTTCTTTTTTTATTTTTCTTCGCTCGCTCGGCTCGTGCGTTGAGGGTCGCAGTTCTAACCTAACCTAACCCATTAAGCCTACTATCAAACCTACTTGTCGAGTTTCCGTTTCAATGCGTCTGTCACAATGCTATTTTGTAAAATTTGTAAAAAATTAACCATATTTTTTGCATAATAATAAGTTATTGTAATAATAATAATAATGAATTATTATATAAACAAAACCACAAAAATATCATTCAATTCATTCCAGCTCCTACAAGTGCAAAATGCGTTCCATTCTACGTAACTTTAAACGCTCATTAAAAAAAAACTAGGCGTCTCCGCGGGGCGAGGGGGGTCTCAATTTGAAAGGGGCAACCCACCCACCCCTATAAAAAACACCCCCAAATTCGTGATGCGAATTTCTATAGCCAACCCAAATAAAGTATATTCTACTGTACCTTGCTTACTAGACACAACAAAAACATCAGCATCCGATAGTATTTCTATCAGCTTCACTGAATCTGGGTTCATAGCTCGGTCACTTGATGTGAACCCTGAAAACAATTGAGAAAACAAAACTTTTATATTCCCAAATAAAATACGTAAATATCTATTCTATTCTATTCTTGTGCATATATGGCTCTGTCCTTTTAAGGTAAGACAATTTTGCCAATATCGAGGTTGGAAACTACAAGTGAACGCGGAAGAAAATTAAACAATTAAACAGTATTGAATGGACATCACGGTTTTCGAATTCATGGTATTTTATTGAGTGACGTTGTCATATCCAAAATGCAGAACAGTCAGGTTGTAAGTATATCGAGGAGATTTGATGGTAATAATAATAAATAATAACATTATTGTATCATTAAGTAAACAGATAAGTGTAAGTGTTAGTATAAGACTGTTTGTTCTACAATAAAAACAAATAAAATAAAATAATAAAATCATTTATTATCAGGCATCTAAGGCCCATAGATAAATACCTTACAGACTAACATACATATGAATTATAATTAAACAAAATAAAATAAAACTAACTAACACTATTTCCCGGGTGTTTTTCCGGGAGTGTCCGGGGGTGTAAGAAGAATATATAACAAAAATAATATCGGAATGCTTTCAGAATGTGATGTACACACGGCAGCACATCAGACTACACAAATGTTGACCTTGTATCGCCCTTAACTCGCTCGTAGGTAATAGCGTCGGCCTTCGTATAGATCTGTAGCTCGGGGACATTTATATTACAAAAAAAGTAACTGTTTGACTTTGTGTCTTGGGGCGGGTTACGGTCATTAAGACCTCACTTTTAGTATACAGGGTGTTTGGTGCATCGTGTGCCAAATTGAATGGGGTGATTAGAGGGGTCTTTGGCTACCTTGTCAGCCCCCATAAAAAAATCTTTATCCAAATGAATTTTTTATGCGGATTTTAAATATTTTTGGAAATATTTTGTAAGTCTACATTTAAATTTTAATTTAAAAAAAACTGTTAAGTCTAGCTTAATTTTTTTTTTATCTTTAATCTGTAACATTGTACGCTTCTACAGAAACCAAAATTACTCGCAATATCTAGTTTTTTTTCACTGACCCGCAAAGTTTTTTAAAATAAATAAAATAAAATTGAACGTCAACTTTCGATTTCAATTTAAAAAGAAAGATGAAAAATAAATGAAAGATGATTAAAGCGAGAAGAGCCCTTCGCTGGAAGGTGCCATATCACACGCCAGCTCCACTCATAACACGGCTGCTGGTCGGTGTGGTTGTGAGCAAGTATATGAAAAAAAAAAATAGTTCTCAATTTTGCCACCTGAACAGATAATGGTCCGAGTTCAGGGTCCCTGTATTCGTGTAAAAAAACATGTTTGATGTCAGGTCTGGGTGTTTGTATTCGTGTCCCAAGGGACTCACGATTTCGTAGTGCAAATGGGTAGCCTGATGTGCTGTAAATTACAAACTTACTTTATACTGTGGAAAGTATAGTACCCTTTATTATAGTTAAAAAAGCAAGTATTAACAAGACAACTTCATCTAGACAAGGGCACGGACATAAAGTCAATGGATGCTAATAATAATACATATAAATAAACAGACTTCAAAATATGAAAAATATAACGTACACCTACTGATATGTTTGAAGTCTGTGCGAAGGCGGATGATTTTTCGTTTTTTGAAGTCGGTTTAAATTTTTTATAAAAAAATATATTTATTTTTCTATTTTTAGTGTAAATAATAGAAAGTACTGCAGCATTTCTGCTTGCGATCTTTTTTATGTTCACTAATTCTGTCCGGTCTTGTTTTCTTTTTTATTCAATAGATTTCAAAATTTTAGAACTTGCTCCATTTTTGCTTTTTGTTTGGGATTGAAGTTGTCATTTTCATTCGACAAATTTTTTTGTGTGAAGATGACTGTTTTCTGTGTGTAAAAAAGGAACTGCTTTTATGCGTTTATGTGGTATATATATTTCTAATGACGGCCAACATTTAATATTAAAAAGGACATAAATAATTCTTTTGGTTTTATGAGTGGAAATCAAATTGATTATCAAAATGTAAGTTTTTCACTTTTCCCTTTTTTTGTTCTCACACGCCTACTCTACCTTACCTACGCTATACAGTACACTTTTTACAACATCTACTTCACGCTCAGACAAATACTCTATCAGGCTGTTCTTGCAACAGTTACGAGAATCCTGGGTCTTGTGGTTTAAATCAAATCTGGTTATCACCTGACCTGGGGGGATTACTTCACGACCTGCAAGGGGAGAATATCGTTCTTGTATAGGTTACACTAGCTTGACATTCTTACTATACTGAAATACTCATACATTTTATTTTTTTCTTTCTTTTAGGTATCCTAGTCCAATTTGGAATTTTTGTAGTTTCAGTGTTTTTATTACAACCTACTCGTAATAAAAGGCTGGGCTGAAAAACTGCTTAGAGAAGTCCGATAGATGATCACCCAAATTACGTTCGCCCCAACCTGAACCAGCCACAATTCCGTTGCGGATACTCCGGCGGCGGCACCAAGAAGACCATTTAGTTAAGTCCCATTGATCCATTCCCTAAATTCATTAATTTTCATAAACAAATAGCCAATTGTGATAGCCATAAATTTATCTGACAAATAGGTAGGAATTTTGTTCGTTAACGAATTAAATTTATCATCCTATTTGGTTCGGATACCAATTGAATATAGTTAGGCCACATGATTCGATTTATGAAGGTTATAGTTATTGTACTAAATTAACCAGCACTTCTTTCCCAAACAAAACTTCCAATCGTAATTTGCAGTTTAAATCGATTGGCCTACCCTACTGTTAAGTTAAAGTTTTAAATCTGTTGTGTAATTTTTGTTTTATCCTCTTGGTCCCAAATGTCGAATTGTTTGTAATGCTCAAATTTAATTAAACCTTGTATTTCTATAAATCTCGTCTACTTTATTTATTTTGTGTTTCGGCGATTACCACCTTTAAATTGATCGCTGAAGTACGTGAGAAACAATTAAAGTGCCTAAAAAACTCGACGGTTTCCCTCAATTTTTCTGGGATTCCATCATCAGATCCTGACTTGGTGACAATGGAACCACTTCTGGGTGGAGTATATTCTTTCGAACAAAAAATAGTTTTGGAAATCGGTCAAATGGTGGAAAAAACGGTGAACATTCATTTTCACTCATACAAACCAAACACAACCAAACGCACACATCGACAAGCTAGCTACATCACCAATTAAATAAATAAATAAATAAATAAATTTTAAATAAATTTTTATTGGGAAACCAACAGTTAATTACAGTTTTTGACTTAAATTTAATTACTAGATTCTAATTAACCAATTATAGGTATCCACTGGTGCATTCAAGGAACAAGCGTGTTACAATTACAATACTTTAATTTTGATAATTTAAAGACAAGATGAAAGATGAGTTACGGCCTCACTAATAATACCCACACATTGCGTAGTATAAGCTTATAACGACCAAAAACATGAATTAAAAATTTAAAAAACCCCCCACGCAAAAAAGTAAAGCGGACATTTAAAAAGTAAAAAATAATACCTTTCGTTGAGCCATCAAATTCATTTCAGAAATACCTATATATATTTTAATTATCGAAATCGATGGATGGCACGATAGGGTTTGCTCATTAAAATGGCGCTATAATGTCGCGTCGGGGTACCGCTTTAGTGAATCAGACCCAATCAAATGAAGGGTCAATCAAATGAAGGGTCTGATTCACTAAAGCGGTACCCCGACGCGACATTATAGCGCCATTTTAATGAGCAAACCCTATCGTGCCATCCATCGATTTCGATAATACGCCAGTAAAACTACAGTCGGCTAGTATGGCGAAAGTGAAATAAATTGCAATAGCAGCAATTCTTTTTTTTATTGATAGATTAAATTCCCGGCTATCATTTAACGTAAGAATCCAACTAAAAAAGATACAACATACATTTATTTTTATGAGTTAAGTTTTGATATTTTTTGTAAATTTGTACAAAAATGTTAATAAATAACTTTCTGCACTATTAATCTGATATCATCCAGTTGTTTGAAAGTAAATCGAAATCCAACAATATTTATGATTGATTATGCTATTTTTATTAACTTCAATGTTGTGATCTATACATATAATAAAACTGTAGAGGTCGAATTTCTGTACATAGAAAAAAAATGCTAAAAACCGAGTCAGGGGGATGTAAGAAGAGAAATAAAACAAATCCCGATTTTTTTAGATTTTTTTGTTTCTCTGTTTGTCTGTTTGTCTGTTTGTCTGTTTGTCTGTTTGCACGGGCTAATCTCCGTAACTGTTGGACCGATTTAAATGAAATTTTGCATAGGGGTACCTTATATCCCCGGTCAACATTTAGGCTACATAAAATCTCGAAATTTAGCCAGTAAATATAAAACCAACAACAAAAACCCCTGAAAAAATTCAAAGCTAGGTGATTTTCAGAACATTTTACTCATACCATAGAGATCAACGTATTTTTGACATATACATGGGCTAAAAGCAAGGACATGTTGTTTTTAAATTTATCTCTTTCGAGAAAGGCAAAGGAATCTGCATCCATACAGCCAGGTCTTCAATATATGTATTTCTTAGCTATGTCTTCAATTTATATTTCTTTACTTCTCTCATTCTCCGTAAGCCGATAGTGTTTTGTTTATGAAGAACTATGGCGGCGAGAAGCACTGCCGCTGGATCGGAGCGGATACACTGTATCACTTGAATTACTTTTTAACCGACTTCCAAAAAGGAGGAGGTTTTATGTTCGACTGTGTACAGGGTGGAATTTTGTAATGCCACCTGAAGGGAAAGTACTCTTAATACTGTAGATAGAAAATTGTACTCAAAGAAAACATTCCTTTATTTTTGAAAAGAAAGAAAACTGCATTCAAGAATTTTCGAAAATTCGCTTGCCCCAACCGGGAATCGAACCGACTAAAATCTGTAAGAATACCCTGTACTTTATTGCGTCGATCGTTAGGGTCAATTATAAGGATGAAATCTTTCTAACAAACTTGGTAAATTAAATGAAAGGAAGACTACGAAATCTTAAACCATTGTATATCTTTATTTTATGTATGTTCACCGATTTCTCCGCCATTTGGACCGATTTTCAAAATTATTTTTTTTTGTTCGAAAGAGTATACTCCAGAAGTCTTATTGTCACCAAGTCAGGATCTGATGGAATCCCATCAAAATCAAGGGCAACCCTTGAATGGAATAGGCACTTACAATGTTTCTCAAGTTCTTTCTATTATTTACGCCAAACATAGAAAAATATACACATCAACACTGTCTAGGGATATTGCATGATCTTTTATACAAAAGAGTTCTGTTTGAGAAGCTATAATACTATACTCGAGATACACTAATTCCACCATTTTCATACAAAAAGCAGAAAAAAGTGCATTTTTGTTTTCGTTTACGTCACGTTTAAAAAAAAACAATCAAACACACCTTTTTGTGTGTGTTTAAGCAATATGAAAAATTAAGCAATATCCCTAGACAGCGTTGATATTTAACTTATTTTTTCTATGTCTATGAGTACGTAGCATTTGATAAAAGGACCGGATTGAGATTTATGAGATATTTTGTATAAAAGATCCTTTCTTAATTTTTTGTCGGAAGTTTATTTGAGTAGTAGAGTTACACAGCCTGTGAATCGACGGTTCCTGGGTTCGATTTCCGTTTTGGGCAAACAAACCATACGAGGGAAACTTTAGTGCAGAAAGTTACAGTGTGAAGTGCTAATTAATTGATTTTATGATAGATAGATAGATTGACACTTTATTCAATTGACATAAAACAGCACAACACAGTAATAGACAAATAACAAACATACAAGTAAACATGAATCAGCAAGCAAACAATGAAGTAAACAGAGTAAGAAACAGAAACAAATAATTTTATAAAACTATTTTACACCGTGTTATCTGTATCATGCCAATCAAATTGGCGCTGACTCAGCATATTGCTGCAGTACCAGACTGCAGCGCTGGTATTCTGCCATGATGCTACTTATTGAGTTTTCTTTGTAGGTAATAATAACCTTTTTCTAACTTCATAAATTCACCTTTAAAAAAGTACTTTATAAAGAAAATCTGAGGGTGCTGCTCTATAGTTAGATAGACGTTATTTTTAAGAGCTATCATCGAATATAAGTGAGTCGGAAGAAATTAAAATTATTGTAACTGACTCACAAATATCCAAAAATAAAACAAAAACTTCTGTGCTGAACTGGCACTGAACAAAAAATTTGGAATGTGCCAGCTGCCAACCAAATACATTGTATTGTCGGTACAGAGGCCAGCGCATCAGGTTACTCCCTTTTCATTGCAAAACCGCTCTTATCACAACAGCACAGAGTGCACGCCGGTGGTAACCTGTTGGGGCCGTCCGTGCATTGCAAAATTTAGACAACGTATTATATACTCATAAACAATATGCCATTTTTTAAATTTTCATGACATGTAAAGTTATGTGACTTATGTTACCCCAACGAGGATTATAGGCGTATAATATCTAAAATATCGAAACTTTTGTCAGCTTCCCCATTAATAGTTCGGCTATTCTGCACTTTTTTAACGAACCAAAACTAAATACTTAATACAGTGTTAATAAGAACGAAGTTGATTAAGTATTTAGTCTTCAAATCTTAATTCGGCCCGAACTAAATGACATTATTCAATCTTCAGGATATCACTTTTTGAAAACAATAAAACGGCTTATTTTTATTTTTAAGCAAAGGAATCTATGGCCGTACAGCCGGTGTTTTCAATGCATTTCTTATTTTTAAAGACGGGAAACTCAATAGAAACTGACAATTGACATTTGTTTTATCAACCGACTTCAAAAAAGGAGGAGGTTCTCAATTCGACGGTATTTTTTTTTTTTGTATATTTGTTACGCGATTACTCCGGCAACTGTTGTCCGATTTTCAAAATTCTTTATTTGTTCGAAAGAGTATACTCCTGAAGAGGTCCCATATAAATTTTATCGAAAATGATTCAGCGCTTTTAAAAAAAATCAACAAAAACAAAATATACTACAAACTAGAACATCATCTAAATAAATGAATGACATTTCTGTTTGTAGTTATTTGCTAATAGGCATTGTAGTCCGCAAAAAACTAGATATCTACTTTGTGCGAGTTGTTGTTGGGATTGAAGTCGGTGACTCATACGTTTTTAACGTGGAAAATTATTATTAAAACCACTATGAATATGGTCTATATAGGTTTGATCTATGGCTTTGATGTTCTGAAATGAAATAAGGGCTATTTATTGATTTTTTGATTTTAGTTTACATCAAGCGTAGCATTGCGTATATAAGCCATGGATAAATATTATAATATTACTATTCTAATAAGTTTCTTAGTTTGGATCAAGCACTGACACCTTTGCTTATTTCTGCAAATGTCCATTGAAGGGAAAAGCTTAGTCATTTCTATCTTAAATTTAATTTTTTATTGAATCATTTTTACACAATTATCGCAAAGCACAATAAAAGCAGCGTGCTAGCTGAAATCTTAAATGCACGAGGTTGTCTTAGATACTGACATAGGTGACCTGTTTCAGAAACTTCTATTCCACTGAAAATCAAAAATAAGTCCGTAATTAGCACTAAGGAATTCGTGTGCCATTTATTGTACTTACCTAAGTAATAGGTCTTTCAACATACAATTTTCGTAAATTTTTTACTCCACATATTTTTATTTTATCAAAATTGATTTTTTATAAGTACAAAATCCTTACCTTTTTCACAGAAACGCGAAATACAATATAAATTAACCACTTTTTGTGGGATTGTTAAGACAACAAGATGTTTTAGAGGCACCACTGACTCATGTTAAGTGTTGATTGTCTATCTCTCTCAGTATCAAAAAATCAAAAACGACTGCTACTTAAGTATAGATCAGAGTCTGAGTCGCGTTCTATAATACGGACCTTAATCTATCAAAAGCAGTAACAATGGTATAGAAAATAAAAGCGATAGAGGAAACAACTATGTTTGACCTTTGTTTTCAGATCCAAAGTAATGTATTAAGTATCAACCTTATATGACATAGTTAGCCAAGTTTTCAAATAAAAAATATTTTTAGAAATTGCTTTTCCTTATGTGAACGAAATAGTTGCTATTCGTTCATATAACGAAAATATGAACGAAATAGTTGCTTCAATAAAAAACGGCAATTCATGTGTTGTGTCAAGGTTGTGTCAAAGTACAAACTCGGTTTATAAAAATACATACAACACGCAGACGAAGTTGCGGGCATCAGCTAGTATTAAAATAATAAGTAACTGTTGCAATAAAAAATATAATAGGCTAATTTTTTTATAGTATAGCTTGAACGATGTTGATAACTCAATTATTTTGAAAATCCAACTAGAAACGTAAAAAAAAATGACTTTTGCTATTTCTGTAGTCATTTTGCGGACAAAATAGAAATAGCGATAATTTTGGGTAGACTTTGTAATTTATGTTTTAAATAATACAATATTTTCGAAATCCAACAAAAAATTTTACATTTACCATTTTATTTCCAAAAATATAAATTGTAAGAGTTGCGCGGGTGGCGGAAGGGTGCGCGGGCAGCGGGCGCGCCATCCTGTCAATCTTATGGATGCTTCCATAATTTAGAACGTAATGATTTATTCGCCACGTATTGTTTACGTAATGTCGTTACGTAATTAAATGTCGGTTTTTCGTGTGTTAGATCCTTACTTCCTTACTAATATCATAAATGCGAAAGTAACTCTTTCTGTCTGTCTGTCCGTCTTTCACGCCTTAACTACTAAACCGATTTTGATGAAATTTGGTACAGAGATAGATTAGAACCTGGGAAAGGACATAGGCTACATTTTACCCCACAGTTGGGTACGATATAACATGTAGTCCACGCGGGCGGAGCCGCGGGTGGAAAGCTAGTTTAATATAAAGTGAAAGTTGTTTATTAATATAAGGGTAAGGCCGCCAAAACTGTCAAATATAACACAACAGATTTTGTGTTATCGTTACACAAATGTAACCCAAAAGTAACACATTTTTTGGTAAGTTTCATATCGATAGTTAAAATAATTACATAAATATAAGCATTATAAAATTGTACCGACTGCAGTGATTGTTATGGGGGAAGTTAGAAATTAATAAACAGCATTTTTTCAGGGTTAACAACGGTGAGTAGAAGTTGCTTAGAATGTTTTTGGGCGTGCTGCTAAGATGTTGACGGCGCATTTTCTTTTAATTTGCGATCCTTTTTCAATTTTCTCTTTACTTATTCTTTTTTTTTCTTCGTTATAGTTTTCTACTTTGTGTCTATACTGTAGTAGTTATTTTTTCTATGTGTATGAGTAGTGTTGTTTCATTATTATTTTTCTTCTGCTCTCTAAACTGTTCAGGATTCGTAGTTTTTAATTTTCTGGGTGCCTGCTACATTAACATATTTAAGCTCACAAGCAAAAATTACGAAATATGTCTACTGCAAGATACTAAAAAAACGACAAAATGCCACGCTAAACAATTGACAATTTCGACGGCCTTGCCCATAAATCAATATGTCTGAAATAGATAGGTGCAAAATATGTAATTTAAATTTATATTTTGATATCGTGCAAGTTGGTAAAAAGGGACTTGAAAGCTTGTTCTTGGCTAGTGAAACAAGGCAAGACGGAATCTTTCTACGATCTGCTGAACAACAGTCTTTTCGGCTACATAAAAGATGCAGAAAGGCATACATTAATCAAAAATGTATTGATGCTGCTGCAAAGCGACTTTGTGCCGGCGGCGAGCCGCTACCGCCACCGCAATTTTTTGATTTTGCGAAGACATGTTTTTTCTGCAACGGGGATGCCTCCGACGAATTCATCAAGGCTCAGTCGCAAAAACAAACATCTACAAAAGTATCGCGAGTTACTAGTGAGATGACTAAAACAAATATAATAATAAAGTTAACTAATCGCGGTGATGAATGGTGTGCAGAAGTAAGTACTTACTACTTATCTACTACCTATCTAATTTACTTAACCAACTCTTTTCTAATTTATTTGTCAAAAGAAAATCTTTGGTCAATAGCCAAATGGCAACATGTAGGTAGGTACCTATTAAAGTACCTACCCTTTAGGTTCAGTTACCTAAAGAATGCGAAAATAGTTACCCACCTAATGTCTAACTAGCATTGTTCCCTAGGGCATGAATTAGTTATTCCTATAGGTAAGTACGTACCTAATTTCTATGTTGTCCATGTCACTGTGATGATAATATACAAGATGTTGTTAAATCGATAATTTTGGTAAATTAGGTAGGTATAATTTGAACAACAAGTTTTTAGTAGGTACACTTAACAGTACACCAGGTTAAAAAAACAGTTGCACTACGAAAATGGTCCCTATTGCGAGTGCACGAGTGCAGTAAGGGAGAGC
Source organism: Aproaerema taeniolella (assembly GCA_949987775.1). NCBI lineage: Eukaryota > Metazoa > Arthropoda > Insecta > Lepidoptera > Gelechiidae > Aproaerema > Aproaerema taeniolella. The sequence goes on from OX465271.1 coordinate 7,244,816, forward strand.
TCAAGGTCAAAGTGGGGTAATCTGATGCGCTGTCGTGTGTGCCTAAATGATTACTAGGTAGGTACTTACCTATTCAATATATATACAACACCTACGTATTGTTATTTTTACGTAATATCTACCTGATATTTGGATTAAACTCACCCAACCAGCAACCTACCTACCTACCTATTTGATATTAGATCTGACTTTTAAACTAAAATTATTTAGCTTTGCGAACAAGTGCAAGTAGAATGAATGTCTGAGTGACCGTTTGAACGAATGGATGTATGAATGATGAATGATTGGTGTGCAATGCAGATATGCAGCGTAGACAGTTACTTTAATGAACTTTTCGTTACGTACATTTATAGCATACAATTGCACTTTTCAAAGAGAGAGTAAAGTAGTTACTTACCGATTTTCTTACACTTAGCCATGTTTTGTGGATTGTCGGATGCCTGATGAGATATTGCAAAGTTACAGACGACCCAATCAGTATTACAATAAAAATCGTTAGGTTTAATGTGGAATTCATTTTTAAACGTTTTTGGTTACCAAATACTAAAGAATCGTTAGATGAAAACGATATTCACCGCGCGATGTCGAAGAGCGTATCTTAACGAATTTCAGACAAATATGATATCTGATTATTAATACCAAGTGTGATGTATGTCGAATAGATTTAAATTAAAACCATAAGAAATAAGCTACACTTTTTTATTTTATTAAAACTAAAATGCCGTTAACTGTCGCATAACGACAAAGAAAATATCGAGGAAAAATTTAAAACTATGAATCCTGAAAAGTTTAGAGAGTGGAAGAAAAATAATAATGAAATAACACTACTACAGTATAGACGTAAAGTAGAAAATTATAACGAAGAAAAATAAAACGGGCAAGTGCAAGTTGGACTCGTGCACGGAAGGTTCCGTATCTTTACCTATAAAACCGGCCAAGTGCGAGTCGGACTCTATAAAAACCATTATCTCTATGAAAATGGCAAAAAAATCACGTTTGTTGTATATTTAACTTAAATAATTAATTTATTCTACTTTTTAGTATTTGTTGTTATAGCAGCAACCAAAATACTTTATCTGTGAAAATTTCAACAGTCTAACTATCACGGTTCATGAGATACAGCCTCGGACAGACTTATCTATACAAACGAGCAAAAAAATCACGTTTTTTGTATGGGAGCCCATTAAAAAAAAAATTATTGTGGTTTTTAGTATTCTTGTTATAGGGCACATAGAAATACATCATCTGCGAAAATTTGAACTGTCTAACTACCACGGTTCATGAGATACAGCCTGGTGACGGACGGACGGACAGCAGAGCCTTAGTAATAGGGTCCCATTTTTATCCTTTGGAACCCTAAACAGAATAACTAAGTAGAAAATGGAAAGGGATCGCAAAAAAAAAAAGAAAATGCGCTGTCAACATCTCAGCAGCACGCCCAAAAACATTCTAAGCAACTTCTACTCACCGTTAACCCTAAAAAAAAATGCTGTTTCATTATTACTTATTTTCCCCTTAACAATCACTGCAGTCGGTACAATTTCATAATGATTATAAATATGAAACACGCTTTACCCAAAAAATGTGTTACTTTTGGGTTACATTTGTGTAACGATAACACAAAATCTGTTGTGTTACATTTGACAATTTTGGCGGCCTAACCCTTATATTAATATACAAAAATCAAATCAAACGAGCCCAAATTCAAAGGGTTTAATAGTTACCGTTGAAGAGTTCCACCATCTATCTTCTCGTGTCATCATCAGATCAGCTCGATGGAACCAAATTATTGTATAATTGTATTGTCATCGGTATTACATACTCGTACATCTGCAAAATTTCAAGTCATCGTAGCTGCCAGGCTGGACCACGCCACGCGCCATCAAACTATTTTAGACCGTAACACCGCTACACTACGCTCAGTTTGGAATGGGCGATTTTGTTATTTTCTTGAATTTTTCACGAAAAATGTTGGATTTTGGTATTATTGTCTTTTTTTCAGTATTGTCAGAGAAGTCTACCATTTTTTATACCTATTACTTTTTTGCCATGCGTTTATAGCTATATTTTATAAAAATGTACAAAAGTTAAATAAATATAATTGGATTTTCATAAGTATGCAATCATAAACTATATCCAAATCGATTATAAACCAGTTCAGCTAACTATTATTTTTTTCGCATGAAACCATAAATCCTAATCAATTAAATTTAAATTTTTTGAAAAACAAAAATAAGGTGATGATTTTTGGTTGGATTCTGTTACTTTTATATTTGTTACAGGTACCTCTATCATGAAAACTGTTCACTTAGTTATTACTATTTTTGCTGAAAATTCTAGGCCTTTATTCGCATTTTTCTTTTTTGAGGTATTTCTATATAATTTTTTAGTTGGATTCGAAAATATAGTCATTTTAAATAGGATGAAAGGCTGATTTACAAAAATACAGCCTATTGCGAATTAATGTTTTGCCAAACCGTAGTTTTACTGGTCTATAATTAAAATATATATAGGTATTTCTGAAATGAATTTGATGGCTCAACGAAAGGTATTATTTTTTACTTTTTAAATGTCCGCTTTACTTTTTTGCGTGGGGGGTTTTTTAAATTTTTAATTTAATTTTTATTTCAAAATTTTTAACTTATTTCAAGGATGTGCTAGTGTTCTGGATATCCTAGCCGCAGCATCAGCTCACCGTGTTGCCACCATTGCATTGTATGCAGAATCAAATACTGAACAAAACGAGTCCAAACACGACATATCTGCTTTTATTTTTTCAAAGATGTGCTAGTGTTCTTGATATCCTGGCCGCAGCATCAGCTCACCGTGTTGCCACCATTGCATTATATGCAGAATCAAATACTGAACAAAACGAGTCCAAACACGACATATCTGCTATTATTTTTTCAAGGATGTGCTAGTGTTCTGGATATCCTGGCCGCAGCATCAGCTCACCGTATTGCCACCATTGCATTGTATGCAGAATCAAATACTGAACAAAACGAGTCCAAACACGACATATCTGCTATTATTTTTTTAAGAGTGTGCTAGTGTTCTGGATATCCTGGCTGCAGCATCAGACCAAGAGTTCCATAATCCTGCATAGTTATTAAGCATACATGAGTGTTTCAAGTTTTAGGTCACATGTATGTTTGAAAGTAAAGTAAATACACATTAAGAGTCTAAGAACCCTACCGCAGCTAACAAAAGAGCTGATGACCTTGAAACGGCTGAACCGATTTTGATAAAACGTATCTAAGAACCATCGCCAAAAAACCTGCTTGTAAATAAAAAAAAACGCATCCAAATCGGTTCACCCGTTTGAGAGCTACGGTGCCACAGACAGACACACAGACACACACACACACACACACATAGCGGTCAAACTTATAACACCCCTCTTTTTGCGTCGGGGGTTAAAAACAGTGTTTGCGCGTGTTATACGCTGTGCATGATTTATTAATAGTAAGAACGTTAATATTTAGAGTTTCACAGTTGTAAAGACTTGAATTTTATACTAGTTCCACTTATTTATTTTATATTTTTATGCGACCGGTTTCGATTACATTATCTTCAGGCGTGTCTTAGATTTAAACTAAATGTAGCTACCTATGTATTGTACTTCCAAAGATAAGAACTAACTACGGGGGAAAAATGTTTACTTTCGAGTGTTTCGAGGGAGCAAAGTAGCTGTTTAACCAACAACCTTCGATTATAAAAAATATCAGTTCAGAAAATAAATTCAAACACAGTCTAGCTAAATACATAACACAAAAATATACTTGAGATTCGGTTAAATAATCTGACTGGTTCCCATTTATTACGTGGTGCTATCTTCAAAAAACTTTGTTGACTGTTTCTTGTATTATATTTAATTTATCGATTTAATTTTAGTAAAACGTCTGTGTCTTGACGAAACGAACGATAATATCTATACTTACTTTAGTTTAGTTTTTCAATATTGTTATAAATAAATAAATAAAATAAAATTCATTTATTTCAGGCACAGGTCCCATATTACATTCATACAACTTACATAAAATTTTACATTCATACATTTTACATTCATACAACTTACATAAATTAAATTAAATGATTCTTAATGAGAATAAAGAAATTCTATAAACCTAACATACATAAAAAAATACAGTCACACATAGAACATTCTTCTTTCTTGATGTCGGTTTAAAAAAAAACCTGAGGTGCTGCTATCTGTACGTACCTATATATTTATGCACCAGCCTGGGTTGCCTGGAAGAAATTGCTACCTAGTAATAAGGCCGCCTTGTTGTACGCTATGTTTTATGTTCTGTTAATTGTACTGTATGTCACTGTGTGCAAATAAAGTATATTGTACTGTACCTTGCTTACCAGACGCAGCAATAACATCAGCATCCGATAGTATTTCTATCAGCTTCACTGAATCTGGGTTCATAGCTCGGTCACTTGATTTGAACCCTGAAAACAATTGAGAAAACAAAACATTATCAGAATGCTTTTAGAATGCGATGTACACACGGCAGCGCATCAGACTACACAAATGTTGACCTTGATATCACTTGCTCGTAATAACGTCGGCTTTCTTATAGATCTGTAGCTCGGGGACATTTATATTACAAAAAAGGTTACCGTTTGTCTTTGTGTCTTGTGGCGGGTTACGGTCATTAAGACCTCACTTTTAGTATATAAAACGGCGAAATCTATAATAATTTCACAAAGACAAACGGTAACCTTTTTAAATAAATGTCCCCGGGCTACAGATCTAGTAGTGCAAATGGGTCAATTAACGTGCTGCTGTCTGTACGGAGAACCATACATCAGGTTACCACACGCGTGAACTTTGTGCCATTACGATAAAAGCGTTTTTGCAACGAAAATAGAGAACCCTGATGCCCTGGCCTCTGTACATTGCTGGTTTTCATGTTTTATGCTGTTAACCGTTTTTATTGCAAAATAGACTGTATTCAAGTAAGTAAATAATTTAATTTTGAAGCAGAACATATTAAAAACAAGATTTTTTTTTTAAATCTGAACATCTCCCACAGTCTAGGCGCTATAGAGACCACTTTGCTAACCATGTTAATAACTTGCCCAAGGGCCTCGTTACCCGAAAAGGCTAAAAAGACATAGTATCATGGACTTGCATGAGAGATGATTAAAGAGAGAAGAGCCCTTCGGTGGAAGGTGCCATCTCACACGCCAGCTCCACTCATAACAGCTGCTTATAGTGCCCACACTGATTGCAGTTAACTGGACAATAACAAAAAAATGTGCCGGAAAAAAAACTGAAGGAAAGGCACTAGAATATAATTTAGTTTTTACGAGGCTATCTCAAACACCCGTATATGTCCCCACCAAGGAGAGTAGGCCCTTTACGAAACTGAGGTAAAAAACATTCTTTATACAGACTTTGTGAGAAAAGGGGATGAGCTTCTTCCGAGTGAGCTTGCTACATCATTGATCACATCTTGGCTACTGAACTAGATTGTGGTCAAGAGCAAGCCCTATTAGTATTAGATGTGAGTATCTATTTCAGGTTTCTTCGTTTTGTTTTTATTAATATTTGAAAAATAAACAAAACCAAAAATAAATCTAACAGATAATGTAGGTATTAGAACTTATTAAAAACTCACATTTGTTACCAGCATTATGGTCATCAGTGCCATTTTCTTTATAATTTCTGGTTTGCTTCTTTGTTAGTAATAAACAAATTCGGGAGTTGTAATCTAAAACAGAAAATAGCTAATATATTAACTTGGAAATATTGTTTTAATACGACACGTAGGTAATTTTAACCATGAATTATTTTAAACTGCATAAGTAATACTTTTTGATTACCTATGTGCTTCAGAAAAACTTCAGCTGCCAAATCTACCCAGGCATTCTGTACCAGCCAGTAAGTGGGATTTAGTATTTTGCTGTGTCGTGGGTAAAAAGCTGTCAACCTATCACTATACTCTTGTAATCCTTTATGTATTTCAAATGTGGCGTCAAGTGGTTCTAGAAATACATGACGTTCTGCCTACCCTGTAGGGAATTATAGGCGCGAGTGTAGTCCCCTGGTGTCACACGACGTTTTTCAATACATTTTGTGAAAAAAGTCAATAAAAAACAAACAAATACAATGTTTTTTTTATTATATTTTTTGTGTATCAAAATTAGCGGGCAAAGAATTCAAATATTCAGCCTTCTTGTTTTTCTCGTTAGATAAAATCCTTAGGTACTTTAATATCTTATATGCGAAAGTAACTCTGTCTGTCTGTCTTTTACGCCTAAACTACTGAACAGATTTTTATGAAAAAGTCCCGTAGGCTGCCCCTTTTCCGACACGCCGATAAGGAAAAATCACTTCGACAAAATTTTGTAAACGCGGTGACATACTTTTTTAAATGTTTTTTGACAAGGAACAAGAACGAACGAATGAAATGGTGTTTCGTCGATTACATTTACAGCAGATATTAAACAGCGTTCACAACAGAATGAAGATAACATTGATGATATTTTATGATGAAGATGTACCTATCTATATGGGCTATCTCAGTGGCAAATATCTTTTATTTGAAATAGATATTTAGGAACTGCAAATAAATGTCAAGTGCATCAAAAAATAAGACTTGGCTCAAAGGTCTAGTAACCAGGCCATAAACAAAAAATGATTTAATGATTTAGCTACTCGACGCTAGATGGCGATAAATAGAAAATAATTTCCAACACTTAACTAGAGGGCGCTATATAAGAACGAAGAAAAAACAATAACGCAACGCACCTTCACAATGTCTCTGTAAGTACCTAGCGATTGACCATACCCTGCGTTTTAACGAATACACTAAATAATTAGTTCTACATTTGTTCTATCACACGGAAATCCAGGGTCGGACCGGCCAAACATTCAGGGTGGCATTTGCCGTTTGCCAGCCTGAATGCATTACCAGTGGAAATTCAAAAAAAGTTTACTAGTTTTTTGACCCCGACTTATAGAGTTACCCACTTAGTATTTTAGCTTACCCGCTTACGTGAAGGATATTATCATGCTTACCCGCATGAGGGATATTCACACATAATTTTAGGTATGAGGATTAGGTATGAGAAATGGGACCTGAGGATTAGAAGAAGAGATCACTTTTTTTTTTATTAATGAAGGGTTCGCTCTTGACCACAATCTAGCCCAAGGGCAAAGATGCGGTCGAGGATGTAGCAAGCTTACCCAGAAGAAGCCTATTCACTCGAACTTTAAAGAGATTCGGGTTGTATGAGCTCGGAAATACAGACGCAGGCAGGGAATTCCATTCCCTAGTAGTGCGCAATACGAAAGATGATAAAAAGCGCTCAGTGCGAATCCGTGGGATATCAACAAGATAGGGATGGTACCCCGCGGTGCGTCTGGACGTCCGATAGAAGAATGGGGCAGGCGGAATGAGCTCATGCAACTCCTGAGCACACTCCCCGAGTACATCTTATAAAAAATACATAGGCAAGCTACTTTGCGTCTATGAGCTAGGGTTTGGAGCTTATCTTTTACTAGCTTCCTGTCACCGATGAGTCTCCTAGCTCTGCGGTCCACCGAGTCCAGTGTGGCTAGTTGGTAGATACTTGGCCGAACCATTCCAGAGGTGACTGCAATACTCCATGCACGATCGGACCTGTTTTAGTGATGAGGCTGCCTTTTGCACTTATGTTAATATCTCCAACTGTTTTTGTTTTTGTTTACGTGTGCAATAAGATTTTATTCATTCGTTCATTAGATCTCTTTATGCTCTGTTTCGCCACTTTGCTTGAAGGCACGATAGCTCGTCAGTTGGTTAGAGCCCAGCAGATCAGGGACCTGATTTTTGAAATAATAGAATTCCTATTCGCATACGAATTGACAAGATTTGTTATGAGATTCTCATGCGAATCTTGTCAATTCGTATGCGAATTGGAATTCTATCGTTTCAAAAATATGTCTCCGGGTCGTGGGTTCAGGCGCAAGATTTTTGAATCACTCGCCTCGTTTCTAACGATATCTTTTATGAATTTGCGCTTATTCTATTGATTTCCGAACTTTTTGATCACTACACTTCAGCGAAAGGGTCTTAGCACTAAAGGAATTTAGTAGTTGAAATTTTTAAAAATCAATAACATCGACGCAAATCAACGAAAGATATCGCTCGAAACGAGGCAAGTGATTCAAAAATAGTGCCCCTGGTCAGAGGCGGCCTTAGGGGGTGGCGAACGGGGCAATCGCCCAGGGCCTCGCTCTTGCAGGAGCCTCGCGCAACAACCCAAGCAAATTTTATTAAATTATTTAGAATTTCGGATTTTGATCCTTAATTATTTATTAAGGTTATAACATAACTGTAAATTAAAATAAAGCTAGTTAACTAGTTGATAAGGGCACCCGTTTCCGCATTAAGGCTCTAAGATGGCCCTTTACGCGTGTAGGTCGGTGGCTATTCCATTCCAGCCACCTCAGCTCCGACCAGAAGCTCAGAATCCTCCTGGGGAATTCACAGGCTTCGCGAAGGTAGGATTTTTGCCCATTGGTCCGCCACTCCCACGCATTCCAGGATTACGTGGGTGACTGTTTCATCAGCCTCTAGGCAGCCCCTGCAAAGGGGGCTGTCGGTAGCGTTTAAAACGAATAGGTGCTTGGTTAAAGCACAGTTGCCCATGAGGGTACCCACCATTATTGGTAAGTACTTCTATTTAGGCCGAGCAGTCTTCGCGTAGGTCCGGTTAGGACCTCCTTTGACTGCTGACAGGTGGTTAAGTGATATGGGCTCCTATTTCCGCATTTAGGCTCTTAAGTGGCCCATTATGCGTGTGGGTCAGTGGCTACTGCAGCCACTTTAGCTACGTCCAGAAGCTCAGAATCCTCCTGGGGATTTCGCAGGCTTTGCGAACGACCTTATATCTGCAAATATTTTTGCCCGGTGTTCTGCCACTCCCATGCAGTCCAGGACTACATGGGCGACTGTTTCATCAGCCTCTTGGTGATCTTTAATACAAATAGGTGCTTGTTCAAAGCAGGGTACCCACTGTAAGGTACCCCCGTAAGGGTACCCACCATTATTCGTAGGTTATCTCTGGATAAAAGCAGTCTACGCGTCAGGCGCGGGAAGGGTCCTGTAAAGGCTTTCTTCGACTGCCGACAAGTGGTTACGTTTTCCCACCAGTCTTTGTGTTGCAAAAGGATGCGTGCTCGGATCCAGGTCCGTACTTGGCTAAATGGAATCGGGATAATTGGCACAGGGCCTGTCAAGATAGTGTCTGATCCCTTCCTAGCCAATTCGTCTGCCGCATCATTATCTATGGAACCGTTATGCTATGCCCCTTAATCCATTGCAGGGTCACCTGTTGGCTGAATATATTTTATTTAGCGCTTGGTGGCATTCGGTGATAATGATAGGTCCGAAAGTATATGAGTAATTTTCTAGGGCGACAGGTGGTTAACGAGTACGTTTGCGAATCCAAGTACGAAATTGGCTAAAGGGCATTGGGATAATTAGCACAGGGCCTTCCAAGTTGGTATCTGATCCCTTCCTAGCCAAAATGTCGGCTGCGTCGTTACCCATCGATCCACTATGCCCCTTGATCCGTTGTAGGATGACCCTGTTGGCTGATGCTACTTTGTTCAGCGCTTGATGGCATCAAGTTAACTAATTATTTCATTCAAAACATATTTGAAAAATTAAGTATTATGTGAAAGTAATATCTTGAAGATCGGTTTGCTATGCGAAGAAGATCACACTTAAAGAACAGTTTTTTAATCGCATAACACTCGGGTCAGCTCGGGAGTCGGGACATAATTTTCTGCTCCTCTATCTTTCAGCCCTTGCTATTCTTTCTATCGAAAATGACGATTATTGTGTTTTAATTAAAGATTTTAGTCTTAGTGTAAATCTTTCAATGTAAAATATTTAAAAACTCAAATTATATTTATTTGTATAACTTTAGCATTTCTCGTCAAACATGACAAAATTGATAAACCAAACAACCAGACCTACTTTTTCATCACATACTTTTCACGAAGGACGAAGGGCCTCGCAAAGACCTGCCGCCCAGGGCCTCGCAATGGCTAAGGCCGCCTCTGCCCCTGGTCACATTCGCGACAAACATTTTTCATTTTTAAAATTAACCCGTCGCGCACTTATTTACAGCGAGTGCGATACAAATCGTGCCAACACACGGCACGGGTGTGCAAGAATCGCGCGTTAACATATTTTCCACGTTAAAAACGTATGAGTCACCGACTTCAATCCCAACAACAGTTCGCACAAAGTAGATAACTAAGTAGTATTTTTTGCATACTACAATGCCTATTAGCAGATAACCACAAACGAAAATGTCACTCGTTTATTTCGATGATGTTCTGGTTTGTTGTATTTTTTTGTTTTTCTTGATTTGTTTAAAGTCGCTGAATCATTTTCGATAAAATTTATATAGGACCACCTCGATCCTTTTTCGAACAAAAAAATAATTTTGAAAATCGGTCCATAATTGGCGGAGAAATCGATGAACATACATAAAAAAAAGAATACTTACATACAGTCGAACATAGATAGAACCTCCTCCTTTTTTGAAGACTAACATTATAATCTGATATGACGTTCGTTGATTTGTTCATGTTTGCGAAAGGAGTGCAGTAATGCATTCAACACATGCATTATATGATTCCCAATCCAAGGACGCACTAACCAGTCGAAAGTGAGTTTGTTTTTTTTTTTTAATTTTGTGGCCTGGTTTTTGTTTGTTTGTCTGTCCAACTTTACCAACTCAAATGTCCGTAAAAAATAAGGATTTTATTATTTTCACGCGGGAAATATGTATAATTATCGTAGTTTTTCGTTTTTATTTAGTCTGATAACGAATTTACCTCGTAAAAGATTCTTTCCATGCTGGACTGGTAGTGAAAGAAAAACTAAGAATGTGCCAGCTACCTTCCAGGTATACAGTTAAAGTCTGTAAGTGGGATGCGAGAGTTTTTGAATTGAATTGAATTGAAAAACATTTATTGTCAGGTACTAGCCCCATAGTCACAATACAAATATTAAAATTAAATTATAAAATTAAATAAGAACTCAAATTAAATTAAAATTAAAATCACATACAAATAAATACAAATAATCAAATTAAATAAATGAAATAAAAATAAATCAAAACATTAAATAAATTACCAATAATGATTAATTATGAAATAAATAAAATTAACTTAAATTAAAATCTAAATTTAAACATGGTTACGAAACATGCAGATGCACCCAGTGAGCGACAAATGGCGAGTCCCATCTGTCTGCAACAGTGTTCAGGATGGTGTTGGGGCTACCGCGCACCCGCGCCAGCATGGCGGCGCAGCGCCTGCGCATGATGGCATGGAAGCCGTCCACCTGCGCCTCCGCGAACATTCCGGACGCGCTGCAGTACCGCGGCAGCCGCATCAGCACCCTGAACGCATTGTTGTATTGGACGCGTATAGCGCGCTGTATGCCCTCTGCGTATACCCCACCCACAGACTGCAAGTGTAAAAGGATTGACAATAGGCTCTAAACAGCGTAACCTTTGCTAGGGTTACGGATTGTTACCATATGCCACAAAAAAGGGATCATTGACATTCGATTGCTTATAACTTTTAAACGGCTGAACGAACTTTGATCAATATAGCTTCGAACCATCTCGATTACGTCAGTTTCAAACAAAAAATCTCATAGAAATCGGTCCATTCGTTTAGGAGCTATGATGCCACAGACGACAGATACGCAGATATATATTAGATATAGATAGAGAATACAAGTCAAACTAATAACACCCCTCTTTTTTGTGAAATTCGGAACGGTCGGCAACATACATCGCTAACGCTAACGGGGTAGGCAGAGCATCAACGGTTCTAGCGAACTTCTTGATGCCACGTTTGATACAAATTGTGAGGGTTATCAGATGGAACAAGTTGTATATTGGTGAGAGATGGTCAACCTTTCGCCCATTATACAACAAAACCCTCGTATCCCACTCACAGACTTTTACTGTAGGTATTCTTACCGAGGAAGAGTAGGTAGCTGGCACATTCTAAGTTTTTGTTTCACTCCTAGTCCAGCATGGAAGTAACGGTCGGCAACGCTAGTCGCAAAGTCAAAAGTGCTAAGTTAATTCACTATTTATCGCTAATGTTTTTATCGCTTTTTAATAATAATAATAAAATCATTTATTATCAGGCATCTAAGGACCATAGATAAATACCTTACAGACTAACATACATATGAATTATAATTAAACAAAATAAAATAAAACTAACTTAACACTATTTCCCGGGTGTTTTTCCGGGGGTGTCTGCAACCGGGAATCTCCCTCGGAAACGGCGGAACACCACGCCCTGCGGCCAAAAGCTCTCCTTCGTGACGGTCTCCAGCATGAACGTCGGCGGCGTTTTAACCGTGTGGCGATCGGTTGAGAATAACACCACCCCATCTCTTTCCGTGGGTGTCGTAAGAGGCGACTAAGGAAACACAAATGAGACCTGCCACCTAGTAATCCATCCCAGGCAACGACACTTCATTTTTTTCTTCTGAATCTGAGGTGTCGTCCTATGGTCTCATGCGGTGTGGTACGCTCTGTAAAGGGCCGTCTGGTTCGCGACCACCCTCCTACCGAAGTCCGACGCCAAACAGCTTGCTGTGTTCCGTCGGGGCGTGGGAGTACCAGTGCCTTTATAGGCATTTTCTGGGCTAACTCGCTCCATCGTCGACCTCATCTTTGACCTTATGGTCAAGATTGAGGTCAAGAGTAATAATAAAAAAATGTGCTTATTATGACGTTTTCAAGAAACATTTTGTATGTTCTATGAAAATAAAGCAATTTTTGACTTTTTGACTTCTGAGTCCTAATTTCATTCTTCGTCTTGTCGATATCCGACGAATTTATCCTATGATACCGCATAGACCAAGTCGATAACCATTGATGACTTTGTCATACATTGCTTTTATACAAGGTAACTTACAGTATAAATCACTTTGTACGAATGCAATGTAGGTATGTCGAATTTGAGCAGATCAATCGTAATCGACTGAATAATAACCAGAATTAGATAATTACCAGTTTGATAATAGCTAATGGGCCTTTTTATAATTCGAAATACAAAATTGTATTACCATTGCCTCCTATGTAATAGTAATACTTACTAGAGACTAAGAACATAGGGGGCAATGGTAGGTAATTCACATTTTGAAGTACCGTGCCGTGCCGTTCGAATGTTGAAGACTATTTACACGATAATTAATAAATTCCAAACACAAAAAAAAACAAAATTGACTAAATATAAAACACACACACAACCGCTAAAGCACATACATAGCCCACAAGTGGCCTTAAATTAGTTGGCGTTTCTACCCTTAAGACTGAGGAACTATTCCCCATTTGAAATTCGCAAAAAAAATCAAGTTTTCATAGTACTAAGGCAATAATCAGCTGATCGCTCAAATTGTATGGAGAGGTAGTTTTTTTTTTACAAGCTTTTATTTAGTTTCACCTGTCCCGGGGTCTGTAAAGAAATCTTGAAACTTTTTGACCCTGTTCCCGGTTTCCGATTGAGCTGAAATTTTTAACGACTTCAAAAAAGGTGGAGGTTCTATGTTCGACTGTTTGTATTTTATTTTTATGTATGTATGCCAATTATGAACCAATTTTCAAAATAATTTTTCTCTTCGAAAGAGGTGGTCTTGGTCTGCCTCCTAGTAATCCATCCCAGGCAGCGGCACTTCATTTTTTTCTGAATCTGAGGTGTCGTCCTATGGTCTCATGCGGTGTGGTAGGCTCTGTAAAGGGCCGTCTGGTTCGCGACCACCCTCCTACCGAAGTCCGACGCCAAACAGCTTGCTGTGTTCCGTCTGTGCGTGGGAGTACCAGTGCCTTTATAGGCATTTTCTGGGTTAACTCGCTCCATCGTCGACCTCATCTTTGACCTTATGGTCAAGATTGAGGTCAAGAGTTAACCCATCTCATAATAAAAAAAAAAAAAAATCTGTTCTCTATACTCCAGAGGTGGTCCCATATAAATTTTATCGAAAATAATTCAGCGCTTTAAAAAAAATCAACATAAACAAAAAAATATTACAAACCACAGAACATCATCCAAATAAATGAGTGACATTTTCGTTTGTGGTTGTGTGCTAACAGGCATTGTAGTCTGCAAAAAATACTAGTTGCTCCGGCTGACGGCGGGAGCCGGAGACTCGGAGCACGATGAAGGAATAAGGAATAAATATTAAGCAGGATTACATTTATTGGATTACTTTTTTTTTTTTTTAATTACACTTAATTTTGCATCCACAGACTTGATGTCCGTGCCCTTGTCTTATTATAATTTATATTTTTAATACTAATTTTACATTTTCAACAGATTTTATACTCCATTTGAGTTTACAATAAATACATATAAAGAAACTAAAATATACTTAAATACATTTTTATTCTGTTTATTTACCTAAGCCAGCGGTGGTTTCTGTCTATTGTCTCCAGTCCTTAAAGCATCGATAACAACCGTATCCCGATTTTTGATTGCCATTTTAAGGTTATAATCAATCACTTTTCCTCGGCCCGCCGCCTCTGCTTCTTTGATAAAACTGCCTATCGCATCATTACCGTCATCCGCGTAATATACACAGCTGACGGTATGACGCGATACGGCAACCACTGCATGTGGGATGCTGTTGTGTAGCTCCTGCCTGGTTGTTATAGTACGAACAATTACCACGTTTTCGTACGTTAGGCCCTGTGCTTCATGTATGGTGAGGACGCGTGATCCAGTTCCCGACCCGTATCCTTCACATTTCAGGGCTTCCTTTTCTGCCTGTGTGTGGACAAGGTACAACGTCTTATATACACACTTAAACTTTTAACGTTAGTATAATAAAAACAGCATCATAGTATTAGCGGGCGTGCGCCTGCGACGGATATTCATATTTTTTTTTACAAATTAATATAGTATCTAGAGGTAATATGGACTTCTAGTGCACTGCAAATACGTAGGTCATCCACAGCTTCGACGGGGTGGTGCCATTCGTGACCGTACCTCATTGCATATAAGTAGGTATAATGGAGACTATTAGACCAGAAATGGAGTCCAGAAACGAAACTTTTCACATGAAGCGCCTCACCTAACAACTTCGGCCCAAATACCGTCTGTTTGCAACGCCTGCCCCCGTGGCACAGGGACAGGGCCGGACTTGGGGATGGGTAACCGAGGCCACAACCATATTAGCAGAGCAAATAATTAATTCCAGGGTTCTTATCTTACACATTTGTTGTCCCAGTCTTAGTTTAGTAAATTTAGATAACCTACCCGTTTGCCATAGTTTTTACCTTTTTGTATTTTGCTTTCTTTTTTTTGAAATATTCGAATCCTTTTAATCATAATATACGTTTGTTAGACCCTTTGGTTCAGATTATTATTTAGCGTGATGAACCAGATCTCGCGACCTGCATCAGTTACTGAAGGTCTATCCTGCTGAAGAGTGTATGTATGTAGACTCTTTATAGCAAACCCTTACAGACTATAAAAAAAAACATAGCTATTTGCAAAGGCGGACTTATACCTGAAAGGATCTCTTAAGAGAGAAACAGATGAGCTGTGGGCTACAACGAAACAATGTCTTTAGGCTGTTAAATACGTTTAGCACTTTCGGTGAAAGTGGCCGTTAGTTTAGGATCTATGATGCCACAAACAGATACGCAGACACAAGTCAAACTTATAACACCTCTCTTTTTTGTGAGGGGTTTTAATACAGGACGTCATGTGAAATACGGAATGGTCGGCAACATACATCGCTAACGCCTATAATCCCTAACGGGGTAGGCGGTTCTATCCTAGTACATTACTTCAATGGTTCTAGCGAACTTCTTGATGCCACGTGTAACACAAATTGTAAGGGTTATCAGATGAAACAAGTTGTATAATGGTGAGAGGTCTAGCCTGACAAAAAGTCAAGCGAAGTACATTTTGTACTTGAAGGGCGTCTGGGGTTTTAACAGATTTGTTACCTCAGGGCTTTGACTCGTATTTGTTGCACTAAAGCGCGGTGTTTTCCAGATTTGTTATCCATTCTCTTTTAGGGCTTGTTCGCCCTAAAAGGGCTTTTAAGGCTTTTCACAGTCACAAAAAAATTTCACTTAGCTTAAGTATAAAAGTGCACAAGGGCGGCCTTTTCGCTAAGCGCAATCTCTTTCACCTAGACTTTTACACATTTGTTGCCCTTCTTATTTGATTTTTCCAGGACTTTTATGATGACCCTGTTCGTGTAAATATTTGTGGCCCCAGGGCCTCACTCCTTAAAGTCCGACAACGCACAAGGGTACCCAACTAGTTGGGTCTCGGTCCATCGCGCCTTGCCACACGTGTATATAAAGTGTTTATTTCATAATTAGCGATCACTTGTCCGTTTACCGTTCAGTGTGTGGTGTCAAATTAGTGATTTTAATTATGAGGGTAGGTACTCTTTAGAATTTTTGGGTTAGAGATGAAATTTGCATTTAAAAGTTATGAGAAGCTTACAGTAATAATATTAATTGTATAATTTATGGTTCCGGTCAAATGATTAATAAATTAAAAAATCCAACAAAAAAAGATTTTTCTAGACTTCCTTGATTAGTTGGTACTAGTTTTAATTCACACAATAAACTTACAATAATATATTTTCATCACAATGTTACGAACCATAATAGTATAGGTAATTCTAATTTTAATTTGCAAAAACCATAATAAATTGGTTTTTTTTTGCAGATTAATTTAAAATCAATTAATAATTACGAATATGAATTTCAAAGTCAGTAAATTAATATTTAATTTAGTTCAGTGTTTAATAGAATTATGAGATCCATATTAGGAAGGGGAAGGAAGGATGAGATCCAAATTTTTTTTTGTTTCATACTTTTCAAAATTTTCATCAATAACAAAGTTGCTATTTATTTTTTCTTTAACATACAGCTATGCTATACAAAACACTTACTCTAATGTAAACGAATCCTTTAGCCAACTCTTGTAAGGGTTCTGTCAGTAGCCCAAATACGTCCCCACCAAAGGGCACGGGCCTCCCTTCGAAACACGGAGAGGATTTAGGCCATACGAATTTTCTTAGACGTGCGGGTTTCACTACGATGTATGTGTACGTTTTCCTTCACATGGCAAGTAATACTTAATTAATGAAAAATCCCTACATAAAAGCGGTTTAAATGTAATTCGTTCGTAGCCCTGTGGCGTTCGCTGATCTCAACCGATCAGTGAGGTACACAGAGACAGAGACCGGGTACCTGATAGGTGACCAAAAGTGCCAATTTATCACGAGCGTTTCCGTGCTTCGGAGGGCACGTTAAGCTGTCAGTTCCAGCTGTTGTCGATTGATTAACAGTCGTTAAAACCAAGTCAGAGGCGCGGTTTGAAAACTGTGACACCAGGGTTAGTCATGCTCGCCACACCCTTGACTATACCTACACGATAAGAAGAAGAAGTAAATGGAAAGCGAGGGTTTTGCTGTATTGAAGGCTGAAGACCTCTCATGACTTACATCATGATTTATCTTATAACCCTCAGAATTTATGTCAAACGTGGCATCTAGTGCTCTTAAAAAACCACTGATACTCGCTCTGCCTACCCCGATAGAGATATTAGGCGTGAGCTTATGTATGTATGTATCTGGTTAGCCAAGTTCGCCACATACTTGACTATACCTGCACGATAAGAAGAAGAAGAATGCAATTATTTTAATATTTCCAGCTGATATGTTTCTGGTGCGTGTTGTTGGCGGCGGCGGTGCGCGCGCAGCAAGGCGGGTTCTACGCGCCGCAGACGTTCAGAACCAATGTGAGTTGACAACCTTAGGGACCAGGGTCAAATAGGTAACCACTTAAGCGAAGTCGATCCTGATTGAACGAATGGATTGATGGATTTGATTCATGTCGTTATGAAGAAACAATAGGCAACATTCATTCGTTCACCCAGCATCGACTTCGCTTAAGTCAGGGGTTCCCAACCTTTTTTTGTCTACTGCCCACTTTAAGAATAAATTATTTTTTAACGCCCCCCTTTTTAAACATACTTAAAAACCGCTAAGTACTTATAACTGATTATTGAAACGCAACTTTATAGTATTCGGACAGAGTATCTTTTATTGAAAATAAAACAAACATAATCAATTCTTATATAAAAACTAATGTGAAGGTTGAATCTGATGCTGTTCAATAAGTTTGTTGATATCAGGTTCCAATTTACTCAAAAACAGCCGCAAGTCGCCACGTTCGGTAACACGCAAACGATTTCTCTTTTTAGTAAGCAGCGTTGCCACAGCACTAAAACCACGTTCACACAAATATGACGATGGGAATGCTATCAAGAATCGTTGAACAATTGACCACAATCCAGGGTACAATTGCAGGATCGGTTTTTGAAGCCAAAATTCTTGATATCCATTTTTGAACTTGATTTTTATTTCTTCGTTTGTTGTCAATTCTATAAGTTCTTCTTCCAGCTGAGGTGACATTGCTATGTTGACATTTGAAAACGGATCCAACACCCAGTCTGGTATTTCCAAGTTTAAAATGTCCTGGTATCGTTCGGTGAAGTCAATGTGGAGGTTTTCCAAATGTTGGCAGTAGGCAAACAAGTCGTCGTTACTGCAGGATACTGATAAATTCGGAAAATTGTGAAACTCACGTCTGCCCATATTCTTTTTGTGCAGAAGCAGTTTGGCTGCGAAAGCAGCAACGACATTTTTTGTTTTAATTAAATTTAGTTCATCGCCTTGCAGTTGGAGGTTCATGTCGTTGAACAATTTATACAGGTCTGTCATGTAAGCTATATCATTCTTTGATGTTATGAGCTTGTTGCGCAGTTCTGTATCTTTAGTTTCCAAGAACTCTATCACAGAGTCAAACAGGTTGTAAAATCGAATCAGACAATTGCCTCTTGACAGCCAACGAACTTCAGTATGAAGCAATAAACGGTTGAAATCTTCGTCATTAGTAACACAAAGCTGATGAAATAATCTATCATTCAAAGAGCTGCTACGGATTTTATTGACTGCTTTGATGACATATTGCAGTGATTGAAATAGTCGTTCACTTAAGTTTCTAGCAACCAAATGTTGTCTATGAATAACGCAATGTATAGCAAGGACATCTGGAATTTTATTTTTTAAGTACGCTATGAAGCCTTTATGGCGCCCTGTCATAGCCGGAGCGCCATCCGTAGCAACTGATATAATATTTTTCAAAGGAATCTCTTTCTCTTCACAAAACTTTTCCAATGTATTGAATATGGTTTCGCCTTTTGTATCTGTCTCCAAATTTCTGGCAAACAATAGTTCTTCACGTATTTTCTGATCTTTAATAAACCTCACGTAAGATAGCAACAACGCTTCATTAGTTGGTAAAGTGGACTCATCGAGCTGAATTGAGAATTGACTAGTCCTCAGATGATTGCACAATGATTCTTCAATGTTTTCAGCCATTTCATCAATTCGTCTTTGCACAGAATTATTACTCAAAGGAATTTTTCGGATAATATCTGCGGCCGGTTTATGAAGCACAGTAGTTATTACTTCCTTTATTGCTGGCAAAATTAACTCTTCTCCGATGTTGTGTGGTTTGCCTTTTTGAGCAATTAACAAAGAGATATTGTACGAAGCTCGAAGTCCGTCGTCATCTTGCTTAGCAGCCGCCGAAAATAGTTTTGATACACTTGGCTGAGTATTATGCTTCTTCTCTAGGTCTTGAAAATATGCTACATTCTTGTCTTTCTTATCTGGATGCATTTTATTCAAATGACCTTGCAGTCTTGAAGGCTTCATTGCTTCGTTCGAAAATGTTTTTAGACATAGAAGACACAAAGGCGACGACGGGTTTGTGGGATTTTCAATAAATCCGAATTTAATATATTCCGCAGAGTATTGTGCCGTCTCTTCTTTTTTACTTCCGACATTGTTTTGTTTTGAGAAATACGTAAGTGTTATAATGAAGTAGGTACTGCTTATCTATTATGCGCGAAACCGCAAATGAAAATAAAATAAATTTACGTCGTTTATATAGGATTGCATAAGCAGCACGCACCAACAGGAATAAGACAAACGTGCATAAACTCGTTTATCTCATTCGACGCCCAATCGTACTCGACAAGCAAGAACAAGTATTATAGAACCAGCCGATTGATACAGGAATGTACAAATCGGATTATTTAACAAAAACTTGTTAAAACATGATTGCCCGCGGTCTATTATATCGAACCGAGTTTGAGCTATATCTTAATTAATATTAGTTGATGTTCACAAGATGTAGTCGAGAGTCGAGAGCTCAGTCGGTGTCTAAGAGTCTTCCTAGCTAGGTAGATGAAATTATAAATCGACCCCAAAGCCCTACACAACGCCCCCTTTTTTTTCTGGGTCTCTTACCGCCCCCCTTTAGGCCTGCAGCGCCCACAAGGGGGCGTTATCGCCCACGTTGGGAAAGACTGGCTTAAGTGGTAGAGCTCCCGAGATCATAAAACATAGAGTACACCTTGATTAATGTCATTAAGGTGTTATCGCCTTATTCATAAACGATATTTAATTATAAAGTTAATTGACAGTTGAGAGTCTCGCGGGTTTGTTTAAAAATGTATTTTACTAGCATTCAGCCCGGGACTTCGTTCCCGTGGGAATTCGGGAAAATTCAGGGATAATGTAGCATTTTAATGGTGGAACAAATTTTCAAATCAGTCCAGTAGTTTTGGAGCCTATTTAATGCAAACAAACAATAAAATCTTTCCTCTTTATAATATTAGTAGTGTAGATTTCTTATAAGTATCTAACCTAAGACATGTTTTTTTACACGCTCGCGCAAGGTTCTTAACTGTCACCTAACAAAAGCGTATGAATAATAAGTCCCCATGAAAATGAACAACTTTTTTCGAAGAACCTAGACCTGTATCAAAATGTCGACAAGATTACTTATTCCATTCAAATAGATTTATTCCAACAATATTATTTAATGTTTGGTCTTACACCTAATTATCGCAATTAAATACCTAGTTTGTGGAATTGGTATGCTCAGCATAGCTAGCTGATGTATAATTAATAGGTCAAATAGGTAACCACTTAAGCGAAGTCGATCCTGATTGAACGAATGGATTGATAAAACCATTCGTTCAAATATTTGATATTTGAAATATTTGAAATATTTGGATTGATAAAACCATTCGTTCAAATATTTCAACGAATGGTTTTATCAATCCATTCGTTCAATCAGGATTGACTTCGCTTAAGTGGTTACCTATTTGACCTATTAATTATACATCAGCTAGCTATATTTCATTTTTTTTAATGCTTAAGTTATTTTTTAAATTGTGTTTACTTATTAGACTTTAATTACCTTAGTATCTCGGCTGATATAGCAAAAGTACAATAGTTATGTGTTTTTTTTAACTGGCTTCTAGGGGTTGAATTTCGAAAAATCATTTCTTAGTGTTTGCCTACGTCATAAGACACCTTTTTGCCGGATTTCAGCTTCCTAGGTTTGGGCTGGGCGTTGATGAGTCAGTGAATCAGGACCTCCAATTTTATATACTTACGGGTAATTTTTTTATCACCATCCAAATTTTTCTTACGGTGTCAGTAACGTTGATAGAACGTAAATAAGGAGGAAAAAAATTTTTTTTTCCAAAATTTTCAGATTTTGGTACCCCTTTTTAACGTCTTAGAGGATGAATTTTGTAAAACGCAGAAACACGGGTGTCACAAATTGTGTTGAAGAGTACTATTACAAATTTTCAAGTCAACTGGACGATGTTATTTTTTTTCCATACAAAAATTTTGTTTTATTTTCATGCTTCAGACGATCTAGCTTGAAATATTTATATGAAACGTAGAAACAAAAAATACGGGTCTGTTAAATTTCCATAAAGTTAACGTACAAAAAATTTGGATGGTGATAAAAAATTACCCTATTTATGAAGATGTTCCTCGGAAAAGTTGTTCCTGTTGCGGGCTGATTCACATCCCTAATTTTCGCAAACTAATTTCAAATGACCCAACATACGGAACAAAACAATGTTTCATTAAATCGTTTAAACAGTTAAACCAACTAAACAGCTGACGCCCGCGTATCTAGGGTTGCCAACTTTTATTACATGAAATAAACTACACTTAAGGTGAGAGAAGGTAAAACAAACAGTATTGACAAAAATGAACAGCATTTTATTTCTTATAACTTATAACTACATATAATTACATTTCTTATATTATTATAAATACATATTTTTTGTGGCTGTACACCCATCGCAATGGTATCCATAGAAAGAAAGTAAACAATATAAATAAAGATAAAAATCTTTTGATTCTGAAAACATTACTTTTGTATAAGTACTTCATTTTTGTTCAACAGTAAGAAGAATAAAGTAGTCCAAAACATTATAATACTGTTTTTAATAGTATAGATGGGAACCCTAGCGTATTCTGAGTTTCCTATCGTAATCAATAATTACCCGGCTACGATCCAAGTGTAACTCACTTCACGGTTAGTTAAACGAGCTTGTTTACAAAACCAATCAGTGAAACTGCATTTAATTTTTATTACGATGCCAATGTAATGATCTAGATAAAAACGGTTTAAGGTTAGATCACAGCAGGCACGCCCTGTTTCATAAAACTAGGTTTCATGTTTCATAAAATTAGTGCTAAGTTACGGAAGCTATCACCGATTACTGTTTTTTTTATTGAATTTTACATTACATCGTTTCGTTAACACCTTCTCTTAGATTTGTCACCGTAACATTGTCAAACAAGTAATATTGCAATTTGACTTAGTAAGATTATAAACTCTAGGTACTTTGTGAACTGCCCCATCTTTTTTCACTAAATATTAATAATGCAACTTAACCTATCGAACCTAAAAAAGCCAAACCTAAACTAACATAACCTAACTTATCCTGCAGCTCTAGCACGATAACGACAAACTCGCGCTCGGCTCACGCTGAAACTTCACTTTGATTGCGCGAAGGTTTGCTCGCCCTATGCCATTGTCAATGTTGACATTTCGACATAGGGCCGCGGTGTTGTCGCGGCGCTGTCACTATCGTACTCGGCCTGCTGATTTCATGCAGACGGCCCTTAAAGTTTCGTTTTATAATTTTACTTGGCAAATTGTAATATCTTGGAAGATTATAATTTTACTGGTAAAATTGAAATGTATATAGTTTTCACAATTTTCCGGCAACAGATTCACTTTATGCCGAAGCGTACAATCAAAGATAATTCGTCATCCGTTTTTTTTTTTGTATTCTGTTGTGCCCTTAATTAAGTATCCATCATTGCACAATAAGAATAAATACATACATGTTTCTTTGTCTGTTGGTGCTACACTCACGCCTATTTTTTCATATCATCTCTGCTGGGATATATTATCTTTATATTATCTCACGGGTATTTTTTTATATATATGTTCCAATAGGGACCTACAAGGGAAAACCTTAGTGCGGGCCTTTGAGTGTGTAGGGTTTATTTATTATTATTTATTTTATGGTTTGACATAACCTCTGTAATGTAATGATATGACCTCTCTCCTTAATCTTTCTAAATGAATGTCTATTATTTGACATATACTTACACCAGTCATCTTAAACATTCTAGGTCGCACAAAATAGCCACGTTCTGAATTTTTGGGATGTTGTTAGGATAGATACTGTGCTATATGCGTCCTTAAACGCCTAATTATACTTATTACAAGAAATAGTTTTAATGTAAGAGTATCGAATCTTTTTAGAATTAAAAGTCTCGCTTTGTCATTGATAAAAAGGTAAAAGAAAAAGGAATGACAAAGGGGGATTGTCAGAAAAAAAGTGAAAGTTAGGGGGTTTGTTTTTTGGAAAAAAATAGAAAAATCGTGATGAGTTTTAAAATAACTTGAAGTAATTGGGGAAATAGATATTTTTTTAGGTTTAGCAAGTTGATAATAGTATTCGTTATCTTTTGCAAGGTTCTACCGGGTCCCTCAATTGAGGACGCTATCCGGGGATCTTGCGAGGATAGAGAATGCAATTAGCCAGAAAGGCCAACTTCCGATTCGGAGATTAATGGAATAGTTATGGGTGGTAGGTTTTGTCGGTGTTTTCCTTTACTTTCCAGTGCTACCTTCCTAATGACAGACGACTTGGACGGAATTATAAGTTTGCAGGAGCAAATTAACAAGGACCAAATAGAAGTCGAGATATACACTGGGCGTCAAAAATAAGTAGTACACTTTTCAAATTGCAATTACTCCTAAACTATAGTAGTTACACTTATGAAATAAAAAGCAGTTTATAGTAAACTTAACGAAGTTTATTAAAGTTATATTTTATTTGGCATGAATAAAGTTTCAAACTTAAAATTAAGATAAATACTAAAAAGTATCAATTTTTAACGATATGTCAACCACTTAATTTTCACGTTTTGGAACTTTTTCACAATTTAATAACTTGTGTTGCCGCCTCGGGCTCTAATTACAGCTTGGATCCGGTTTGGCATGCTGAACACTAAGTTTCGGAGGCGGTGTTGGGGAATATTTTCCCATTCTTCTATCAGCGCATGTTTTAGAGCCCTGAGTGTGGCAGGAGGTGGACTGCGCCTTCTGACTAGCCTCCCAAGCTCATCCCAGGCGTGTTCAATCGGGTTGAGATCTGGGCTTCTCGATGGCCAAGCCATCAAGTTGATGCCAACCTCCTGAATGTACTCTTGTACGTGGTGAGCAGTGTGTGGCCGGGCGTTATCATGCATTAGGATGGCTCCATCACCCATATTTATTAAATATGGCCCTGCATACTCGTTGAGGATCTCCGAGGCATATCTTTCACCAGTCAAAGTCCCATTTTCTATTACCACAAGCTCTGTGCGACTCTCTGAAGAGATACCAGCCCATACGTGTACAGAGCCCCCGCCATATTGGACTCTTTCCGAGATACAAGCTTGAATGTATCGCTCACCGGGTCGTCTGTAGACTCTCCGCCGTCCATCTGAAGTGTATAAAGAGAATCGAGACTCATCTGTGAATAAAACTCTAGCCCATTCTTCTTCGCCCCATTGTACGTGTTGACGGGCGTAGCGTAGTCTTGCTACGCGATGCTCTGTCTCAAGTTTGGGGCCATTTGCTGGTCTTAGAGGCTTCAGGTTAGCTTCAGCAAGTCTTCTTCTCACTGTACTCTCACTGATGTAGTCTGTTCGGGTCCGAAGAAGCTGTTGCTGAACCTCAACTGCATTAAGGTGTCGATTTCTTAACACAGTGGAAACAATAAAGCGATCTTCTCGGGTACTTGTGCACCTGGGTCTGCCATTACCTCGTCTCCTTAGATGGTTTCCAGTCTCTTCGTACCTTTGCTTTACTCGCTGAACCGTTCTTAAAGTTACACCCACCCTCCTTGCAGTACGACGCATACTGATGCCCACTTCGAGAAAAGCTAAGATTCTTGCACATTCTTCTGGTGAAAGAGGCATGATTAGTCAAATTTACTCTCTGAAGATACCTATGCTTTTCAATTACAATTGCTTTATCAGCAGCGAATGTGTCAAACACAAAAATCCTAAGTAAGACAACACCTTTCAACAGTTTAAAAAAAGTGTTTTTATTTATTCGTTTTTTTTAAAGTCAAGCATTATAAGTTCTTATAATGCATGAAGTTTTTATTGAATAAGATTAAATTTTCTTTTTAACCTTTTTTGTTTCAAAGGTCTAAGTTTTATAGTTTGGGAGAAATCGCAATTTTAAAACTGTACTACTTATTTTTGACGCCCAGTGTAGTTGAAAGCAAAACACTACTGGGACGGTTTTACAGCTAAGTGGATAGTTTTATTTAATGTTGTTGGTTAGTTTCATATTTAAAAGCGCAGGAAAGGCATCGGTATAAAGAAAACCCTTAAATAGAACTGCCGTCTTGGTCGAATGGTAGTGGCGTTGCATCTTGATCGGCGGGTCTTGGGTTCGATTCCCAGTTGAGACAAGCATTTGTGTGAGGAGCGGATGTTTGTTCTCGGGTCATGGGTGTTTGTGTCTGTCTTTGTGTTTGTTCCGGGGAACCCACGATACGGGGGAGAACCTTGGTGTGGGCCTTTGAGTGTGTAATTTTATTAGCTTTATTAATAGGACAATGAAAGCAGCAGATTTAAATTTTGTTTAAAACCCTAAATTTCATTTACAATTAGAAAATCGCGAGTGACATATAAATAAATTTTGAAGTGTCAGTGAAAACAAAATCTATAAGAGGGAAGCCCATTTTATTAATATATTTAATTAAATAATCTATTAATAATTTTGATAAAAAAATAATTTAATAATTTAAATAGTTATACAATATTTTAACATTAAAGTGAAAAGAATAATTCAAACTGAAATAAACTGAAGTTGTCAATTTATTTTGAACTTGAATATGGAACAGGCCAAAGTTGACTTAAGAGATTCTCAATCAGATTTTAGGAGTAAATTTTCTACCTGCACAGAGTGAAGTTGTGTTCTTGATTTTGGACTCTGGTGAGTAGAACCTACCTTAAGATCACTAGGGATTTTATTTATTTAGGGATTAAGTTATAGGGATGTTCTTTAAATTTCGGGCGGATTCTAAATTGAATTTTATTTATTTATTTATGACTTGATTTTGGTAAAACGTTATGCCTTTATTTTATTCTTTCTTATCAGACGATTTGAGAGTTACGGACTTGTTGCTAGTTTAGGATCCGCCTGAAGTTTTTATTTTATATCCTTCTCCCTCTGTCTACTAGGATCGTTATTTCGTGATTCGCGATGTTCGGTGAGGCCTGAGTGACTAGGTTTTCCTGAATTTCCGAAATGACATTATTATAGCACCTATCTCTCCTTCTACGATTCTTCTACTGGCTCACGAAGGGCAATTGTGACGCTGCTATTAGTGTAGCACAATACACGAGTAGCGACAAAAGACGGATGACCATCGGCGGCAAACGTCAGATTTTAGTTTGCTTTCGTAGGCTCCCTCTTGCTTTACAGTTGACCTATGGAAACCAGGAGATGCCCCTCACAACCACTGAACAAAGTACCTCTACAGACTATACATCCTACTCAGAACCATGTAGCTGAGCAGTCTTCTCATTTGCTAAATTATCCTTGGGGTTGCGCAATCTCGTTCACCGAGGCGCTAGGGGAGGGCTTGTCAGTAGCAGACACGTGGTCACCGCGTGCGGGGGTTGTTCAGTCCACTTGAGGGGGGTAGCTTTATAATACCACCCCAAGGAATACTGTCCTACCCGTATACGTGATCACAGCTGACTACTTCGGTGGTCAGTCGTAGGGTCTGTAGTCTGCGGTAATACAAGGACGCGCTGCAGGCGACGGCTCCTAGGTTTCGCGGGGAGGAGAGATTGCGACTATTCGGTTTTCCTTTCTGACACTTGGTTTTATAGTTCGGAGTCTAATCCACTCACAGGAGAAATAGGGAAGCGCGATGTTTGGCCTAGTATTAGTTGAGGATTTGTCGCTCAGAGAACATAACGATTCTAGGAGTTCCTATAAGATGCCCGACTCGAACAGTCTCCCCGGGTTGGTCACCCCAAGGCGACGGATCTCGTCATTTGGAGCGCCGTCGACAGGTTCCGGGGCGTGGCTGGGGGCCCCAGAACGGGGAACTCCCAAATGATGCCCTGGGTTTATATTAATCTCTCTGTCTAGGTATTCTACTCGTTGTCCCAGCCTTCGGCTTTCATCCTGCTTCGATTGGAATAATCAAGAGATTAATCCTTTTGTGTCAATATGTAAAAATGTAACTTATTGGACTATGTGAAACACATTAAACTTTGTTTTAATCTTGATTTTGCTTTTAATTCCTCTCTAAGTCTGAAACCCACTTTTAAATTGCTTGTACCTGCGAGAATCCTAAAAGTAATTCACAACGTAGGACTCTAGACATCACAGCCGTAAATATAGAGTATACACCTCTATTTAATGCAGGTGGGGATCAGTACAATACCAATAGTGGAAAACCAAATTTGCAACCTCGAAAGACCTGTGCTAACTTCGTGGTGCTCGAAAAACCTCGGAATTTTCGACCTTTTTTTAGTTTTTCGCTTACAACATATAAAATATGTATTTTACAGCAAAGTTATCTAGGACGCTTCTAAAGAAGATAAAATTAGTTAACAACAATTTGAGTGCAACCATAGCTCTGTATGTTTAACTGATCCTGAGATATAACGGTTCGAAAATATGCAATTGTTTCCAAAAAGTTATACTTTTTTTGTAATTGGCTAGACTTTCGAACAAAACACTGTGTATAATACACATTCTACGAGAAAGTTATCAAAAGTGAAGTTATAGATCAGTTATTTAGCTTTAATTTAAGTGTAAAAGAAACTCTTAAGAACCGATAGTTTTCTTGTTATCAGGTTAAAATACGAATATTAATAAGGAAATCAGATGTTTAAAAAGTGAAAATGATATTGAAAACAGTAAAAAATATGTTAAATTTCCCATTTTCTAACCGTTATTTCTTGAGATCTGTTAGACACACAGAGTTGTGGTTACACTCAAATTGTTGTTAATTTTATCTTCTTTAGAAGTGTCCTACATGACTTTGCTGTAAAATGCATATCTTAGATATTGTAACCGAAAAACTAAAAAAGGCCGAAAATTCCGAGGTTTTTCGAGCACCACGAAGTCAGCACAGGTCTTTCGAGGTTGCAAATTTGCTTTTACACTATTAACAACATCCTAACAAAATCAGGACGTGGCTATTTTTTGCAACCTGACGCGATTTATATGTCTACAGTGACTGGCGTAATATTGACTGACATTGACTTTTATGATCTGACAGGACAGAAGCATGATCAAGCCGATACATCGCACGTGGTGGTCCCTCACGCGGGTGCCGAACAGACAGAACGTAAGACTTGACTCACTGACTTGACTCACTCATACCACTCGACCTCACTTCTTCTTGACGCACTTCTACTTCTTGACTCACTGACTTAACTCCAATACATAACTCGAACTCACTTCTTCTTGACTCACTTTTACTTCTTGACTTACTTTGACTTATTTAAGACACTTCTTGGACAAGCGAAGAGCTTTTCTTAACCATTTCTAATGGCGTTTTAAGGGCCTTGCCAAGGGGGGGGCAGGGCAGCTGCAAAGCAACCAAAGTTGGAACCGTTCCTTTTACAATCGCCAATTCGCCATAGAGGCAGACTCGCGCTACAAAGTGTAAAACTTCATACTCTTGACTGTACAATTCATAATATTAACTTGCCCCCACCTGGGTCAAGGACTGGCTGGTGAGACTCTTGGTAGGTTTCTTCAAATGAGTAGACTACATGTCTAACCTGAGATTCCAAGCCGACAATTGGCCTTTGCAGGTCTTTTACTATAAGACGAATTCCTAATGAAAAATTTACACGCCATTTTCCACGGCAGCTACCCTGTTATTGCCCGTTCTTGCCTACCAGAGCAAGTATAGTCTTGTAACAAGCTAAAGAGTAATTTTTTACCAGCCCAAATCAGTCCCCACCCAGGGGCACGGGCCTCCCTTTGAAATACGAAGAGGCCTTTAGGCCATTATAGTCCATGGCTGGCCCAATGTGGGTTTGTGGACCGCGCGCCGAGCAAAAACGAATTTTCCTAGACGTGCGGGTTTCACCAGGATGTTTTTCTTTATCGCTTAGCAAGTGATAATTAATGAAAAATCCATACATAAATCTGAAAAGACGAATTTAATGGTACAGCAGGGCAATCGCGCTAAAAAAAGTGGATTGAATCGCAATTGAAACGCAGCTGTGGGGCTACCACCTAAGCGAAGCTGATGCTGATTGAACGAATGGAATGATGTACATTGCAGTGTTTGGTTCATGTCGTTAATCAAGGTCTCCTTATAAAAAAGCAATCGACAACGTTCCATTCGTTTACCCAGCATCAGCTTCGCTTAGGTGGTAGCCCCCCAGCTACGTTTCAATTGCGATTCAATCCACTTTTTTTAGCGCGATTGCCCTGCAGGTCCTCACGAGGATTTGATTGAACCCGTAACCTTTCGGTTCCGATTACAAAGTTTGGCTTATTACCAACTATCACCGCATCAAAAGAGTAATAAAATATAAATATCTTGGCGTATTAACTAAATAGCACCTGAAGTTTTAATAAACATGTTGCTTGTTTATCTATATAATAGTTTCTGATGTACCTCTTGATTTTCTCTTCTTTTTAGTGTTTTAAAATGTATTTTTCACCATAAGTATCTAAATTAAATCTATTTTACAATAGTAGAATACGTTAGTACTATTATTTATTCTGTGGTAGAATGCAAAAATACTTTTATGAGATCTACGAAAAGATGTGGTGGTGCGATTCGTAACCACATCTATTTTTAGAGCCTTGAGCTACCAGGAGAGTATAAGTTATAGGCGTTGTGCAGGTGGACGGCGGTCTGTTCCGGCCTATGCATCGCCCGTGGAACACCATGTTGCGGCTGCCCAACCGAGTAAGACATTCTTCCACTTCTTTTCCTAAAAGTTGTGACGCCCGTGAGTTACCAAGAGCCACAATGCACTGTCCTCGTTAAAAACTTAGGAGTCAACTCATTTCAATCCCAACAAAGCAGATAACTACAACCCAAAACGTCAATAAAAAATAATAAAAAATCTGAGGGTTATTAGACGAAACATGATGTATAGTGTAGCGGTGACAGGTTGTCAGCCTTTCCCCACAATTAAGCAAAACCCTCGCGCCCCCATTACAGAGTGCCTGGGAAGTGGCAACTTTGCAAAACTGCCACTCGCAGTTGCAGTTTTGTGATTTTCAAAAAAAATAACAAATACGCGACATTGGCAGCAATGGTCGCCCGTAATATGCGACCAATTGCCAAGGAATAAGTTGAATATAATGGGCTTATAGCTTTTGTGTATACGATCTAAGGCCCGTAGGCTCAAGACTTGATCTATACTTAAGTATTAATTGTTTCTTACTCTCACTATCAAAATGATGAAGATGACTGCTCCTCAAGTATAGATCAAAGTCTGAGTTACGTTCTGTGATACAGACCTTAAAATGGAGCGTCGGATTTTTTCTTAAGAATTTCTTAAAGGTTTCTTGATGAAAGTTGTTCATTGTCACGGGCAGAATCACCTCAAAAATTGTCGTTAACTAACTGAAAGTCTCCTCAATATACACACATCAACACGGTCGAGGGATATTTCGAGATTTTTCATACAAAAGAGGCCTGTTTGAGAAGCTATAAAAGCATACTCGAGACACATGGAGCGCTATAATTTTCAGGCGAACAAGTACTAAACCCAAATTTTCAATTCTAGTTAATAAATTTTGTTTTAATTGAAATTTGTGAAAACGTGATGAAAATGAAAAAAAAAATGCGTAAATTCGACCATTTTCATACAAAAAGCAGACAAAAAGTGCATTTTCGTTTTCGTTTCCGTCACGTTTTCACAAATTTCAACTAAAACAGAATTTATTGTCTAGAATTGAAAAATTCAAGTGTAGCACTTGCTCGTCTGAAAATTATAGCCCTCTGTGTATCTCCAGTATCCTATAATAGGTTTTCAAACAGGCCTCTTTTGTATGAAAAATCGTGTAATGTGTATATTTAATGTGTAGACCGTGTTGATGTGTATATTTGTATCTTCATTTCCAGTTAGACGCGTACTCTAACAAGGGTCTGTTCACGCCGGCGTCGCGGAATGACGTCACTCCTCAGAGCAGCATCTCCGAATCGTGGAGACCTGCGCCCGCGCCTGTCAACGAGTGGAGAGGTACGTTTTGTAGATTCCATCTTCATCTTCTCCGTCAGCCCATAACGTTCCCACTGCTGGGGCATGGGCCTACCTCAATAACATGAGGGGTAAATGCCATACTCACCACGCTTGGCAGACGGGTTGGCGAGGGTTTTGATATAATTGCAGAGTTTTCCTTCTCTGTGTGCAGATGAACTTGCTTGCATATTTACCTTAGTCGCCTTGTATGACACCTCGGTAAGAAGAGGGGACTCTACTCTGCCGGGGACTCACACGGCTTTGTAGATTCCATACTTCCTAAATAATATAATCAAAGTGCAAGGAAGCGCTCGTAGTCCAGTGGCGCTCGCTGATCTCAACCGATTAGTGAGGTTAAGCAACGTACACAGGGGCAGGGAACCTGATGGGTGACCAAAGTCGCATTTTATCACGAGCGTTTCCTTGCTTCGGAGGGCATGCTAAGCTGTCGGTCCCGGCTGTTGTCGAGTGACTACAGTCGCTAAAACCAAGTTAGAGGCCATTGGGCGGTTTGAAAACTCTGACACCAGGGTCAGTCTAGTTTGTCACACTCTTAAATTGACTATACCTACACGATAAGAAGAGAAGAAAGTGCAAGTGTTTCTGTTTGTCTTTCATTTATTTTTAAAATTAGTCACCAGAGTTCACGCCTTTTCGCTTGCTACGCTCGCGTCCTACACGATCTCTGTGCTTGGGGCCCTCGACTCTTAATCCGCCTCTGTCCGCTAGTGCTTACTTAACACTATAAGGCCAGTGTTCACCAAATATGTAACCAACGATTAGCAGCTAACCAGAGATTTGACAATGTCATTTTTCCAAAAAAATGTCATTCTTCCAAAAAGGAAGAGGTTCTCTATGTTCGACTGTATGTATCTTATTTTAATGTATGTTCACCGATTTCTCCGCCATTTGTGGATCGATTTTCAAAATTCTTTTTTTGTTCGAAAGAGTATACTCCAGAGGCCCAGAGGTGGTCCCATTGCAACCATGTCGGGATCTGACGATGGAATCCAATGGAAATCGAGGGAAACCCTTGAATTAAATAGGCACTTACAATGTTTCTCATGTTCTTTATACTATTTACACAAAAAAATGAAAAATATAAGTTAAC
Organism: Aproaerema taeniolella; assembly: GCA_949987775.1. Taxonomy (NCBI): domain Eukaryota; kingdom Metazoa; phylum Arthropoda; class Insecta; order Lepidoptera; family Gelechiidae; genus Aproaerema; species Aproaerema taeniolella. The sequence continues at coordinate 7,277,666 of OX465271.1, forward strand.
TTTTTAAGAAAAAAAATTAAACCGTCTTCAAAAAACCGAAAAATAGAGACAAAATCATTTAATGTCCTACTTAGTACCTACTGATCTATTTGAAGTCAGTGCCAAGCAAAATAAGCTTGATAGGCCGCCTTCGCACCGACTTCAAACAGATCAGTAGGTAGTACGTGGGACATTAATGATTTTGTCTTTATTTTTCGGTTTTTTGAAGTTGGTTTTTACATGATTTAAAATTAGTTCGGGAAAATTAAGTATTAATAATTAAGTGCATTGATCTAATAAATATCGTGTTTGTGACGTATGCAATCATCTGTCACGCTCACGCACATAATGCCCATCAATGGCCCTATTTTTAACCCCCGGCAAAAAAGGAGGGCAAAAATAGTAGATTTTACAACAAGTGCACAAAACGAGCCTTCGGCTCGGGCTGCTATAAGTCTCTGATAAAAATGATTTTGTGGACGAGTTATAAACTCTGCTTTTCACTTCGATTGCGAGGAAATAATAAAATAACATATAATAACAAGTACAATAAAGAATATATAATTATTTTGGCTGTATGGAGTTTTCTATGCCTAACTATAGACCCATTTATGAGTAGATCACTTTGTGCACTAGAGCACAAAATGCTATTTTGTGCAGCCTATAGAAGATCGTTTTGTGCTCTAAAACACAAAAATCGATTTTGTGCAGCCTACGATTTTGTGCAGCCTATAGTAGATAGTTTTGTGCTCTAGAACACAAAAATCGATTTTGCAAAGAAGCACAGCACTTTCCGAGCACGAGTAGTGAAAAGGTTATGAGTTCAACGCGGGTATCTGTAAGTATTAAGTTTGTTTATGTGTGTCTGTCTGTGGTATCGTAGTTAAACGAATGGATCGAATTTGTTGCGGTTTTTGTTTAAAAGCTGACTTAATCCAGATGAGTCTTAGTTATATTTAATCAAAATTGGTTCAGTCTTTTAAGAGTTACAAGCAATACCTGCTTTACCACAAAAAAATACATATATTTATATTTCATCAATAAAATCAATAATTGTATGGTGTGTAAGTATAAAATTATTTTAAGGATAAATCACGATTTGAGTACATTAAAAAATGGTATGAATTGAACTGAATAAAACAGAGCTACTTAACACATAATTATCAAGTCTGTGGATGCTAATATCTTTATTATAAAAAAAAACCACATAATTATTATTATTACATGTTCGCCTGTTTCAAATGAAAATGAAATAACCACGCCAATCCGCTACATACGGATCTAACAAGAATGTATTAACTGATTTTTTGTGAAATGAAAGTAAAAGGAAGTCGATACTTAGATGTTAATGTGCGAGTGAGTTTTTTAGAGTTCCGCAGATCGGATAGATATATTGCTCTGTTTCCAATAATTATTTTGTCAGATTCCGACTCTTATAGACATACATTATTAAACCACTTCAAACATATCAGCAGGTACTCGTAGCACAATAAGTGATATGTTGTCTTTATTTTTCGTTTTTTTGAAGTCGGTTAAAATTTTTCTTTTCTATTTTTTTAACTGACTTCAAAAAAGGGTGAGGTTCTCAATTCGACTGTGTTTTTTTTATAAAGATAAATATCATTTTTTGTCAAATATGAGTACATGAATTATTACTAGCTTTCCATCCGGGACTTCGTTTCCGTGGGAATTTGGGGAAATTATGTAGCCTATGTGTTAATACAGGGTGTCAGCTACCTCTATAAGGTCCTAATTTATTAGTGACTTTCCTTTTAACACGTTATTGTGTAGGTCGAAATATATCATTTGAGTCAAAAAACAAAGGCATAATATTAAATTGAAAAGGTCTTGAAAAATTTTGTTATGATATTTTTTTATTACTATGATGAATAAACCCATCCATTCAAACGTAAATAATAATGGCAGTAGTAGAGCGGGCGAGCGGGGAGTGGCCGGCTTCAAGTGATAGAGAACTATTCCTTTATCTTTAAATGGAATTTTTTATAATTTTTTTTGCTAAATTTTATTTTAAGATAATTAAATTTTATGTTGTTTTTTGGAATACTATTAACCTATACAATAACGTCTTTGAAGGAAAGTCACTAATAAATTAGGACCTTATGTACAAAACTTTACCAAAATTGGTCCAGCCGTTTGAGCATGAAGAAGTAACAAACATCAAACACACACTCACAAACTTTCGCCTTTAGTACGATAATAATAATAATTTTTTTTATAAGTTGTAACGCGGTAACTGTGCCAATTTTTAGTGTAAGTAAATAAAGTAAAGTAATCTTTATTTGCAGTAAATATGGTAATTACAGTTGTTATAAACACATATTGGTATCTCATACTAACTAGCATCTAGCATGCAAATGGTTTTCAATTAAATACATTATTCATACATTAATACATTATTCTTAGTTAAAATCCAGGTCAAAATAATTAAAAGTTTCATAAATACGCACATGTCACAACCATTATTAATAAAATATAAAATGAGCTTAAGAACTAATATAATTAAAACATTCATCAATTGTGTAAAAACAATGTTGCATCAGCTTTCTATGTTTTTTTAAAATGTTTAAAATGTTGTAAATTTTTTATCGATTAAAAAAGAAAATGTCACGCATTTATTTAGATGATGTTCTGGTTTGTAGTATTTTTTTGCCCTTTTAAAAGCGCTGAATCATTTTCGATAAAAATATGGGACCACTTCTGGAGTATACTCTTTCGAACAAAAAATAATTTAGAAAATTGGTCTATAATTGGCGGAGAAATCGGCGAACATACATTAAAAAAAAATACATACAGTCGAACATAGAACCTCCTTCATTTTTGAAGTCTGTAATTAAAAAATTACATCACCCCGACATTAAATTGCGTATAACTTTTAAAAGGCTGATCCCAGTTGCACTTTGATCAAATATGGCTAAGAATCATCTCAATGACGTCAGCTTTCGAGTAAAAATGGTTGTCTGTAAAGTCGGTTTACTGACGATAGTTGAACGTGACATCGTCTTAAGAAAATACTGATGGAATGGTAGCATTTTTCAAAAGAAAATTTTAATTTCATTTGTTTAATAGATTTGTATGTATATAGAGAAGGAGGTAATTGGAAATCACAATGAAATTGATCAAGTTAGATTTATTTGTAAATGTAAATGTACTATAGTATAGCAGCTGTCCACGCAGACGCATCGCTCACTCAAGTAGGAGAGAGACGGATGTCGAACGCTGCCGAACGCAAAGGCCGATTGTGCTTCTTTGTCGCTCGTTCCGCGCTCTCGCTTGCACTTCAAGCCTTACATGGAACGCCTCAGAGCGAGGTAACGCCGCATGAGTCATGTTTTTTCGTGCGTGCAGCCGGCTCTATCGAATTATAAGACGTTGTCACGTCAAAAGTCCTATTACCACTTCTACGGAACCCCGTGAAGAATAAAATTGTAAGCTTATTTGTTAGTACAATACGTAGCACTCGATACACTTGACTTTCATTGATATTTGACTTTTAAATAACTACTCTTGATTTCATTCATGTAACCCTCTTAGGGGGCGTCCATTAATTACGTGAGAAGTTTTGGGGGGGGAGGAGGTCGGGCCGGATCTCACACAATCTCACGTGGGGGAGAGGGGGGGTATCTACAAATATCACGTAATATTTTCCCCCAAAACCATGTTTTTCTGGTAGCCACTCTTAAGACTACCTACCTACTCATGAGTTCCTGTGGGCTGAATTAGAACAATCTTTTTTTCCAAATTTAAGTTGGTAAATTATAGCTGTTTTCTATTGTTCGATTATGAAAAGTTTAAAAATAATTAGGCAAATTATGTAATTTTCTAAATAAATTACCAATTAACGTATTTACACTAAAACTAAGTATTTTCATAAAACTCACGTGAGATAAAGGGGGAAGGGGGGGTGTCGAGCCAAATCTCACGACATCTCACCAGAGGGGGTGGGGGGTCGAAAAATCGCCAAAAACACCTCACGTAATTAATGGACGCCCCCTTACACCCGACGGGTCCTGGTTTTGTTTGATTCCCAGTCGGGGCAAATGATTGTGTAAAAAGTTGATTTATTTATTTACTGTTTATTGTACACTATAGACATATAAAAAGAAACATACAAAAAGAAATACGACACAACAGGCACTGCTTATTTCTAGGAAGAAATTTCTTACAGCAGACCTAACAAGAGAGATTTGGACGAAGTGAGGCGAGTACGACGTGCACAATAACGTGGATTCGCGGTACCGGTACGTACCCGGCCGCTTCTCTCCACAAACGTATGTTCGACGATTCCCTCGCACCGCCCCGATTCGCGGTACCGGTACGTACCCGGCCGCTTCTCTCCACAAACGTATGTCCGACGATTCCCTCGCACCGCCCCGATTCGCGGTACCGGTACGTACCCGGCCGCTTCTCTCCACAAACGTATGTCCGACGATTCCCTCGCAGTAACGCCCTAAGCCGAGGTTCGAGCCCCACAGGGGGCACCCTTAGGCCTGTTACTTAAAATTTTGGGTTGAGAGCCATCTGCGCTCGCCACTTGCTCGGTGAAGCTGTCAAGGCCATCAGCGGCCAACAGCGTAGTCATTCAAAAAAAAAAAAAAAAACAATAACGTGAAAAGAAAACAAAACAGAAAATTAAACTTACGATACAATTTAAATTAAAAACAAAACAAACATACAAAATAAACATAAACCAATGAAGTAACCTAATAATAAATATCCATAATACATACAAATATATACATACATATACATAAATACATATCTATACAAATACATAACTACACACACGGATAACTTAGGGAGAGGTAGTTTGATGTTTGTTTTCGGGTTCATGTGCGCCTTTGTACATGTCCTAAGGGACCCACGACACTAGGGAGAACCTGTGTGGGCCTTTGAGGGAGTAGCGGTCAAAGTCAAATAGCTTTGTTTATAGATCTAATCCTGGGGACGTGGGTTCTGTCCTCTTTCCCTAAAAATTATTTGTCAATCATAGTTTATTTGTCAATCATAGATGGCCCCTTAAGACAGCTCCCCCGTGTGGTGATCGGTTGAGAATAACACCACCCCATCTCTTTCCGTGGGTGTCGTAAGAGGCAACTAAGGAAAAACAAATGAGACCTGCCTCCTAGTAATCCATCCCAGGCAACGACACTTCATTTTTTTCTAAATCTGAGTTGTCGTCCTATGGTCTCATGCGGTGTGGTAGATTCTGTAAAGGGCCGTCTGGTTCGCGACCACCTTCCTACCGAAGTCCGACGCCAAACAGCTTGCTGTGTGCCGTTATAGGCATTTTCTGGGTTAACTCACTACATCGTCGACCTTGTCTTTCACCTTATGGTCAAGATTGAGGTCAAGAGTTAACCCATGTTATAATAAAAAAAAGCTCATGTTTTCCTCTCTATTAACAATATGCCACTGTTATTGGTTTCAGAACCAGCCAATTACATAGGCGGCGGCGGCGGCGGCGGTTCCCCCCTGCCCAAGCCGGAGCCCTGGCGCCTGCCGTACGGGCCCACCAAGGAGCAGCAAGCCGCCATATTACACCACAAACAGGCTCTCACCTCTGGTAAGATACGCACTTGTCAGTTATGAACATAGTTGTAGTATAGGCTCGCTCTAGAATGTTGGGCTACCAAGTCGAAAATTCGAAATTCTATGTTTGACGCCAAAATACTGATAACTTCACAGAAAAATAATTTAAAAAATTAAATAGCGGAGAAATCTACATACTTACTTACTATTCTATGATATAGTATTAGTAACTTTTGAATAGATACACAGCTTATTAAGCTTAGACTACATTTAATTTTCGCCAGACCCCCTCTAAAAAAATACCCTAGATTCGCCAATGGTTATAAAGCGCTCAATCTGTTTAATATCTGATTAATGTTCGACAGATTGAGGTTTGATTAAGTAGTAACTATTTATCAATCTGTGGTTTGATGCTAAAGCTAGCTATAATAAAAAACTCTAAAATTAAAAATGTGGTACCATTTTATTCGATTGTTTATAACTTTTAAACAGCCGAACCAATGTTGATTAAATAGAAACATCTACATCTCGATTACGTCAGCTTTAAAAAAACCGCATGGAAATCGGTCCATTCGTTTAGTTTGACGTGTGTTTATGTATGTCTGTGTAACTATCTGTGTGTCTGCCTGTGGCGTCGTAGCTCCTAACGAATGAACCGATTTCGATGCGGTTTTTTTTGTTGTTTGAAAACTGACTTAATCGAAATGGTTCTTAAGTATATTTGATCAAAATTAGTTCAGCCACTTAAAAGTTATACTCAAGCAATCGAATGTTGGGGTATAATTTTAGGGTTATTCAATTTGATAGTGTACTTTCATATTGTAAATTGCATTAATTACTTTCCTCAGAGGGTGGATTCCGCTTCGAGTATGCCTCGGACAACGGTCTAGCGGCGGGCGAGGTCATTGAACCCGACGGCTCGCGGGTCGGCGCCTACCAGTACAAGGACCCGAGCGGACAGCTCGTCAAGCTGAAGTACCGCGCCGGCAAGGACGGCTTCCAGGTTAGTAATAGTAATAATGAACTTTATTTGTTTAAAATGTACAGATGTTTTAAAAACTCACCCAAAAACTCTTCTATTTTATAAAAAACATAGATTATTAATTACCAGCTTTCCGTTCGCGGCTCCGCCCGCGTGGACTACAGGTTATATCGTGCCCAACTGTGGGATAAAATGTAGCCCATGTCCTTTCCCAGGCTCTAATCTATCTCTGTACCAAATTTCATCAAAATCGGTTCAGTAGTTTAGGCATGAAAGAAGGACAGGCGGACAGAGTTAGGTACTATCGCATATATAATATTAAGTAAGGATAGTAAGGATTAGTAATGATTATACTTACACTTTGGCCCGTATTACAGAAGGGGACTCAAGTATTGATCTATACTTAAGTATTGATTGTCTCTTTCTCTCACTATCAAAATGACAAAGACGACTGCTACTCAAGTAAAGATCAGAGTCTGAGTCGCATTATGTAATACGGACCTTAGAAACTTGGTGTTTTTTTCTAAATGACTACACTGTTGACCGCTGATGGCCTTGACAGCTTCACCGAGCAAGTGGCGAGCGCAGATGGCTCTCAACCCAAACAGTTTTAAGTAACAGGCCTAAGGGCGCCCCCTGTGGGGCTCGGTCTGAATTGCAAGGGTGATGGGATCGTCCGGGTCGTTGAGGATGTTCCTCGGATGTGTGAGTACAGGCCAGCACAGCCCTGTCTCTGGTCTCCGTTGCTTAGCAACCGTTCTTATTGATTGTCACATAAAATAAAATTGTACATCAATATCCTACAAAAGAAAATACATTTGTTTATTTTAACTTCGATATTTTATTGTGTCCTCACAATATGGTAGCAGAGCGTGGTTAGCTGAAAAACAAATAAGATGGCATCCACGTCAAATTATTATCGAAGTGTAGAACTGTTGAGCAAGTCGAACTACGATACTTGGTGCCTGCAAGCGCAAGAGGTACTCATCAAGAATGACTACTGGGATATCGTAAGCGGAGAAAAGACATTGTCACCTAATGCAGATGCGGCAGCGGCGGCAGCATTTAACAAGGAGGACTTAAAGGCAAGAGCTGAAATTTTACTTCTGTTATCGCCGTCGGAACTGAAACAAATCAAGACCTGCACGACATCTAAGGCAGTATGGGACAAGTTAAAAGCTACGTATCAAAGCAGCGGGCCTGCAAGGAAAGCAACCTTGTTAAAGCAACTGGTTCTCAAACGAATGACTGCAGAGGAAGACATCCGTGATCACATAAATACTTTCATGGATGTGGTGGATAATCTCGCAGATATGGATATAAAAATACCGGCAGAACTGCTGAGTATAATGCTACTATACAGTCTGCCAACGGCATTTGAAAACTTCAGAATAGCCATAGAGTCTCGTGACACACTGCCCTCTCCCGAAGACCTGAAGGTAAAAATTTTTGAAGAGTATCAGGCCAGGAGCGGCAGCGAACAACCTGAAAACTCAGAAGCGTATGTATTCAAGAAAAATAAACAGAAGCCATACTGCAAGAGTTGCAAGAAAAAGGGTCACACTACAAAGAAGTGCTGGGGAAATAGGAAGAAAAACGCTAATCAGAAAGAAGACAGAAACGAAAATAAAAACTTCAACGTCTGTCTCAGCACCGTAAGTTCAGACGTAAATCAAAATACCTGGTGTCTAGATAGCGGCTGCTCATCACATATGTGTGGTGAAAAATCCATGTTTTCTACCATAACCCCTGAAAGTGGCATACTGAAACTGGCATCAAACAAACATACGAGCCAAATTCAAGGAAAAGGAAGAGTCACTGTCAACGCAGAGGAACAAGGCTACAATTTAAACGATACCCTTTACGTTCCCGATGTGTCAGTCAATCTGTTATCCGTCAGCAAAATAACAGACAAAGGATACAAGGTGACATTTGACAAGAACAAGGCCTACGTCATAGAAAAGAGCGGCGAGGTGGCGATGACAGCGAACAAGAGAAATGGACTCTACTACATTGAATTTAAAGATGTAGAAAAAGAAACTGCACACTACACACCGAAGATGGGAAATAACATCATGGAATGGCATCGCAAACTCGGTCACATTAATTAAAAAGATTTGAAGATGATGGCAAAAGAGGAGCTAATGTACGGGTTGAAGCTTACTGACGAGAAGTTAGAAACATGCGAGACCTGCATTAAAGGAAAACTATCAAGACTACCATTTACAAGACATGATGACCTATACACAACGGACAAGCTAGAAATTATACATAGCGACGTATGTGGCCCCTTCGAGTGTGAGTCACTAGCAGGATCGAGATATTACGTCACTTTCATAGACGATTTTACTCGTTACTGTCACGTCTATTTCATGGAGAAGAAGAGCGATGTATTTAAGATCTTCAAAGAATATAAAAATGAAGTCGAGACGTTCCATGACAAGAAGATAAAGTTCCTTCAATCAGACAACGGGTCTGAATACCGAAATAAAGAGTTTAATGACTACCTCAAATCGCATGGCATTCAAAGAAGATTGACCACCGTTTATACACCTCAACAAAACGGCATAAGCGAGAGAAAAAACAGATAATTGCTCGAGAAAACCAGATGTCTGTTGATTGAAGCCAATGCACCCAAGAAGCTCTGGGCGGAAGCGCTAGCTACAGCAAACTATCTTATAAACCGTAGCCCCTCCAAAGCCCTAGATGGTGAAACTCCGTTCCAGAAGTGGGTGGGCCGAACACCATGCGCACATCACCTTCACGTGTATGGCAGGAAGACCTTCGTTCTAATAAAAAATAAAAGAGGCAAACTTACCCAGAACACTAAAGAAGGTGTTTTCATGGGATACTCAATGACCTCGAAGGCGTACAGAGTCTACATACCTGAAGAGGAGAATGTGATAATTAGCAGGGACGTAAAAGTCATAGATAAAATGTATTATGACAAAGGAGAACAAAATTATGAAAAACTTCTAGATGAAGAGGAACAGAACTCGAAGACACCTGAAAAAGAAAAAGAAAAAAGAAAGATTAATAAAAAGGTAAACCAAAATAAACCAAAAATAATAGAAATTGAACTAACCGAAAATAGAAATGAAGATACCTTTCAAAATTCAAGCAACCAAAAAGATGACGCATCTTCAGTAGACGAGCTAGAGTCTTACGATGACGCATCTGAAGTTGTAGAAACACCTGAAAATGGGAGACCTCAAAGAGAAAGGCATCCACCAGCGTGGACAAGAGATTATATAATGGATCAGACTGAAGAAAGTCAATTAATTGCGAAAATATGTGACCAGTCTGAAGAAAATGAAGACGATGATTACTGGCATGATGCGATAAAAGCTGAAATAAGAGCACATGTTAAGAATGGTACCTGGAAAATAGAAAAGGAAAATAAAGATATGAAAGTAGTAGACTATAAGATGGTTCTGAGGAATAAAATTGGACCTGATAATAGTATTACCAGAAAAGCCAGACTTGTAGCACGGGGGTTTACACAGCGACCAGGTGTTGATTATAATGAAACGTACGCTCCTGTTGCAAAACTGAGTTCGATCAGATCCGTCGTCGGAATAGCGATAGAAGAAGGGTTAAAGTTGAACCAGATGGATGTAACAACAGCATACCTAAATGGTGAACTTGAAGAAAAAATTGTAATGAAATATCCAGACTATTTGGAAGAATATTTGACAGAAATTGTAGTCGAAGAAAGTACAAAAGAAGATCTGACTTTATACAATATAACAGTTGAGATGTTAAAAGACATAAAAAATAACCCTAAAGGAAAAGTCTGTCATCTCATAAAAGCTCTGTATGGACTTAAACAGGCAGGGAGACAGTGGTATAAGAAGCTCGACACAGAATTGAAAAATATTGGATTCAAAGCATCAGAGGCTGACCCTTGTGTATACCTACTAGAGACAAGAGGAGTTAAAATTATCATTGTAATTTATGTCGACGATCTTTTAATTGCCTATTCATGTCCAAAGAAGCTCCAGGAGGTAAAAGACCTGTTGAATACCAAATTTGAGCTGAAAGACTTAGCAGCACCCAGACGTTTGATTGGCATTGACGTAACCTACAAGAAAGGCGAGATCAAACTTAGCCAAGAGAAGTTTATTCAAGATACTCTTAAGAAATTCAAAATGGAAGACTGCAAGTCTGTATCTACACCTGTAGAGCCAGGTTTTATTCTAGAAAAAGGTGGAAGAGATAGTTGTCCAAACCTTCCATACAAAAACTTAATTGGGACGCTCATGTATATAGCAGTGGCAACCCGACCTGACATAATGTTCGCCATTAGCTATCTCTCTCAATTCAATGATTGCTATGGAGAAGAGCATTTTAAGAACGCAAAAAGAGTTTTACGTTACCTAAAAGGAACGAAGAGTGTCGGCCTGGTTTTTAGGAAGACTAATGAAGATTTGTACGGAATGGCAGATGCTGATTGGGGCGCTTGTAAGCTTGACCGTAAATCGTTCTCCGGCTATTGTTTCAAGTATGCTGGGACGGCTGTAAGTTGGATGGCTAAAAAGCAGAAGAGCGTTGCGTTATCAATGGCTGAGGCCGAATACGTTGCCTTGACTGAGGCTGCTAAAGAAGCGATTCACCTCAGAAGTCTGTACAAAGATTTAGGAGCCAGCTATGAACGGATTGTCGTACTGAATGACAACCAAGCCGCCCTAAAATTAAGTAAAAACGCAATGGTGACTTCAAAGTCGAAGCACATTGACCTGAAGATGCATTTCATTCGGAACTGCATTCAAGAAGGAGTCCTAGAGGTCAGTTATCTTAGAACTGAGGATATGGAGGCTGATCTGCTGACTAAAGCTTTGGCTGGTCCGCGCCTGTTGAAATTGCGGAGTAGTATGGGGCTATCCTGAAGACCACGACAGTGCCGTGAAGAGGAGTGTGAGTACAGGCCAGCACAGCCCTGTCTTTGGTCTCCGTTGCTTAGCAACCGTTCTTATTGATTGTCACATAAAATAAAATTGTACATCAATATACTACAAAAGAAAATACATTTGTTTATTTTAACTTCGATATTTTATTGTATCCTCACAGGATGGCGTTTGCCGCTAATGTTGAGGACGAGGTCATAAGTGGCCGCAGCCATCACCAGGGGATTGGGGTGGTGCGGGGCAGAATCAAAGAAACGGGTGGAGCATTGCTTAAGGTACTGCGAGATGGTAGGCAGTCCTAAGTCTATATGCAAGTTTTCATTGCGCACAAACCACGGGGAACCCGTAGCTTTGCGCATGAACTTATTCTGGATTATTTGAAGGAGATGGATATGACGAGGTGCCGCGTGTGCGAAGACAACGCCGGAATACGTCATGATAGGGCGTATACAAGCTGTGTAAATCCTCACCTTATTTCTAAGGGACAATTTACTGTGCTTGTTTAGGAGACAGTGAAGACGGCCGAGCGCGAACGCAGCTCAAATCAAATCAAATCAAATCAAAGTCGTTTATTTGCTAGAAACATGGTAGTACAGCTGCTAATATAATAGTTATCCGTCATGCTCTGCCCTTTACTATGGCGTGCAAATATTTAATACATTAATAATTATATCTACTAAAAAATAATTATCATGTCCCAATAAAATAATTAAATTTTACAACCATTCTCAATGTCATACACAAAAATAAAAATCAAAACATGTCAAGAGTTGAATGAAAAAAAATAATGAAATAACAATAAAACAATAATTGTCAAGCATAACACAAAATAACATTAATTATAATTTGGTCGATATAATTAAAATTACCACTACGATAGATTAGTATATATACATTGATTATTATCCTCATTCAGAAATTCATTTATGTCATAATAGCATTTATCTGTAAAGAAATTTATCACTCTTTTCTTAAATATATGTTGCGGAAAGATCTTAAATGCATCTGGTAGTTTATTGTAAATTCTAACCGCCATGCCGTAGACATTACTCTGGAAGACTTTTAATATTTGCAAACCAACAGTGAGAGTATGTTTATATTGTTGTCTTACTAGTCTGCCATCATGTCCATCTTTGAACCTCTTAAACAGATGCAAATTTTTGTGAACGAAGATACATATTTCAGATATATACAAACTGGGAAGGGAAAGAATATGTTTACTGCGAAAAATAGGTTTGCAGCTGTCTAGTGGTGCCATACCAAATACTGCTCTCAGACATTTTTTCTGAGCTCTGAAAAACCGAATCGAGTCGGTAGAGTTTCCCCATATAATAAAATGGTATCTAGATGATACCATCGCGTGATATGCTGTGAGAGCAGCATCTTCAGTTACTGTGAGTCTAAGTCTACTTAGGGCGAATATATATTTGTCTAGATTTGAGCAGACACCATCAATGTGATATTTCCAGTTACAGTACTTGTCAATTGTTAGACCCAAAAATTTAGCTTCATCGACAATTTCAATATCTTTATTATTAAATTGTACATTAGGTTTACATGCCCGACTATTATATGTTTGAAATTCTAATATCTTAGTTTTGGAAATATTCATATTAAGACAGTTTTTGGTTAGCCAATCATTGATATTAGATAACGCTTGATTAGCTTTTGTTTCGAGAATATTTTTATTGTCACCTTGTATTACTAAAGTAGTGTCATCAGCGAATAGGATGCATGTTTCATTAATCATATTAGGAAGATCATTAATATACACTAGAAATAACAGAGGACCGAGAACACTACCTTGGGGAACTCCTGACCTATTTAATCTAAGCGTCGATTTGTGAGTTGTTTGTATATTATTTCTACCGTGTTTCTGAATTTCGGTGAGCTCTACATATTGCTGTCTGTTTGTAAGGTAGTTTTCGATCCATTCATTTGCTTTGCCTCTTATGCCGTAGTTCGCTAGCTTTAAGAGCAGGATTTTGTGCGAAACGAAATCAAATGCCTTGCTTAAGTCCAGCAAAATTGTTAGAACACGAGAAACTGAATTCATGCCTTCAGTTACCAATTTTAACAATGAAAAACATGCAAGACTCGTGGAGCTGTTTTTTCTAAAGCCTGTTTTTTCTGCCCCGCACTGTTTTGATGTGAGGGTGGAACGTGATTGCCTTGTCAAGGGTGACGCCCAGATAGCGGACTTTCCTTTCCCAAGGGATGGGTTGACCAAACATGGTGATGGGAATGGTTGGCACCGCGGCGCTCTTAGTAGGGTTGACCTCAATACGCCATTTCCTGAACCACTCACAGATAGTATCGGATGCGCACTGCAGGATTCGGAAGATTGGGCGGAGGCTGCGAGACGAACAGTACACAGCTGTGTCATCCGCGAATAGAGCCGTTTGAGGTGAGTACTCAAACTTAGGAAAGTCGCTAGTGAAAAGGGTCAGCAGGGTATGCAGTACAGTGACGAGAGACACCCCTCGATGCGGTAACGAAAGCTTCGACAAGAAAGGAAGTCTCGTATGATGAGCACGAGACGGTCTGGCACTTCTGCTGAGTAGAGCTTGTATAACAAACCGTTGTGCCAGACCCTGTCGAAGGCTTTCGCCACATCGAAGAACAGTGTTCCCGTTTTGTGACCCTTATTGGCGCGTTCGAGCAAATGCTCGACGAGGCGATGCACTTGCTGAACGCATGAGTGTTTGGCTCGAAAACCAAACTGCTCGTTTGGGATGAGATTCTTGGACTCTGCAAAGTCTCTGAGTCGGATGTAAATGAGTCGCTCATATATCTTCCCCATTGTATTGAGGAGGCTTAAAGGGCGAAAGCTGGTAGGCTCAGACTTAGGTTTCCCGGGCTTGGGAATACCTATGACTATGGCTTCTTTCCAGGTCTGCGGAAAGATGTAATTACTCATGGCCGCGTTGAAAATAGCGGTGAGTAAGAGAATGAACCGGGCGGGGAAGTGTTTAATCACTTTGTTCGTGATGCCGTCTGAGCCTGGGGCTTTACGGGGGTGAAGATTTTTGACAATACCCGCGACCACATCAGGGGTCGCGGGGGCCAGAGGAGGATCGGACGGTGGTAGCGAGGTTCGGCACTCGACCTCCTCGTTCACGTGGGCAAGGTGGACCGGGTCAACCGCGAAGGAGCTAGGGGAACATTGCGCCTCTAGACTGTCAGATTTCTCCTCGTCTTCAAAGGCGGGAGGAAGGTTCGGACGGTTGAGGGGGGGCGTCGTGGAGACGGTGTCGGACTTAAGCTTTCTGGCCAGTTGCCAGAAAGCAAGATAGGTCGGTTCGAGGCTACCCACAAACTCACCCCACTGCGCGTCCCGAAGCTCTTTAATGCAAGACTTTACATCCCGCTGCAAGGCCCGCATGTGAGCTCGGTTCGCATCAGTGGGGTAGGAGTCGTAGGCGCGGATGGCGGCGTTCTTCTCCGTCAACAAGGCACGCACATCCGAGGGCAGGTGCCAACGCCGATCGTTCGTCGCTGGCACCTGTATCGAATAGTCTCTAACGACATTCTGTACGTGCTTTGTGAGGGAGTCGATGGCCTCTATAGTGTCCTGAGGGGAGACTATAACGTCGGGGATAGAATCCAATAAAGGAGAGGACACAGACTGAGCCTGTCCCAGTCCACTATTGTCCTGGTGGGAGGGGGTTGACTAGGGTCAGAAGGACCCAGCCTCGGGGCAAATTCGACCACAACTGGTCGGTGATCAGAGTCAAGCTCGTGATGTACCTCTATAGAACACAGGCGCAAGCCTATCTTCTTCAGAAGCACAATATCGAGGACGTCGGGACGTTGGTCTAGGACTCTAGGATAGTGAGTGGGTCGCATTGGGGCGATGATGTCGAAAGCTAGGGAGGAGGAAAGTCTCTCTAGCTCTTTGCCTCGTTGATTCGTAGCTACACTACACCAAGCTGGGCTCTTGGCATTTAGGTCACCCGCCACAATGACGGATCCACCTAAATCCAAGAGGGCTTGAATGTCTCTACGAGTCAAGAATCTGGCGTTATCGCCCGTAGCGACGGGAGAGAGGTATGCCGACACGAGGGTGATGGGCTGATGACCCGTCATGCCTAGCCGACAGACCGAGGCTTCAATGTATTCTAGTTCTGGGGGGTCTAAAGGTATGCAGTACAGTGACCTTTTGAAGTAAATGAGTGTACCTCCCTTAGCAGAGGGCCGATCATTACGAACTACATGGTAGTTCGCAATTTTGGGATCTCTCTGACTGGGTTTAAGGAAGGTCTCTTGGATGAGAAGAACATCCAGTTGATGGGTGCTGATTAAATGCGCGTTTTCCTGTCGTTGTTTCGACATTCCATCGGCATTGAAGTAGCCTAGCCTTAGGGATCTGGGTTTGATTCTGCTCTTACCAGGGCTTAAATCCATTACGGGTTGACATTAAAAAGGGAAAGGGACTGGTCGAGCTTAGCGACCGCAAAGCAGGCTTCAAGCCTTGCCTGGGGGTTTGATTCCCCTTGGCGAATAAGGTTCGCGACCCTGCTGACCTCTCTCAGGTCAATATGTTGAGAGAAGCGCGACACTAGCTCGAAATCGGCTAGAGCGGCGCTTTGGGACGGCATGGAGGGAGCGGCTGGCCGAGAAGGCTTAGGCGCTTTAGGAGGCGTGGGCCTCGGGGCGGCGGGATCCGGGGGGGGGCTAGGTTTGGGACCTTGGCCCTTGTCCATGGGACTCCCTTGAAGGGGAACGGCTCGCTTCATCCAAGGCGCGGGCCATTGGGGAGCGAGGCGGACGGGGGATGCCTGAGGGGCGGGAGAGGGGCGAGGCTGAGCAGGGCTCGCCTAAGGGGCGGGAGAGGGGCGAGGCCGAGCAACGCTCGCCTTGGGGGCCGCTCTTGAGCGCGGGGCCTCTCTGCGGCTGTGGGGGCCCTTGGGCACCCGCGGTAATTCGCGGGGTGTCCGGTTTCCCCGCACAGCACACAGCTCGGAGGCTCCGTGCACAGTGTGCGGTCCTTCGGACGATGGCACTCTGCTGTGGTCACCTAGACACTTAACGCGTCTAGGTTTTGCGTGGCAGTTACGGGCGGCGTGCCCGTATAACTGACAGCGGTGACACTGTCCGGGGGGCCCCTTGCAGAGAGGGGGTTCGACTGTTATGCCAGATAGGTGGCACGCAATCTTGACTTGGAATATCTCCTTCCCCTCCTTGGTATTGTCAAGAATTACCAATACCATGTCATATGGTCGTAGCCCCCGCGCCTGATGCATGCGGTGGGCTTCGTGGGCTGGAAGGCCTTGGGACTTGAGGTCCTCAAGGACGTCGGAGCATGGAAGCTCCTTTGGGATTCCGCGTATGACTACGCGGAGGGGACGTTCCTCCCTAAGGGAGTACGTGTGGAAAGAGACCCCCATAGACCTCATTAAAGAGGTCAATTGACGGAAATCCGTCGAGGTGGGGGTCTTGACGGCTATGCCCGTCGAGGTGGAGGTGGCGGAGAGGAAGTCAATCTTCCTTGCCGCGCAGAGTCGTGAAACTTCGTTCCACTTAGCCTTGCCCTGTATGTACACAGGAGGCGGCTTTGCAGAACGAGGAGAGGTCTCGGGGTTCGAGAGAGGGGGTGGGGCGGCGTCGGGCGCGCCGCGGGGGACGCGGGCGACGCGAGAGGGTCAGGGGAAACAGCGGCGGCACGCTCTTCCGCGATTCTGATTGCCTTGGCAGGCGTGGGGGCAGAGGCCTGGTGGCCTCAGGCTCGTTTGCCCGCATGCTCTTCCCTTTTTTTTTTTTTGAATAACTACGCTGTTGGCCGCTGATGGCCTTGACAGCTTCACCGAGCAAGTGGCGAGCGCAGATGGCTCTCAACCCAAAATTTTAAGTAACAGGCCTAAGGGTGCCCCCAGTGGGGCTCGAACCTCGGCTTAGGGCGTTACTGCGAGGGAATCGTCGGACATACGTTTGCGGAGAGAAGCGGCCGGGTACGTACCGGTACCGCGAATCGGGGCGGAGGTGAGGGGTATACGCGACGAAGGTCCTCGCCGGCGAGGACGGTATCTCGGTCTGTTTGGTGTACGGGTCTCTGCGCGTTGTTGGTCGGCCTGAATTGCAAGGGTGATGGGATCGTCCGGGTCGTTGAGGACGTTCCTCGGACGGCGTTTGCAGGGGTTGTTGAGGACGGGGTCGTAAGTGGCCGCAGCCACCACCAGGGGATTGGGGTGGTGCGGGGCAGAATCAAAGAAACGGGTGGAGGATTGCTTAAGGTACTGCGAGATGGTCGGCAGTCCTAAGTCTATATGCAAGTTCTCATTGCGTACAAACCACGGGGAACCCGTAGCCTTCCGCATGAACTTGTTCTGGATTATTTGAAGGAGATGGATATGACTAGGTGCCGCGTGTGCGAAGACAACGCCGGCATACGTCATGATAGGGCGTATACAAGCTGTGTAAATCCTCACCTTATTTCTAAGGGATAATTTACTGTGCTTGTTGAGGAGACAGTGAATACGGCCGAGCGCGAACGCAGCTCTGCTCCGCACTGTTTTGATATGAGGGTAGAACGTGATTGCCTTGTCAAGGGTGACGCCCAGATAGCGGACTTTCCTTTCCCAAGGGATGGGTTGACCAAACATGGTTATGTGAATGGTTGGCATGGGTTGTTGCCTGCCAAAGAGCACCGCGGCGCTCTTAGTAGGGTTTACCTCAATACGCCATTTCCTGAACCACTCACCGATAGTATCGGCTGCGCGCTGCAGGATTCGGACGATTGGGCGGAGGCTGCGAGACGAACAGTACACTGCTGTGTCGTCCGCGAATAGAGCCGTTTGAGGTGAGTACTCAAACTTAGGAAAGTCGCTAGTGAAAAGGGTATATAAGAGAGGTGAGAGGACGGAGCCCTGCGGGACTCCGGCTCTGATGGGGTGGGAGGACGAGAGACACCCCTCGATGCGGTAACGAAGGCTTCGACAAGAAAGGAAGTCTCGTATGATGAGCACGAGACGGTCTGGCACTTCTGCTGAGTAGAGCTTGTATAACAAGCCGTTGTGCCAGACCCTGTCAAAGGCCTTCGCCACATCAAAGAACAGTGTTCCCGTTTTGTGACACCTATTGGCGCGTTCGAGCAAGTGTTCGACGAGGCGATGCACTTGCTGAACGCATGAGTGTTTGGCTCGAAAACCAAACTGCTCATTTGGGATGAGACTCCTGGACTCTGCAAAGTCTCTGAGTCGGATGTAAATGATTCGCTCATATATCTTCCCCATTGTATTGAGGAGGCTTATAGGGCGATAGCTGGTAGGCTCAGACTTAGGTTTTCCGGGCTTGGGAATACCTATGACTATGGCTTCTTTCCAGGTTTGCGGAAAGATGCAATTACTCATGGCCGCGTTGAAAATAGCGGTGAGTAAGAGAATGAACCGGGCGGGGAAGTGTTTAATCACTTTGTTCGTGATGCCGTCTGAGCCTGGGGCTTTACGGGGGTGGAGATTTTTGACAATACCCGCGACCTCATCAGGGGTCGCGGGGGCCAGAGGAGGATCGGACGGTGGTAGCGAGGTTCGGCGCTCGACCTCCTCGTTCACGTGGGCAAGGTGGACCGGGTCAACCGGGAAGGAGCTAGGGGAACATTGCGCCTCTAGACTGTCTGCCAGGCATTCAGATTTCTCCTCGTCTTCAAAGGCGGGAGGAAGGTTCGGACGGTTGAGGGGGGGCGTCGCGGAGACGGTGTCGGACTTAAGCTTTCTGGCCAGTTGCCAGATAGCAAGATGGGTCGGTTCGAGGCTACCTACAAACTCACCCCACTGCGTGTCCCGAAGCTCTTTCATACGAGACTTTACATCCCGCTGCAAAGCCCGCATGTGAGCTCGGTTCGCTTCAGTGGGGTAGGAGTCGTAGGCGCGGATGGCCGCGTTCTTCTCCGTCAACAAGGCGCGCACATCCGAGGGCAGGTGCCAACGTCGATCGTTCGTCGTTGGCACCTGTCTCGAACAGTCGCTAACGACATTCTGTACGTGCTCTGTGAGGGAGTCGATGGCGTTTATAGTATCCTGAGGGGAGACTATAACGTCGGGGATAGAGTCCAATAAAGGAGAGGACACAGACTCGAGTTGATTTCTTAGCCCGTCCCAGTCCACTATTGTCCTAGTGGGAGGGGGTTAATTCGACCACAACTGGTCGGTGATCTGAGTCAAGCTCGTGATGTACCTCTATAGAACACAGGCGCAAGCCTATGTTCTTCAGAAGCACAATATCAAGGACGTCGGGACGTTGGTCTAGGACTCTGGGATAGTGAGTGGGTCGCATTGGGGCGATGATGTCGAAGGCTAGGGAGGTGGAAAGTCTCTCTAGCTCTTTGCCTCGTTGATTCGTAGCTACACTACACCAAGCTGGGCTCTTGGCATTTAGGTCTCCCGCCACAATGACGGATCCACCTAAATCCAAGAGGGCTTGCATGTCTCTACGAGTCAAGAATCTGGGGTTGTCGCCCGTAACGACGGGAGAGAGGTATGCCGACACGAGGGTGATGGGCTGATGGCCCGTCATGCCTAGCCGACAGACCGAGGCTTCAATGTATTCTAGTTCTGGGGGGTCTAAAGGTATGCAGTACAGTGACCTTTTGAAGTAAATGAGTGTACCTCCCTTAGCAGAGGGCCGATCATTACGAACTACATTGTAGTTCGCAATTTTGGGGTCTCTCTGACTGGGTTTAAGGAAGGTCTCTTGGATGAGAAGAACATCCAGCTGGTGGGTGCTGATGAAATGCGCGATTTCCTGTCGTTGTTTCGACATTCCATCGGCATTGAAGTAGCCTAGCCTTAGGGATCTGGGTTTGATTCTGCTCTTACCAGGGCTTAAATCCATTACGGATTTACATTAAAAAGAGCGAGGGACTGGTCGAGCTTGGCGACCTTAAAGCAGGCCTCAAGCCTAGCCTGGGGGTTTGATTCCCCTTGGCGAGTGAGGTTCGCGACCCTGCTGACCTCTCTCAGGTCAATATGTTGGGCGAAGCGCGACACTAGCTCGAATCGGCTAGAGCGGCGCTTTGGGACGGCGTTGAGGGAGCGGCTGACCGAGAAGGCTTAGGCGCTTTAGGAGGCGTGGGCCTCGGGGCGGCGGGAGCCGGGGGAGGGCCAGGTTTGGGGCCTTGGGGGCTCCCTTGAAGGGGAGCGGCTCGCTTCGTCCAAGGCGCGGGCCATTGGGGAGCGAGGCGGACGGGGGATGCCTGAGTGGCGGGAGAGGGGCGAGGCTGAGCAGGGCTCGCCTGAGGGGCAGGAGACGGGCGAGGCCGAGCAACGCTCGCCTTGGGAGCCGCTCTTGAGCGCGGGGCCTCTCTGCAGCTGTGGCCGGCTTTGGGGGCCCTTGGGCACCCGCGGTAATTCGCGGGGTGTCCTGTTTCCCCGCACAGCACACAGCTCGGAGGCTCCGTGCACAGTGTACGGTCCTTCGGACGATGGCACTCAGCTGTCGAGTGGTCACCTAGACACTTAACGCATCTAGGTTTCGCGTGACAGTTACGGGCGGCGTGCCCGTATAGCTGACAGCGGTGACACTGTCCGGGGGGCCCCTTGCGGAGAGGGGGTTCTACTGTTATGCCAGATAGGTGGCACACAGTTTTGATCTTGAAGATCTCCTTCCCCTCCTTGGTATTATCAAGAATTACCAATACCATGTCATAAGGGCGTAGCCCCCGCGCCTGATGCATGCGGTGGGCTTCGTGGGCTGGAAGGCCCTGGGACTTGAGGTCCTCAAGGACGTCGGAGCATGAAAGCTCCTTGGGGATTCCACGTATGACTACGCGGAGGGGACGTTCCTCCTTAAGGGAGTACGTATGGAAGGAGACCCCCATAGACCTCATTAAAGAGGTCAATTGACGGAAATCCGTCGAAGTGGGGGTCTTGACGGCTATGCCCGTCGAGTCCCTGCTTTGTACACACGCTTTAAACGAGCCACCCGCTTTGCACACTCCCGTTTTTTGTGCCCCAGTTTTTTAAATCCAGTCAGTTCACCAAAAACGCTGCTGTACATGACGGCGACCGGTCATATTATTTGCGCTACTGCTTTTGCCTGCCTCCGTCATGCACACCTCATTTTTGTACACACCCGTTTTTCATGACCGCGCATTTGACAGCGACTCATAAAACTGTAACGTTAAATTTTTGTACACCTCCGTTTTCTGTGCCCTCGTTTTTTGTTTACATATACACTCACACATTCTCATTCGTGGACTATGACTTCCGGTTTTGGAGCCATAGACGGGCGCGTTCAAGCTTGGTTCATGTTTCCCCTTGAGTTGACGTGTATAATTTAAAAAAAACTGTATTAAGGTGATGTGCAAAAATATATCGATAACATTCTCGAAGAAATTGTGAACTAATTGCATCATGCCTACACGATTAATTAAGCAACAAATATCACTATTTGAATTAAAGGAATTTGGATCTTTGCTTAAGTTATATTGGCTATCAAACCATGTTGGAAACAGTTTAAGTAGCCATCCGATGCCGAGAATAGGTCTCCTCTATTTTACTCTGATCACACGAGTAATACAAACGTATTTTAAGAGACGGGGTAGACAGAACGTTATGAGGTTCCATTTTTTGAAGCCGCGTTTGATATAAATTCTGATGACAGTTAAGGTAACGTACACAAAATGGGCGTACACATTTGGTTATGCCCATAAATAGAGCGCAATCAGTGCAAAAATGAAATAAATAGTTCCCCCTAAAGGGGAACAAATAAAGACTACACTAAAGTCTAACAAATAAAGACTATTGTCAGTGTGTACGCTGGCTCGACGTCACGCTCTACTTTGCGAGATTTGCAATCATTTTTTTTTGTATGCTACAAGTTTGTTTTGATGGGATTTCTTTTACAATGTGTATGGTCTAAGACAATTTCCAATAACAAAACGTTTATAACAATATAAATAGTAGTTTACGAATTTAATTGAATTCTAAAAAAAACTATGACAGTTTTGTCGGGAACACTTTCAGAAAGTCATTATTATCATCTGTTAAATAAAATAGTACCAAGTAGGTAAGATGAATTAAAAACGACATTTCCCAAAAAAAAATATTTATTGAAATATGGAAAAAAAAAGTTTCTTTTTATGCTCCACATGGGATGAAAATTTAACAACTAGACCAAATAAACCGAATCTTTATGAAATACTCAAAAGTAATAGAAGTTTCCTGTAACATTTTCTTTTCTTAAGTTAAGTTAGGAGTTCCTGACACTTCGCTTTCGATATTTATCAATAATAAGTGTGAGTTAAAATTAATATTTTTACGAATTTTAAAGTTTATTTATATTTATTTTTTCGATTATAATTTGCCCATCTCTAGATCTCTAGTGTTATCTCCACTTTTTGAAGAAAAAAACCGGCCAAGTGTGAGTCATACTCACGTACGAAGGGTTCCGTCACGTTTGTTGCATGGCAGCCCCCTTAAGTATTTATTTTATTCTATTTTTTAAGTATTGGTTGTTAAAGCGGCAATAGAAATACATATGTCAACTGTTTAACTATCACGGTTTATGAGAGACAGCCTCGGACAGACTCTTCTATACAAACGGCAAAAAAATCACATTTTTGGTATGGGAGCCCCCTTAAATATTTATTTTATTCTGTTTTTTAGTATTTGTTGTTATAACGGCAACAGAAATACAAAATCTTTGTTTTTTTTATTATGAGATGGGTTAACTCTTGACCCCAATCTTGACAAAGGTCATAGGTGAGGTCGATGATGAAGCGAATTAACCTAGAAAATGCCAATTAAGGCACTGGTACTCCCACGCATCGACGGAACACCGGAACACAGCAAGCTGTTTGGCGTCGGACTTCGGTAGGAGGGTGGTTGCGAACCAAACGGCCCTTTACAGAGCCTACCACACCGCATGAAACCATAAGACGCCACCTCAGATTGAAAACAAACTGAGGTGTCGTTGCCTAAGATGGATTACTAGGAGGCAGGTCTCATTTTTGTTTCCTTAGTCGCTTCTTACGACACCCACGGAAAGAGATTGGGTGGAGTTATTCTCAACCGATCACCACACGGCGGAAATCTTGAAAATTTCCGCCGTGTGGTGATCGCATAGTTGACGTCATAGTTGACGTCGGAATAATAAAAAATAGATTTTACTGAAAAGGAATAGTGAAACACCGATCGCTTTTCGTTTACTTTACTGCAACGCAACTCTACTTTGAAAGATATTTAATTCAGGATTGCTTGAGTTTTATTCAAATTACATCCCTGTTTCTGATTCTCCTAAAATCAGAGATAATGTACTGAAAATGACATATCTGTTTGGCAGTACCTATATATGCGAGCAATGATTTTCTCGAATGAAAAACGTGAAGTCCAAGGTTAAAATCACCGATGGTCACCTTGAGAACAGTTTGATAATTGCAACAACCACGATAGGGACAGATATGTCCATATGAAAAGGTACCTTATGGCGGGTTTTAGTTTCCGAGATATTGGTAAATGTTTCGTCGAGTTGCAGTGGTCTCCAGGTCAAAACACGTAAAAAACCTACGCGCACTTGCTGTGGTGAAGTTGGTCACAGAAACAAGTCCATGAGGGGTATATTTTTGTAAGAAACTTCCTTGCAAAAATAACATTTAAATCAAAGAAATATGTAATTTCCGGAAAACGTTCAGTACGCATGGTTCAAGAATATTAACAAGTTTGTCCTCTGTTATATAGATTTTTAGCTTTATTTTCTATGAAATGGAAGCTAAAAGAATGCTCCTCGTATGTAACTTACAATGACAACATAGTTTTCCATGCCCTTTAACCTAAAATTGCCTTTTCCTAAAAGTGCATGATTTCGATGAATATTTTCAAAAAATAATATTTCCGTTACTACACATCGTACGAAGATAATCTTTTTGGATTTAAATAGCTTATGAATTGCAGATTACAGGGATATGCGTAACTAAATACCGACCAAAAGGTCCCTTTGCCCCTGGAACGTCACATATTGACAAATTAGTTAAGAATCAGTGTGAAATATCTCACTGATTAAATTTATTACCTGTTTGTAGATTTTAATACACTTCAACTATTATTGTTTTTTAATTACTTAAGATCATGGAATATTTTCTTTTTGTCGCGGCCCGCCGAAGTAAAGTCAAAATATTCTTGGCCCTTAAGTTCTAAAAGGTTGAAGACCCTTGGTCTAGCTATCACGGTTCATGAGATACAGCCCGGTGACAGACAGACGGACGGACAGCACCAGCGGAGCCTTAGTAATAGGATCCCATTTTGTACCCTTTGGGTACGGAACCCTAAAAAGGATCCGTCCGTCCCTGTCTGTCCTGTCACTGTCACTAATGTCAGTCACCCTGTCTGAGGTTTGCGACGAGGCTATTTCTACTGACCTTTTTTTTTTAATTTTAGTATTGGCAAAGGATTACATTAATGTACAGCCACTCTTTTTTTATATTTAACACTGGCAAAGGAGTAATTAATTATACAGCCACTTGTTAGGGTTCCGTATCCAAAGGGTGTATAAAGGGTGAGTTCGTCCGTTCGTCTGTCACCACTCACCCGGCTATATCTTATGAACTGATATAGCTAGACAGTTAAAATTTTCACAAATGATAAATATATATCTGTTATCGCTATAACAACAAAAAGCCAAATGCGAGTCGGACTCTGGCTCCCATACAAAACTTTGCATTTTTTCAACCAAAATACTCCCGAAGAATTATTGATTGCCTTTGGTGTTTTGGGTAAAGTTTCAGGCATTCTATTCTATTCATAAAAATGCACTTTATGAATAGGCATACCTATTCTTAAACTGGTAGCTAATCCAACACTATGCATGAATATGCCCATTTTCCATGCCTTTTACGGATGCTACACTGTGTCTAGCCGACGACGCGGTATCAGCATGGCAGGGGCAAGAAGACTGCTTTCGACACCCAGAAAGCTTTTCTAGAAGTTTATAGTTTAAGCTTGAAGCGCTCGTAACCCAGCGGCTCTCGCTAATCTCAACCGATCAGTGAGGTTAAGGGACGCTCACAGATGTAGGGAACCTGATGGGTGACCAAAAGAGGCAATTTATCACGAGCGTTTCCGTGCTTCGGAGGGCACATTAAGCTGTCGGTCCTGGCTGTTGTCGATTGACTACAGTCGTTAAAACCAAGTCAGAGGCCATTGTGCGGTTTGAAAACTCTGACACCAGGGTTAGCCAAGTTCGTCTCATTCTTGAATATACCTACACGATAAGAAGAAGATAGTTTAAGCTTTTGAAAAGCTCCAGCGATATCAGCTCGGAATCAATACCAGTGTTGGAACAATTTGTTCTTTTAATGACAGACAACAGTACGTCAGGTTACCCATTTTCAATACGAATGTCGTCGCTGTTACGACCGAGATAAGGGCGACGTCAAGGACAACATGTATAGCCAGATGTGCTGCCGTGTCTACGACAGAATGAGTGAAATAGAAGATAGCCTTCCACGTTGAACTGGGAGTGCAAGTAAAACTTAAAAAGTACCAGCTGCCAACTCTTCCCGGGCATACTACAAAAGTCAGTAAGAAGGACGCGAAGGTTTTGTTGTATTATAGGTTTATAGGCGAAAGTCTGAAAACCTCTCACCTTTATACATTATTGGTTCATCTAATAACCCTCAAAATTGTATGTCAAACGTGGCATCGAGTGGTTCTAAGACCCCTAATGCACTGCTTACCCCGATGGGTATTAAAGGCGTGAGCTTATGTATGTATGTATGAAGGGTAGAAGATACTCTCCGATGCTTTTAGTTCTCAAACCAAATCATTTTCTTTCAGCAATCAGTAAGTACTATTCAGTATCTAGTCATCTAGACAACCTCTAAAATGGAAAAAAAAACCTTTTGACTAAACTACTGAACCGATTTTGATGATTAGGGTGGCATTAGAAAGCAGATGATGTGTAGATTTGTTTTTTATGTCACTTCCTTACACCCTCCCAATTGGATTCCTAAAAAGACATTAGAACGGAATAAACATCATCGATGTTGTCATTTGACCTCTAAAATACGATAAGGGTCGAATCCAGCTGGCTTCCACATCTTAAAATACTCATTGTTGTATCCTCATGTGTCCTCTAAGAATATCTATATTTTTCAAATTGCCGCCCCGCTTAATCAGCAGTAGGTATCAGTAGAACCAGCAGTAGGTATTAGTAGAAATAGCCAAAACAAACAAGATTGCGGCCAATTTTAAAGATTTCTACAATCATTCAAGACAAAGACCGAGACGCTGTTATAGTAATTTAATTAGTTTTTGTTTCGTTTTACTCGTCACTAATAACAACCGAAAAAACACATCTGTCAACTCTGTTATTTGGCGCTATGTAAAATAATAGAGTGAGACAAAAAATCATGTTTTGTATGGACTTATCTTTGGTCTCTTTCTTTTTTAATGACTGAACGCTTTTCGTGTGAAAAAAGCGGACCGTGGGAGGTCAGTGAAAATAGTATCAGCCTGAGGTTTGCACAGAGTACTTTTTTATTTATGGAAAGTGGTTTGTACTCGTACTGTGCAATGAATTTTTGTTTTCTACATTAAAAAGTTGTATAGTGTGTAATAGCGATAGTGAATTATGCAGTAAACTAACTTATAACAGTGTGTTGATAAAAAAAAAAAATGATACAGTCTATCCGCTCCGTTTTGCTGCTTCTCGAAGTTATATTTCTCCGTACAAATAAAACATTATCGGCTGGAGAATGAGAGGAACTTATTCAGAACGAATACATTGAAGATAAAGCGGTATAAAAATAGGTTATTTTTAGAAAAAGGTTAAAATTGCCCTTGATTATATCTCATTGTAACTAATACCTACCTACTTAATTTCATTCTTGTAGTCTCCATTATTTACTTATATATATTTCTGTTGTGTTGTGTATTCCACTAAATAAATAAATAAAAACCGTCCCTAACATGACCCAGCGACCAAAAAGATTATTTTGCCTTCCCCAAAAGAGATAAATTAAAAAAACTAATTTTA
Organism: Aproaerema taeniolella; assembly: GCA_949987775.1. Classification (NCBI taxonomy): domain Eukaryota; kingdom Metazoa; phylum Arthropoda; class Insecta; order Lepidoptera; family Gelechiidae; genus Aproaerema; species Aproaerema taeniolella. The sequence goes on from OX465271.1 coordinate 7,305,053, forward strand.
AGGTTATGTTAAGTCCAAGATGAATGAAAGAATGTGTGGTGTGAAATTAAGTAATAGGGTGAGAAATAGCGAGATTCGAGAGCGATGTGATATGAAAGAAGATATAGTGACAAGAATAGAGAGAGAAATGTTGCGGTGGTTTGGACGTGTGAAAAGAATGAAAGAAAGAAGATTGACAAAAGAAATATACAGTGCGAATGTAGTTGAAAGGGTTGGAAGGGCGCCCAAAGAGAAAAACTTAGACCAAATTGGCGATGTACTGAGAAAAGGCCGTGTTAGGAGTACCCGAATCCGAAGAGTATCTGAAGCAAATTATGAATGGAGAAGAAGTGAAAGAGGTGTGCTTGGATAGTTGCAAATGGCAATCTGTGGTCTCTGCCTACCGCAATCGAACAAAGACGTGAACCTATGTATGTATGTCAAAGAGAAATTAAACACTAGCATGGCTAGGTGTGTAGTAGATACATCACTATTAAATTCTTAAATTAAATTTGTTAGGATGGTAGGAATAGGCAGAGAAAAGGTTCCGAGTAGGCAGAGAATCCTGATTTTCCGAGTAGGCAGAGAATCCTGATTTTCCGGAAAAAGAAAGGTTCCGAGTAGGCAGAGAATCCTGATTTTCTTTGCATTTTGTGTGTTGTGCCCCAAATTTTGTATAAGATTGATAGTAATTAATGATTGTTTCTCTCAAACAAACAATTGAGATAAAGTGTTATTTCTGTTCCAGAAATAATGCCATGTTGGGATTTAAAATAAACATGACAAACCTAGATAATGGGCAAAATTTGCAGAAAGTCACTGGGTAGTTGCCAGTTCCATGTGATTGAATGAAATAAAAAGATCTCCGAGCTAAATACACAGGTAAGTAAATATCTTACCATTGGGTCGTTGTGTTTTAAAATGGGCTGCTAACATGACCCTCTGACCACACTAGCCCATTCTATCACTTTAACCCAGTGCACCTAAGATGACTGACTCAGTTTTATATTACCTACTTTTTATTTTTTTATTATAAGATGGGTTAACTCTTGACTTCAATCTTGACCATAAAGGTCAAAGACCACATACACCCATATTTCCTGCATTTTCCTTTTTTATATATTTCCTACTCTCACTTATTTTCCTGTTTTTTTCAGGATTGCTAATAACTCTTATAATAATATTTATATGACACTAGGATATTGAATTGACAAATTATTGATATTATGAAAATAATAGTATTATTATTATTTCATTTTATGAAATTGAACCTACCGGGCTTGTAATTTGACTTAGTAAGATTTTAAGCTCTTGGTACTTTTCAAAATGTTAATGTAACCTAACTGAAAAAATCCTTACCTAACTTAAGATAAACTTTAACTTAACATAAACATTCAAATTGCCTTTATTTCCTACTACATTTTTCATGCAATAATTCATTTTAATTATACATATCATTCCATTATATTTAGATACATTTCGTTACATTAAACTACCTATAATATCGTTTGTTATTATATTTATTATAATATAATATCGTAAACATTACATTATTTTATCTCATAAAACATCATATTTTATTTTATCATAAATAAACATTTCCTTCTTCCTTTATTGTTTTATTTTAATGAATTTTTTTTTCCTAAATGTAGTCACTACTCGGGCGCACCCCCTGAGCGCTACCCGCACCCCTCGCGTGCCTGGTATAGGAGTAATGTCTACGTTTAGGCAAAAAATGAACTATTGCCATTGAAAAACAATAAAAATAATTTTTTTTCATAAATGTGTTCTTTGAGTGATACTGGTTCAGGATTTTGAATATAGCTAGGAGGTTTGTTTTCACCCAGTATATGAAAATATAGATATTCGTTTATGTACATACAAAGCCATGAATGGCTTAAAATATTATTTTCTATTATAAAAGGTAAGTATATATATTTATACATATATATATATATATTTTTTTTAAGATAATGTACTCGTTAGGGATCATTCAACAATTACGTGATCACCGGAAGGGGGGGGGGGTCGGGTGCTTGTATATACATCTGATTATTTGGGGGGAGGGGGGGGAGAATCCATGATTACGTCATCCTTTTAATAACTTATTAGCATAGATCGGATAATCGGATGCATATTTACCTAAACTTATTTTTTGGCTAAGAAAATATGGCGACGGCTTCTTTTTTCGGAATTGTCTTTTTCAATGTCGGGATTCGAAAAAAATCAGGGATTTTGAACTAATCGGATATAAAACAAATTACGAGTGGGTTACCTACCTATCAAATAATAATATTAATTTATAAAATTAATAATAATAAAAAATTGTTTTTTATTATTATTTTTTTAAAAATACCTAGCTACTAAGCTTCGAACATCATAATGGATATTCGCAAGCATCTGCACTTAAACTGAATTTTAAACGTCGATGCAAATATGTATTAAGTATTTGAAAGGTGAAAGAGGAAGGGTAGCATGTGCTAAAAAAGACAAAATACATTATTTTTTTATTAAATAAAGTAATATATACATAGTGTTTTGATAACAATCTTAATCACTATCTATCTCTATGATTTGGTCACTGGAATCTGATGTTTGTGTTGAACATGATGGTTTTTCGTCAGATTCCTGTGACTGTTCTTTAGTGCTAACTCTATTGACATCTAAAGAATTGCAATAAATAACAATAATTTTCTCCAAATTTTCAATAATCAGTCTATTTCTTTTAACATTTAAGATCCATTTAAATATAGAAAATGATCTTTCCACATCTACTGATGTAAGTGGCGCAAATTTATATATACTAGCACAATTGTCTTTAGTCATTTTTTCACTTATTTCCCTTAAAACATCAAAATCGGGGTTTCTGTCCATAAGTTGTTCCATTTTGTTTATTAACGTATTATTTAAAGTTTCATTAATAGTCAATCTTACATCATCAAATATTTCAAACACTTCACTTATAGATAGGTCGCGTTTTTAAACGGTTTTATTAAACGGTTTTATTTAGCTCACCCCGTTTGTTTTATTCTTTCTTGGGTCAAATTTAGTAATTCAAATTTCACCCTCTTCCTGTCAACCGATTAATCTGAAATTTTGTATACACTTTGGATTTTGGTGACAATACAATTATGTTTATTCATTATCATTATAAATTCAAGATGGCCGCCGCTACAAAATGGCGGATAATTTATGTTTTATTAATCCCATCAATATGGGTATCAAATGAAAGGGCTCAACAAGCAGAATACAATATACTATAAAAAATTAAAATCCAAGATGGCGGCCGCTACCAAATGTATGTTTTTAATAAAAACTAAAAACTAGAAAATAAAAATAGGTAAAAAAACTCTTTAAGTTAAACGGTTTTATGTTAAACATACATTGCAATGTTTAAGATAAATGTACTAAAAACCAAAAAATAATAAAATAGATACAGTCGTGGGAATTATAAACATATGCATAGACAAGACTAAAATAAAACCGTGGGGCACATTAAGTCGATAATTTGTAGACAATTGACGTGCCCCACGGTTTTATTTTAGTCTAGTCTATGCATATGTTTATAATTCCCACGACTGTATCTATTTTATTATTTTTTGGTTTTTAGTACATTTATCTTAAACATTGCAATGTATGTTTAACATAAAACCGTTTAACTTAAAAAGTTTTTTTTACCTATTTTTATTCCAGCTTAACAATTGAAGTATTTAAAATTTCGAAATTTTCGCTTAAATAGTTTAAATCAATCTTTAAATTTGGCTTAGCTAGCACTGCCTTGGCATTTCTAATAGATATTGCTTCATTGCTATCCAAAAGAGCGACAACACTTGAAATTTTGTCTAAATGTTTGGCATAGTAAAAGGCTGCCTCCAACCATGTTCCCCACCTAGTAATAACTGGCTCTGGAGGCAAGGATAAATTTGGATGTAGCTCCTTAAAAATTCGAACCCTGTTAGGGGATTTTAAAAATATTTTCTTCACATTATTAATTAAAATGTCTACATCACTATAGTTTGAACGTAATGTTTTTGTTAACCTATGCAAGGCGTGAGCTAAACAAGTGAAATGTTTTAAATTGGGAAACGTGTTTTTAATATTTTGCCAGTTAGTCACATATATGCTACTCTATCGGCACATAATATTAAAACATCTTGTACTTTATTTTCGAATTGACATCCCCATAAGTTTTTTAAACATTGAATCACAAACTCTGCTGAGCGACCATTAACCATATCTAAAGCTTGACAGGTTAGCAAGCATATTGGTTCTGAAACATTTTCACTTAGAGGTTTTACTAAAAAGTTTACAACAAATCGACCCAGATTGTCAGTGGTTTCGTCTAACGATATCCAAATCTTTTGTTTTGTAGTTTACTTTGGATAAGTTTCATTTTACTGTCGTAAATTTCACTCAAGTACTTCTTTCTCAGCAAAGTCTCACTTGGAATGGTTCTGTCTTTGTTGTTACATTTACAAATGTATTTTTGGAAAAAATTGCGAAAACTAGGGTTTTCAACTTTTGACCATGGTATGTTGCACATAATTAGAAAATGAACCAGATCAAAATAAAAAAAACACTTGGCGCTGTTGCTTGAACACCACGATGTTTTTGTGACTTCAGATGCCGGTTCAAAATAGTTTTCTTTGCACTTAAACGTGTCTCACATTTTGTGCAAGTTATACTGCTAGTTGCCGGATCGTAAAACATCTCTGGGTAATTTCTTATCCATGATTGAGCTATGTCTTCTTTTTGAGTTGAATCGCCATTATGGCTGAAAAGAAGACTATTCGTTAATTATTTTAACACTCTGTATTGTATTGCAAATACTCGTATGGACTGTTTTAGAACAAGTTGCAGAATACAATGTATAAGTGCAATACATACAATGAATTAATACATTATTTTGTAAAATACAATAATCCTTACCTTGTAAATACAAGACGCAACGCAGAGTTCCGAGATCCGTAGCACAAGTCGTCGTTTCAAGAAAAACCAAAATCCAAAACCAAATCACGATGCAAATCAGAATCCGTTGTTGAATTGCCAAATCGTTAGAAAATTGCAAAGGAACACAAAACACACCCGTACGCATGGCAAGCAAAGCGACGAATATTTTCAAGTAACTAATAGATAGAAAACAAAAGACATGCATTTCCGGGGTCTCTTGCACCTACCTGCACACAAACCGGTTTTGAGAATGCCGTCTCACTCGCACAAGCAGCCAAAGTTACCTATCCGTCTCACTCACACATTCACATAACGCTTTTTTGAACATAAATAGAATTGTAAATTCAAAACTGATATCGATCTCCATTTATTTTTCGATACTTTCCATAATAGTTAAAATCTAAACGTTAGTAAATGTACAGCTAAGTGCACAACAAGCTTTACAATGTTGTTCAAATATTGTTCTCAACGCAAATAATTACGGCTCCTCATTTAAAAACCTTTATTTGAGTGTGCATTCAATTATATTTATAATCAAAACGCTAACGGTATTCATCCCGAAATATCGGATTTTTTTCCATACAAGTAATGTACATACAAATAATATATTGTAATAGAAAACACTACAAACGTAATGAAAATACATTTAATTCTATATTCCGAACATTAAATGCATCAATTCCGAAATCCCGAAATCTACGATAAAGAAGTGCTTTCCATACTAAGCCGCCGGTGAACTTTAGGTAAATATGCATCCGATTATCCGATCTATGCTTATTAGCTAAAGAAATTTTCTAAAAAATTAAAAAAGGTGTTGTGGAAGCTAGAAATACTTTTAATTAGAAAAATAATAAAATTACTTTAGTCATCCACCTGAGAACATTATTGTAAAGCCAATTTAAGCAAGCAGGCGCCTCTACTGATGAGCATGGAGTACCGAATACAGCTTCCCACCACGACTGGGTTGTGTCTCGCCACAAGCTTATTCCTAGGTCATTGATTAAGACCCAATAATAAACAGCAAACATTACATTTTAAGCACGGACGAAGGTTACGTAATCAAGGCGAGGGGGGGGGGGTTAAAAACAAAAGATTACGCTGTGATTACATAGGGGGGGGGGTTAAAAAAACGGCCAAAAGTGATCACGTAATTGTTGAACGATCCCTTATAAAAACATGATAAAGCAAGTTTTTGGTGTAATTTTTTTGTAAAGGATTAACGTGACCTAGCCATCTCTCCAGAGTGTGTTTTAACGTTCATTTATTATAATTTTATTTTAATATGTGGTTTAAAGTATTTTTTGTAAAGAGGCCTGCGCATCAGGTTACTCCATTTTCATTGCAAAACCGCTCTTATCATAACGGCACAAAGCGCTGTACTAATTTTGATGTGGTATGGAAGCAGCTGACACCCTGGATTAACACAAAGTCTACATTAATTTTCCTAAATCTCCACGGGAACGAAGTCCCGGGCGATAAGCTGGTATTTCATAAAGAACGCTGAGACGTCACTCCAGAATCCTCACCAAGAACGGCTGAAGCTAGCGACATGCTGTTGATCTCAAAAAATAGTTATGAAATAGTTCTACCCCTGTGCCAAATCTCAAAAATAATGCTTCAGGGAAACCAGAGATATGAGGGTATCTCAGTGAGTATGCTGGGCTGACGTCATTCCAGCATACTCATCACAAAATCTCGATATCCGCTAACTCTTTTCTGTCGGAATTTTTGTCAAAAAATAGTTCTGAAATAGTTCTACAGTTTGCATATGGTGTCTGTGTCATAAAATACATATAATATATAAAAAATGACAGTCAAAGTTCTACATACATTTTTGTTGTGGTACAGTCGCGTATAGAAATGAGCATCGGCACACATATCTATTATTTATTAGGTTAGTTTATAAGAACTCTAAAGTAAAAAAAAAAAATACTATTCAGTCTTGATTTGAGTTTATATTTGTAATAACTTTGAAAATGTAGGAAATTTAATAAAGACTACAAAAACAAACTATTTATATTAACAAAGTTGGTATTATATCAAACCCAAACATTTTACGTAAATGAGCGATTTATACCTAAATACTAACCAATTCTTCTGAAATACCTTAAGTAGATGAACATATTTTTAAGAATAACAAAAATGGGTAAGAAACAGTGACGAACGAACGCACACTGTATGTTAATTGATATCTGTCCTTGTCTCCCTTTACTTAAAATAAAAGAGGTGTTATTCAGAGTCATATCAGTGTTTATTTAAAATTACACTTTTGAGAGATTTATCGATATCTTTTAAAAAAACAATGTCACGAATGTTTCCTGAGTACTTGCATTTTAATATCTTCTGCGCAGGTGAAGATAAATCGTGTCCAAAAAATAAATATTACTTAGTGTCAAAGTCATAATAAGTGAAAAAATTGTAATAATATACAAATATTTAACTAGGTAAGTTTTATTCTGTGATTTGAATCTGTGATTGTGTTAAGACACTAGAGTATGTAAACAAATAATAAAAATATTCTTACACGTTATTTTTTTAACCTACCATACAAAGACGATCAGCCGATCTGAGGAACTGATATGTTTTTAAGATTTCGATATGGGTTCCATATATATTTTGTTAAAGTAGATTCGTCCCCTAAAAGGATAATCATTAATAAATTTATGCCCTTATGTGGTCCTACAAACTCTTAGAAAAGTTGGTCTGTTTATTGCATTCATTCATATCCTTAATTTTCACTGGCTTAAAATATTGCCCGTAAATTGTTGATACCTGTTGTGATGTTCAATCGGTTATTTTATTATTTTAAAGAAAAATGTTTCTAACAGTGTAAATTAACATAATTATTTAAATAAACCTATTTTTTATAAAAAAATATCGGCATAATATTTTTTATGGATCTGAAATATTACCATCAAAGCTATATTTAAGATCGTAAAATCAGGTATTACTTAGAGTGTTAAAACAAATAACAATTAAATTTATTTTTTTAAATTACGTATGGATCTGGAGTGCTTGAGACTGAACTTAGTATTAAAATGTTCAAGACTCAGTTCAATTTCAAGCATTCCTTAAACATATTTTGACGTTTGATGTCTCAAGTTACTAGTGGTGAAGACTGAGACCGTACCTTGAATAATTTACCTTAAAGGTATCTCCAATTACATGCAAAAGGTTTAAGTAACAAATGTCCAGAATCCAGTGGTTGCAATATGTCCACTTTGCTAAAAAAAAATATAGCGCTGTCATAAGAATAGTCAAACTATATTTCACTTATCTAGATTACTTCTAGATTACTAATATTATAAAGAGGAAAGACTTGATTGTTTGCATTGAATAGGCTCCGAAACTACTGTACCGATTTGAAAAATACTTTCACTATTAGAAAGCTACAATATCCCCGATGGACATAGAATATATAATTTTCCGGAATTCCCGCGGGAACGAAGTCCCGGGCGGAATGCTAGTTGTAGGATATTTATATTTTAGTATTTATCATCGGAAAAATCTGGAATGCTTAAATATTCAAAACTAAGTTGTTTTAATCCACTGGAATTATTACACCTAGGTAAAAGCTAATTCTATTCTTTGCATTAATAAAAAAATATTAGTTAAATTCCAACTAAACGACTTAATAATTCATTTCTGTGCGCGACTGTACACCACAACAAAAATGTATGTAGAAATTCGACTGTCATTTTTGATACATTATGTGTATTATATGACACAGATACCATATGCAAACTGTAGAACTATTTCAGAACTATTTTTTGACAATAATTCCGACAGGAATGAGTTTGCGGATATCGAGATTTTGTGATGAGTATGCTGGGATGACGTCAGCCCCGCATACTCACCGAGATACCCTCATATCATATCTCTGGTTTCACTGAAGCATTATTTTTGAGATTTGGCACACAGTCAGAACTATTTCATTTTTTAGCATGTCGCTAGCTTCAGCCGTTCTTGGTGAGGATTCTGGAGTGACGTCATCCCAGCAGCCTCACCGACACCTACCTATCTATAACTGGAAAAGTATTGAAGTACTATTTATTTCATTGTAGCACTATTTACCACTATTTCCGGAACTATTTATTGGCATATGTAAAAACGTTAAATTCCATGATGAGGCTTCTGGGGTTATGGTCACTAGGAGATTTTTTTTCATTAATTATACTTTTTATGTTTATAATTAAATAAATAAACGCTACACACTCAAAGGCCCACACTAATGTTTTCCCTTGTGTCGTGGGTCCCTTGGAAAACACATAAAGACAAACACAAACACCCAATGACCCGAGAACAAACATCTGCTTTTTACACAAATGTTTGCCCCGACTGGGGATCGAACCCAGGACCCGCCGATCAAGAGGCAGCGTCACCTACCACTCGACCAAACCGGCCGTCAAATTGTGCTAAAGCTTTGAAAATCAATAATTAAGTGAGATGCCGGGAGTTTGGGTCCCAGCCGGAGATAGGTTAATCTCCCCTAGGTACAGGGAGAACAGCACATCATGCTATCCAAAACTGTCAAATTTCTTCAATCGATTTTCAATTTTATCTCCAAGTATTAGAGTTTACAATCCATTGGGGAAATTTGACAGTTTGTGGTAACCTGATGTGCCGTTGACTATACATTCTTTTTTTTTTAATTTATCCCTTTCGGGAAAGGCAAAGGAAACTATGTCCATACAGCCATGTCTTCAGTGAAAAATCTTCTTTCTTCAACTTAACTTAAGCCCTAAGCTCCTCATGTTCTGCGTAGATCTTTGTCGGTACCAAACGGAGCAGAAACACAGTTATCACTTGAATTTTTCATCACTGCACGAATTTTAGTCAATTTACTGCATAATACACTATCACTATTACACATTAAACAACTTTTTCATGCCGAAAACGAAAATTCAATTGACAAAGCAACCGCTCACGCCGAGTTCCCACCAAAGACCTTCTGTACATTCTTTTCATGAGGATTTTAAAGGAATCATCACATAACCTATACTTCTTTTACAATGGCAGAATGTTCCTGAATGCTTTTGCGTTTATTTTGTGGTGTCACCTATGACATTTCCAAACTTGTAGTGTTGCCAAATTAGGGAAAAAAGTTCCATGTAAGCAACCACAGGAGGTCAAAATATGGCGACCTTTATAAATATAAAATGAGCGATTGATGTTAGACAGCGCTGAAGTTCAAAACAAAATCGTTTAGTAAAGGGACAATACGATCGCAGAAGAACTTTATTTTATCTTCGAGTATCCTAGTTATAGGGGTGACTTAAGATTGGTTGACGAAACTTAACGGGTGATTCTCCCCTGAAACTACAAAAAAGAAGAGCATTACATTATATAAATAATTAAATATTTTAAATCGCGTGAGTACCTATATCCACAAAAAAGTTTTAGGGAAAAAATGCTCTAGCGGACAACTAATAAAGGTTACCACATAGCCTCGATCATCATCTATCTACCTACTCATTGAGACCTTTCTTATGAATAAAAAACACCTTATATATATGTTGTAAGCCTATTCAAAGTTACCGCATTAGCTCAAGGTAACATTGCACCTTTCAAATCAAACGGGCCTGTTAAAGTTAGTAAAACCTAAGACCCTTTTTTCAAGTAGGAAATGAGCTGATGATATACAAACAGTTAAACGAGGTTCGAACATTTTTGTATGAAGCCTGGCTTGCCTAAAGTTGCAAGTACATAAAAAGTCCCGTTTTTAATGTAGGTACACGTATGAAACATATGCCAATCGACAGAAAAAATAATTACAAACAACGAATACTGATTGACAGAATGTCGTAAGCGATATACTTTCTGAGTAATTTCAGTTTTAAAATGTAAAATATAATTAAAAGAATATCATCGTTTTAACTGATTTAAAAGTCCATTATCATCATTTTAAAGCATCCCGCGTAACGACTAGCATTAAATTGGATTCTCGTAACACTAAAATAATAGGATAAAATGCAAAAAAATATGTAAAAAAAGTATGTTTTTGATGAAATCAATATCAAAAAATAATTTTAGAAGCCTTAAAAATACCATAGAATTAATGCGGCGCAAAGAGTATGGGGTGAGGGGATAAGTGTCACGAGCCGCATCTCTTCCCGTCCCCCTCTTCACCATTGGCAATGAACCACAGGGCTGTTCTTTACCGCACCAGGAGGGCGTGACTAGCTTCTGTACGAATGCTGTCACGTTCGTTTTAATAAAGAATGAATTAGACAGCATGCGTAGAGAAGCTTTGTCACCGCGCTTATGTTATAGATGGGCACGTCAAGTCAATCACTTTGTCATCGTAACTTGCACCGTGTACAAGCGTTCTCGTTGCTTTAGAAGAAGTTTAAGTTGTTATCTTTGTGAAGTTTTTGTTGTTGATATTTTTGTTATTTCTTGACTGTTAACGTTAGTTTTATCTATTATTATTGACATTTACGCGATGTCAAGTAACTTAGGCCCACCAGGGTCACAGTGTTTCTTCTGCGGAATTAGTACTGCTCGTCCTAGAGTACGCCGTCCGCAATCACAAATATGATGTTATGAGCTTTGCGAGGGATATCTAAACCATCACCTTTATGTCCAAGAGTATAACAACCATATACTCCGCGGTACACCTCTTAAACCCTGGTGTCGAAGTTATTGAACTGCTAAAGACCTTCGCAGTGGCTCATGTACCCACTACTATCGCAGATAGTAGCCGGCTTTAAGTGCCTTGCGTAGCATGGAATCATCTTTCTTTCGGACAATCAGGTAATTCCCTTCCGGTCTGGTGTCCCCACCGATTACCTTTCCTTCACCAGTGCAGTGGGGCCACAAGGATTATTTAGTCTTGATATCCTGTAGTGGATCAGGGGGGACAAGAGGACTCATCAGTTCTTATTTCTCCACTCATTATGTTAAAGTACTAGCCACTTCTTAGTTTTTATGCTGTCATTGTTACGAAGTCAAAATCAAAAGTCAGTGCCCTAACCAAACTGAAGAAAGTCTCAAAATCATAAAGTGATGTTTGTTCGATTTCCGGTGGGGATTCACCGGGAATCGATACCGGAACCTTCTCGATGGCCGCGGCGGCGTGGTAAATGGCGTACGAGCGGCGCGAGAAGCTGCGCACCAGCGGCGCGGGAAGCGGTCTACTAGGGGCGGTTCCAGTGGAGCGATGTCTCTGTAATAAGTTTGATTGATGTGGATGTCACCAAAAACATATTTCACATTTTTTTTGCATATAATCCTATTATTTTAGTATTAAAGGAATACAATTTAATGCTAGTCGTGACGCGGGATGCTTTAAAGTGATGATAATGGACTTTTAAATCAGTTTAAACGATGATTTTCTTGTAATAATATTTTACATTTTCTAACTGAAATTACTCGGAAAGTATATAAGTTATGACATTTTGTCAATCAGTATTTATTGTTTGTAATTATTTTCTCTGTCGATTGCTATATTATTATGTTTCATACATGTACGACAAGTTGCAAAAGTCCATATAGAATATCCACAAAGAGTCGTCTGCAGACTATAACTCACGCACACATTGACTATAATAGAAAATAAGCAACAGGGGTTCCCGTGAGTGATATAAACAATATTTTCTACTCATGCGTCATCAGCTCTCGTGGCGCGTTTGGTTACGCTTAGACTTATGAGCAGCAGGTAAGCGGTTCAAATCTTCGCAGCCCCGATCGTTTTAGTTAGATGTATTAGAAGTTTTATCATTTTTAATAACATGGTTTATTACTTAGAAATTTAGAATGGCATCAGGCGTGAAGTTAGATATCGTACGAATAACTTACAAAAATGCTAGGTAAAAGACATATTCGGATTCGTTTAAATGAACTACCCTTTCTTTGACAGTTCACTTCGAAAGCTGGTAGTTTGCCGAGTGTGAATATGTTTTATTGTGCGTTTTATTGTTTCTTTTTTGAACTTAAAATGCAAGCTTTTATTGATATGCAAGGGCGAATCCGCATTAATGAGATGCATAACAATTGATATAACACATCTCATGAAACCGGTTATTCAGTAAGTATTTTCTCCATAAAATCTGCTGTGTTTGAATAAAAGATATTTCTTTTAAAATTGCGAGTTCCGATAATCGATAAATTACTATTAATTAAACTGTTTTTCATTCTATTGTTTTAGTAAACAATCGTATAACGTTGGATCTTGCACCATGAAGCTGAAGGCAATGTCACAACATCGGGGTTTCATAATGGCACAATATGAAAATAATAGTTTATCAACTGCTGAGTTCGCAAATTTGTTTGATACTTCTGTTCATACGGTTCGTCAAGTCCTGCACAGTGAGGGGTTGCATTATAGAAAGCTTGCAAAAAAAAAACCCCAATTTGACTGAAAGGCATAAACAAAGATGACTGGCATTTGCAAGAGAATACGTTGATTTTGATTGGGAAAATAATATTTTTAATGACAAGACATTTGTTTTAATATGGTTCAATCGGTTTGGCGGCGCTGGCTTTCTGTAATTGAAAACAGGGGAGGATACACTAAACACTAAGTCTTTAAGTAAATAACTTTATACAAAGCATTAAATTCATTCATTTATTGGCAAGTGAAATATGTTTGTAAAAAACTGTTTCTTTTCCTTAAACATTATTCAAAATTAGCTGACACAATCGAATATTTAAGCTACATTATATATCCTTGGAGTAGAATATAAAAAGTGAAAATAAAAAATCTGGCTACCATCACATTGTTCATTATTGTAACGATTTTTATTTACCTACATTATGTTAAAAATGAATAAACTTGATTTAATTAGTTTGAAAGTGTTAATTTTTATTTATTTACCTTTAATATTGTATTACATTACCACTTAACTAATAATAAATATAAACATGTTTAAAAAAAAGGTCAAAAAAAGAAAAAAGCGATGGTTTGACTCGAGACTCGAACCTTGGCCACCTAAACCTCGTAAGTATTATCTAGTCTTCTACGTTTACCACTGTGCTACCCAGTAGTTAGTGAACTCAAATGAATTAAGTTACCGCTTTGGAGGTAGTTACATGCGGGCTTGAATAGACGGAGTTATACATATATGGTTATTTTTGCTCAGTTGCGAGTAAACAAACTGTTTTGAGCTTTAATTAATAGCGATAAGGTTGACTTTTACATAAAATCATAATTATTTTAATGTGTGCGAGTTCAACAATATTTGAGTGCATGCGATTTTAAACCTTAAGCTATGAATGGATTATTGCAACTGACCGTACATCAGAAACGCGACTTTTTATGTAGTTGTATGTATGTACTTGCAACTTTAGGCAAGCCACAGAGGTTCGATGCTCTTTACATAAATCATAGCTAAGAAAAGAACCATCTCGATCACGTCAGCTGTCAAACAAAAAACCAGTCCACTCGTTTAGAAACTAAGATGCGACAGACAGACATACAGATACCTCTACACAATAGCCTTCCCCTCTTTTTTTGTTGGGGTTTAAAAAGAAGGTTGATTCGGCGAATTGAGTTTTCCGATATCTGGCAACATTATTCACTGTGCCTCACCAGTGCCTCATTTCATTACTTCTAACCTCAATTCTATGCTTTAATCAATCTATCTATCTACATTTTGTAATATCAAGATAAAATCGTTGAATTTTGTTCAATAAGTACGTTTTCAAAATCACCTTCCAAGTCATCCTCAAGTATTCCGTGTTCTTCATCAAGTCTGGATATTAGGAAATCGTTATTTTTCGAGATTTGTGTGTTATACAGATGAATAAGAACTAACCAACCGGAGCCGGTGATAAAGCAATTAAGTAATTAGTTCTTCTTCTTATCGTGTAGGTATAGTCAAGTGTGAGGCGAACTTGGCTACTGGTGTCAGAGTTTTCAAACCACACAATGGCCTCTGACTTGGTTAATTAATTATTGAATAAAGGAAAGAAAAAAAATGAAAAAAAAGGAATAATTAATTGAGGATAAAAACAATAAAGGAGTTAGGGGGTTTAATTAATAATTAATAAAGGAGTTAGTAGAACTATGACATCGTATTCTAGCCCTTCCCCTTGCCTAGAATTTAAAACATGCTGCCTAGAATTTAAAAACATGAGTTTAACACCCAGATGAAAATTTTCATTAAGTAAGAAAACTGAGCCTATTACGAAACCAGAAACCATAGTAAAAGTTATAACTTATAACAGACAAATAAATTATACCTAAGACTTATCTAAAAAGTAAAAAATCTTATTGCTTTAACGTTTTGAAATATTTTTGACTTTCTATTCTTTACAGGCATCAAGATGCTAATGAGAGCATTCCATTCGGCTAGATCATACTGGAGTGAAATATTAATGTGGAAAACTACAAATTCAGTGTAATTCAACTAAAGACATTAAACATGAACTCTTCAGGGAACGCATTTTTCTTCAATATTGTATATTGTTTTGAATTAGACTTTCTTAAAATCATGTTCCAATAGTGTAATAGATATTAAATCAATAGAATGAGTACGTTTATTTATTATTTTTGGAATTAGATTGATTAATTATTACGCTGATCTTTAAACAAACCTCCACCATTAAAACTGATAAAAAATTTATCTAACATTAGCTTTCAGCCCGTGTGATTTCAATTACATAACACTCCCAACGAAACTTTAAAATATATCTATTTTTTTTATACCTACCACCCCATATATGTCCCCACTGAGGGGCACGGGCCTCCCTTCAAAAGACGAAGGGGATTTAGGCCATAGTCCACCACGCTGGCCCAACGCGGGTTGGTGGACCGCTAGTCTTTCGAAAATTTTCTTGGCGGGTTTTATCACAATGTTTTCCTTTACCGTCGAGCAAGTGATAATTAGAAATCCGTACATAAATCCGAAAAGACGAATTTAGTGGTACAGGCCTGCACCAGGATTTGAACCCACGACCTTCGGATTACAAGGTCTGGCTCCTGGGCTACCATCGCTATATCTATACTTTTCATATTATATTCATTGTGTAATTTAGGTAGGTATAAAAATGCTGAGTTAGCCATGATTTAAAAAAAAATTTGGTGTCAAAGAAACTGAATAATATTACAAATATCAAGAAACTGCATACTCTGAAGTGTCTACTGGATGGAACTATTATCATTCATCTTAGTAATTAGAAAATTAAAAAAATTGTTGGATTGTTTATATTTCATTGAAAAATTTGACCCTGGCTGATGTGATAACATTAGGTAGGTACCTACTGTTAGCGAAAATCTACAAAGACCCGCGATTATCGAAGAAATTGAATTGATTATTGTACAACTTTTTCCTAGGAACAGGTTCACCTTAACTGTTTATTGAGATTTATGGTAAGTATTTCACATGGAAAGTCCAAATAAATAAAGTATATTGTAGATTCTCATTGTTATTTTCTTTCACTAATTTTAAACCTATTATAACGGGTTCTTACCACGATTTTTGTTTTAAATTAGTATCCGATATTCCGGTGCAGCTACAAGCACCGTAATCACGGATGAACTGGAGAACTGTGGGCTGTGTTAGTGGCCTGTAGGTAGTCAAACCTTTTTCAATTTTCAAACCGCACAATGTTAGTGGTAAGAACCCGTTATAATTTGTTTAAAACTACTCCAAATAAAGTTTTATTTATTTTCACAAGTTTTGCAAGTAGTGGTTTTCAATTTCGTGGTTTAACCTTCGTACCTATTTCCAATTAAGTTGAATAGAGATACCTAGATAAGACAAGTTATCAAGCTTCTCTATTGTTCTCTATTTAAGCAATCTATCATTTTTAGTAGGTATAACTACCTACGAGTATAAGTAGTTACTTAGGTACTTAAATACCTATATATATATTAGTAGGTATGTGTAAAAAGGTTGGCTTAGCAGTCGTCTTCCAATATTATTATATTTTTTCGCCTGTGGTGTCCCACTGCAGGGCAAAGGCCTCTCAATATCAAATTGTTTACCTACTTGAATTTATTTATTGCCTGCCTACCTTTGTTCTATTTTTACTTCATAAGTAAGTAAGTACTCTGTGTATGTAAGTATAGATAGATAACACTATCAGGAACATGATCATGATAAGATAATCGTTTCCGCAGCAGAGGTCATTATCTAAACCGTTTCAAGAGACCATAGGAATTCAATGCAGATCTGCTCTGCAGTGACACATACCTACAACCTTTGATTATTTTCCTACAACATTGTACAGAGAAGCGGTCACGTCAAGTTGCAATTATTTCATGTCCAAAGAGATTTTTTATAAATAAATGAATGTGATCTCATTGCTTTATTTGTATTCATGAACTCACCACCTAAAATAAAGACTACAAAAAATATATAAAGTATGACCATTTCTTCTTGTCGAAGAAAACGGCAGTGACCCCAGGGCTTCACGGGCACAGCACAGCAATCAAAGCACCGTCTGGCATCAAATAATCATTCGCCTCGCTTTGCAGAATATCCATATCTAAACTGAGCATTATACAATACAGATTGACCACCTAAAATATTATCTTTTGGAGAACTTAACAAATCCATATATATATTCACAGACTCAGCACACACTAAGGAGAAGAGAAGATCCGTAGAGAAATAACATTTTGGGTTTATTTTCGGGAAAAAAGCTCTCATTTGTACATTATTTTCATGTAAAATTTTTCTTACTGTGTTTGTGCAATAAAGAATAAGTAATTAAGAATTTATTTTAAAACTGCAACAAACAAAGCAATATTGAGCGAAAGTGTATAGATGGAACGTTTAAATAATGAACGCAACTATTCACGGAACACTATCACAACTATTGCACCGGAAATTGATTCCCAAAGACAACAAATAAAACATGTCAATGTGTGTGTGGTACAGGGAAAACGGACCCGCTCACTTTTTGTACACCGGAGTTTTCCGTGACCAGCGTTTTCGATGTCATGCCGGGTACACAAAAAACGGAGGTGTACAAAGAGGCGGTGAGAAAAAAGTGTCCGTTCCTGTTTTTTGCGACCCCGTTTTGTATGAACATGTTATTTAAAGCCTCGCTTACACGAAAAACGTGGTCACAAAAAACGGTGGTGTACAAAAAGGAAGATTGACATAAATGGGGTGTGCTTAGTGTGTTCCCTGCCCGTCGAGGTGGAGGTGGCGGAAAGGAAGTTAATCTTCCTTGCCGCGCAGAGACGTGAAACTTCGTTCCACTTAGCCTTATCCTGTAAGTATACAGGAGGCGGCTTCGCGGAACGAAGGGAGGTCTCGGGGTTCGAGAGAGGGGGCGGGGCGGGGGGGGCGTCGGGCGCGCCGTGGGGGACGCGGGCGACGCGAGAGGGTCAGGGGAAGCGGCGGCGCGCTCTTCCGCGATCCTGATTGCCTTTGCAGGCGTGGGGGCAGAGGCCTTGCGGCCTCGGGCTCGCTTGCCTTTCCTCGAGACGACCTCGTAGTCGTCCGAGGAAGAGTGGGCGGACTCGTAGCTGTCTTGCGCTACGTCCATATCGCTCTCGCTTTCAGCCCTCGAGCCGTGCGGGTTGCAAGACCCGGTCGGCGATCAAGAGCGAGAGCGCGAGCGCTCGGAAGAAGGCGCGCGAGGCGAAGAAGGGGCTCCGCGGGTCGCCTGGGCCGCCAGGAAGGCGGCAATGACAGGCGGGGGGACTGGGGCGGTTGACGCCGCCGGGGGAGGGGGGGAAACTGCCTCGGGCTCCGGGAGGAACCCCCTGAGGCTCGGGCGCCGCTCCAGGAGCTGAGTCAGTGCTCCGCCCCGCTCAAACTCCGAGAACAGAACCCGGATAATACCTATCAAGTCTGGCTCGGCCATGGCGGCCGACCCACCCAACAATTCCTAATCTAACGTTGTCTCTATGTTGGTTCAAACGCGTCGCGTTCCACTCAGAAGAACCAACAATTAACTGAGTGGCAGTCGCGCCCAATCTAACGGGAGAAGCATCCTTACTCTCGAGCGCAAAGCCTATAGTCAGCTGCCGGAGACAAACGATACCGCGTTGTAGAACACAGGTCGCGCCATCTATTGTCATTTTATGGAAACTCTTCAGTGTTGATAGCTTGTTAGTTCATTGTGAAATTAGAGTTACGTTAGTTTAGGCTTTCTTAGGTTCGGTTAGATTAGGTTGCATTAGTATTATACAAAATATTAAAAGTTCATCAATGTAAAAAAAGTAGCAGTTCACAAAGTAATAAGATTATACGGAGAGATTATTATCTTACGAAGTCAATATAAAATTTAAAATTTACAAAATCAATCCATCCATACACTCACACCTATAATCCCTTTCGGGATAGACAGAACGTCATGTAGGCAGAACGTCGGGGTAGGCAGGACCACTTGATTGACGCCACATTTGACAATAATTCTGAAGGTTATTAGATGGATCATGAGTATAATGGTGATAGGTTGTCGCCTGTCGCCCACAGCAAAACCCTCGCCTCCCACTTACTGGATCATACAGTATGTCTGGGAAGAGTTTGCAGCTGGCACATTCTTAGTTTTTCTTTCACTCGTATACTCTTCCAAACACATTATTTTTATTTAATAGTTAAAATACTAATGTTTTTGTTTTATTTTTTAGTTTTTGTAATTGTGTGTGTCATGTAAATAAAATTTTTTAACTATCGATCTTTAATTTAAATCCGTAATATTGTAATTTGACATGTAAGATTATGAACTCTCGGTACTTTGTTATAACTTTTTTATAATATTCATGGAATCTAATCTGATCGAAACTCAAAAGACTAACCTTACCTTATCCTTTCGTGTAGGCGGTTCTTAAAGTTAGGTTTTATAATTTTAGTAGGCATATTGTAATATCACGGGAGATGATTGTAAATTCACCAGTGTAAATATAATGGTTTTACAACGGTGTAGATGACTATTTAATATATTATTATAAATTGAAGCTTCTTTAGGGACCTACCTTATAAAATAACCTAGTACAAATAGTTTTTCTATGTCTGTCTGTCTGTTACGCTTCCAAGCCTAAACTAATGAACCGATTTCAATGAAATTTGGTACAGAGATAGATTAGATATTAGACCTCTCTGGAATAGAAAGGACACAGGCTACATTTTATCCCACAGTACACACGGGCGGAGCCAGGAAAGTCAGTTCTCTATAAAAAAGTTTCAAAAAAACTACTTATACTACTTAATAAAGACTTCTCATTTTCAGATCCTGGAGGGCAGCCACTTACCCAAGAGCCCAGAGCCAGTACCTCCACCAACCACCGGTATAGATTTTTAGCTTAGTTATTATCATTAAAGACCTCTCTACTATACATCTTGATGATTTGGCACGTCAAATCGCGCTGATCTTATCTTAGGTGATTGAATGACTGACTGATTGACTGACCAACAAACCAAGTCAGGTTTAGTGAAGCTCGCACTTATAATTTTGTTCTAAATTACTTATTATTAGGTCCTTTTTGTAGCTTCTAATATTGGATGACATTAAATTAAAAATTAATGATTCACAAAGTCAACTGAAAAAAGTTGCCGTCTTGTATATGGAGTCCATATTATGGACAATAAGCTTTAATTTAATATTATAAAACGGCATTGGGGCATATTACATTATCAATAATATCACGATATCGTTATATTATTGACAGTGTAATACGCCGTATCGCAGTATTAATACATGGCATGCCACCTATCAACGAGTAGCTGTACTAATGTTATGAAAAACGAAGAGGTTCCTACACTTAGTTGTAGGACTGGTAGATAGATGTCACCACCTGCAAAGTGAAGTCATTCCATGCTGCTAGGGAGCGCTTTTTGGTAACTTATTGGTCAAAAAACAGTTAATTCTAAATTGTGGTCTTGTATATGTACGATCAGTTATTGCTTTTAATTTACTGAAACGGTATTGATTTCATAATTAAAAGAAAACCACTTACTAACCTTTGAATATATAAATTTATTTTAATTTCATATTGACTGCATTTAACCCGAACTCAAATATTATAATGTTCACATTTATTAATTTTAAATAGCAAAAGAATACGACGTAGACTTTATACTACATTAAACTAATAGTCACTACACTCCGCGCTAATAGTCAAGTTGTTGCTTCGATGACTGCTACCAGAATGCCGCCACGATTTTCCCGGCGGCGCTCGTAGCTTCGTCGAACCTCCCATTCCGCTCGCCGACCGCCGCCGGAAGCTGGTATGGCGGGAACTGTCGGTTCGCATGAGCTTCGCGCGTAGCCGGCCGCGCGCTGTTCTGTTGCTTGTTCGTTGTTCCGCCGGAAGCTGGTATGGCGGAAACTGTTGGTTCGCACGAGCTTCACGCGTAGCCGGCCGCTCGCTGTTCTGTTACTTGTTCGTTGTTCCGCCGGAAGCTGGTATGGCGGGAACTGTTGGTTCGCACGAGCTTCACGCGTAGCCGGCCCCTCGCTGTTCTGTTACTTGTTCGTTGTTCCGCCGGAAGCTGGTATGGCGGGAACTGTTGGTTCGCACGAGCTTCACGCGCGCTGTTCTGTTACTTGTTCGTTGTCAACTTTCGACTTGAATGACAATTGCTAACATTCGGCCATTCTGACTTAATGTCTGACCCAGACATTCCACCCACCTTGATCTTTTCGGCCATCCTTACAATTGATGAATGTCCTCATTCAATTTTTTAGCTTAACTTATTAAAAATTTCATCATAACAATACTCTCATCCTATGATTGAAGAGTCATATATATTGTAACTGGCAGCTCGCTCGCTCCTTTTAGTCAACCATAGCGATACGCTCATCCTATGATCAGATACTTCATGTAGTGGCGGCTCTCTCGCCCCATCAACAAGTTTTACCATAAAAATAATCTCCGTCATAGCGATACGCTCATCCCATGATCAGATACTTAATATGAATGGCGGCTCTCTCGCCCCATCAACTAATTTTACCATAAAGAAACTTCAGTCATAGCGATACGCTCATCCTATGATCAGATAATTGACTAGAATGGCGGCTCTCTCGCCCCGTTAACTTATTTTACTATAAAGATTATCTGTCATAGCGATACGCTCATCCCATGATCAGATTATACTAGCTCGAATGGCGGCTCGCTCGCCCCATCAACTCATTTTACCATAAATAAACTTCAGTCATAGCGATACGCTTATCCTATGATCAGATACTTAATTTGAATGGCGGCTCTCTCGCCCCATCAACTCATTTTACCATAAATAAACTTTAGTCATAGCGATACGCTCATCCTATGATCAGAGAATTGTACGGTGTCGGATGACAGCCCTCTCGCCTCAGCACGAGATAGGATGGCAGCTCTCTCGACTCATCACGGGATCGGATGGCAGCTCTCTCGCCCCATCACGGGATCAGACGGCAGCTCTCTCGCCCCATCAACTAGAACGGAATATTTTTTTATTCAGAAATAATACACCAAATATACAAATGGAAGTTATACGTATGCGTATGTCTATTTTACCATAAATAATTTTCACCATCCTATGATCAGTGAACTGTACGAGATCGAATGGCAGCTCGCTCGCCCCATCATCTTATATCCTCGGTTGAAAACCTGCACTTTTAGGAATAATACTATATGGCTAAACTATAACTTTGTATTTTCTTATTGTTCATTAATCGATTTTATAACATGATATCTTCTGAACACAAAAAAAAAACATGGAAGTGCCTATTCTTTTGCTCAAAGGAACGAAAATTAGGTAATACTTATACACTGATAAGAAACTGGCACGAAAAGACAAACTTTCGAAAATATACAGATCATAAAAATAACTTAGATGTAACAATACTGAAAAATATAAATTTTGCCTGGAAAATAAGGCTACCTTTTTTTGCACTTTTTTTGTTTTGTTTATTTATATTCATTTTTTTTTCTGGCATACAAAAAAAGAATAATTCATTCATCCACTGACTCCTTTTACGATGACTCAGCGGATTTAAATATTTTTCTTTTTTAAGAGACACTTTGATGACAAAAAGTCCAAATACTAAACCAAATCAACCATAGTGATACAACTAACACAATAAGCCACTCAAGTCAATTAGCATATGGAGACGACAAATTGTCCACTCAAAAATGTACTACAAAATTGCAGGAAAATGACGATCACCTCATTTCGTCCATGCAAAACTTTTTTCCGAAATCAAGAATATGATATTATATCCGAATTAAAGAAAGATTTCAAAATTACTAGATAGATAGACACAACATTTATTTCCATCACAGTACTACTGAAAGTCTTAGTGATGAACAGAAAATTATAAACAAATTAAAAAAAATTGCTCATATGAATTCCAAAATAAAATTTCTAGATAAAAATGCTCTATACTGCAGGCTGAAAATTCACAAAAGAAGTTATCTAGAAACGACTGAATGTACAGATAGTTAAACTGAAAACAACGACAAGATCTCTGCACTTCATGGATGACAAGTAAACTCTAGGAAACAGAAGCGGATGTAAGAAGAATTTCAAATGTCTTCCGACATATTCAACGTAACTATCGGGATGTGTTAAAGAACTCCTCTTTTATAGGCATAGGACAAAATGCTACAATAGCCCAATATATTTAAATGAATAAACAAAAGAATTAAAAATATATATATAACAGATAACAGAACTGTGCTTACTTGAGAAAAGTTGGATTGAACATTACAGTATACTTAGACAAATCATAACTACTTATAAGAAAGAAAGGAATTAAAACAAATTTTTATTGTTGCGAAAAAAAGTGGCTATCACACAATAATAACAAATAACGTTGATTATAGATGGGAAAGAGTAAACAATATTCAGAAAGCCATAAAAAGTGATAAGAGATCATCAACCAGTCATTTGCAAGAGCACCCAACTACCTACCGATGATAATAATAATTTGATAGCAGACAAAGACAAAACTTTATTATGCAACACTGAAATATTGAAATTCAATCTTCGACAACGCAAGATAAAGAAAGATTTTTTTTTAAATCTAAATATAATGTATCAGAATATAGCTGGCTTAATTACAAAATCTAACGAACTTACTCTTTATGAAGTAAAACTAGGTATATACAAAAAATATCGAGTTAGATATCATTTGCGTTACTGAAACTAACTTTGTTACTTAATATAGAAAACAGCGAGGAAGATTTACTTGTGGTTCCTAATAAACGAAAACTTAGCTTAGATACTTTCTATAATATACTAGAAAGGATCCTTACTTAATATTATAAATGCGAAAGTAACTCTGTCTGTCTGTCTGTCTTTCACGCCTAAACTACTGAACCGATTTTGATGAAATTTGGTACAGAGATAGATTAGAACCTAGGAAAGGACATAGGCTATTATTCATCCCACAGTTGGGCACGAAGTAACCTGTAGTCCACGCGGGCGGAGCCGCAGGCGGAAAGCTAGTTCTTCATAAAAGCTTAAACAGAACTAAATTTCATTTTGTATTCTATTGCGTACACTGTAGTAAACGGTAAATAAATAAAAATAAATAAATTAAAACGGAACAAATTGATGTATGTGGTGGTAATAATATGTATGTGGATAATAATGGACTTGATAGAAACAACATGACGCTAGAGGTGGAAAACGTCTTACTTGCAATGACTTTACATTAGAAGTTTATGAACTGACGAGGCTAATCAGCAAAACAATTTAAAATAAAAATAAGTTTTAGATTTCGGCCTACCTGACCATACAGCACAACTAGGCATGCGTTATTAACATTTGGCACATCACAAAAAGAAATTACTCTAAAGGTAATCTAAAAACATTTTTCACACACCTATCGAATTTCAGATTAACATATGTTTATAATGCCGACCGTAGACCTAAACAGTAAACATGGCTTATAATACCTTTTAGGAAGATTTTAAGTTACTGTATGATCTTTGATTTTCTTGTTTTCATATCTTGAACGGACCCGGCTTTAATGAAAACAATAAAAATAATTCAAGGGTATATTCGAGATGATTAAAAACTATATTAAAGTTAATTCAAAAGTTACTTACAAAACTTACTTACAAAAGAGAAAATAAGAATAATATAAAAACATCGTTTAATAAGTCCAAGGCAACTTGGAAAATTATCAATAGAGCAAAACTGAACATGTGAAGAAGCACAAAAACAAACATTAAATTAGACGATAATACAGTCACTAGTCTTACTGAAATCGTTATCGACCAAGTGAAAACATGACTATTTCTTCAAACGTAATAAAAAGGAACTAGACTTATTCAAACGACCACTAACTCCATTTATATGTCACCTTTGTTACCCAAAGATCTACAATCGACAATTCATTGTTAAAAAAAAATACAAAATACAGGATTTGACGACTTTTCAACGAAAGTAATCAAAAGTGTTGCCCACCCACTTAGTCATGAAATAAGCCAAAGTATATATGTAGTAGTGTCTACCTTGAGCGACTAAAATTATCAGTTTTTATTAAACCATCACACTAAAAGATAAACGAAACGACTTAAGTAATTATAGACCAATAACACTCCTGCCTGTGTTTTCAAAAATATTTGATAAGGTTATGATAACCAAACTTATTCCTATTAGGATAAATATAACATTTTATGGATTATGTATTTTTAAGTTAACATTTGCACACCTTGCCGGTTGAATGCACGGAGCACCTACTTTGTTTAAAATCAATCATACTGTATTCTTGCAAAGAAATGAATTTATTTATTTATTTATTTATAACATTACCATCAGAACAGAAGGGCTTCCGGAAGAATATTACGATAAACATGGCTATTAATGAGCTTCAAGAGCATATTTTAGGTAGTGTCAATTCTAAGAGACCAGTACATGCCATACTTATGGACTTGATTAAAGCCTTTGACTTTGTAGATAATAGTTTATTATTTCACAAATTATAATGAATACCTGAATCAGAGGCAATGCAACTAACCTAATAAAATCATATCTCAGTAACCGAAAACAATACACACGAATAACGAAAATTTGTAATGACTCAAATGATCAAAAATATCCTGTTTGCTGATGACGGTAGAGTTACGGAAACTATGAGAACATTTAAATATTTAAGTATGCTCAGTCGTCACTGGCTGGAAGATAAACCTTCGATACAAAACAAAATCAATTCGTTTTTTATAATCGTAATCCAAAAATATCAACTATAATTTTTAACGATAACACAAGCTTTGTCTTTTAGCTTTGACTTTTAGCTTTGACTTTTAGCTTTGACTTTTAGCTTTGACTTTTAGCTTTGACTTTTAGCTTTGACTTTTAGCTTTGACTTTTAGATTTGACTTTTAGCTTTGACTTTTAGATTTGACTTTTAGATTTGACTTTTAGATTTGGCTTTTAGATTTGACTTTTAGCTTTAACTTTTAGCTTTGACTTCTAACTTTGACTTCTAACTTTGACTTCTAACTTTGACTTCTAACTTTGACTTCTAACTCTGACTTCTAACTCTGACTTCTAACTTTGACTTTTAACGTTGACTTTTAACTTTGACTAAAGTCAATCGTTTTTAATAAGAATATAAAATCAAGTCAACAAACTAATTATTCTGTGGAGCTTGATGACTCACATGCGTCTCCTTCCTTCTCTTTAGTTTCTGGCCCAGAAAACGACGTCCATGGTTAAATTTTTCTCTGCTGCGTAGACATTCGTATAGTTTCTTCAACTTACCCAGTCTGATCTTCCCTTTTCTAACTTCTTCCTTCTCGCAGGATCTATTTTTTTTTTAAACTGAAACTAAACCAATGTTTTACCACGTAGATACGTGTATGTACTAATATATGCGTATGTCTGTAAGGTTACTAGCAACTTGTTCATCTTGGTAATTAAATATGATTGTAAAAGTTATACCATAAGCAGAAACTAGAGAAGCAGCGCTAAATTACACAAAAAGGAGGCGTAATAACCCTAAGTACATTTATGAATTTAATAAACTACTTTATAGACCTGCACTGGTCGGTACGGACTCCAGAGAGCAGCTCTGGCAAGAAGCCACATATTTCGTTATTAACCTAAAGTATAATCATACACTGAATAGGCAGTGGCAGGGGGGTGTCACTCCGCAGTTTAGGCATGTTCGCGCGGCTCGCCGCGCTCGCGTGAACCGCTACGGTCGCGTGTTGAACAAAATAATAAGTGTATCTACTTATTAACAATATTAAAACCAGACAGAAACACGTTTTGCCATCACAGTAGTCTGCAGGTGTCTGTAGTTAGTAGGAATGTAGGCTACGTATCAAATAACATAGTTGGTTATGTTAACTTGTGTTTTTACTTACTACATTCCTAACTAAAGTTACTCTTGATTTTATAAGCAGTATTATCTTTCTTAATTAATTTCAATAATAAATTTACCTCTAAATCGGCGGCGGGTGTTGACCCTGAGCTCTCGTCGCGAACGCGGCATTGAGTCGGCGCGGCGGTGCGCAATAGAATATGAACGCTAGCGGCCGACTATAAGTTTCAATTTCTCTTGCAAGCTTGTGCCGCTCGCAATAGTAGGCAAATTTTTATGTCTAAAGTTGACTTTTGTTAGGGAGTGAGACTTCTGTACGTTAGTACTATAATTTATTCTGTGGCAGTGGCCTTAAGAGTGTAGCCCTGGCAAGGCACGCCGTATTTCGTTATTAATCTTAGAACTGAATAGGTAGTAACCTCCAGAGAGCAGTCCTGGCAAGGCACGACCCATATTGCTAATAATCTAAGGTAAAATCGTGTACTGAATAGGCAGTGGCCTCCGGAGTGAAGCCTTGGCAAGGCACACCCTATTTCGTTATTAATCTAAGATATAATCAAGCACTGAATGGGTAGTAACCTCCAGAGAGTAGCCCTGGCAAGGCACGACCCATATCGTTAATAATCTAAGGTACAATCGTGCACTAAATAGGCAGTGGCCTCCAGAGAGTAGCCCTGGCAAGGCACGGCCCAAATTGTTAATAATCTAAGGTATGGTCAAGCACTAAATAGCCAATTACCTCCAGAGGGTAGCCTTGGCAAAGTATGGCCTAAATTGTTAACAATCTATGGTAAAATCAAGCACTAAATAGCCGATCACTTCCAGAGAGTAGCCCTGGCAAGGCACAGCCTAAACTGTTAATAATCTAAGGTATAGTCAAGCACTGAATAGCCGATTACCTCCAGAGGGTAGCCCTGGCAAGGCACGGCCTAAATTGTTAATAATCTAAGGTATAGTCAAGCACTAAATAGCCAATTACTTCCAGAGAGTAGCCCTGGCAAAGTACGGCCTAAATTGTTAACAATCTATGGTAAAATCAAGCACTTAATAGCCGATCACCTCCAGAGAGTAGCCCTGGCAAGGCACGGCCTAAATTGTTAATAATCTAAGGTATAGTCAAACACTGAATAGCAGATTACCTCCAGAGGGTAGCCCTGGCAAGGCACGGCCTAAATTGTTAATAATCTAAAGTATAATTATTTTAAAATACGTGTCCGTTAATCAATCAGGCTTTGTAATGTCGTAAATATCGAAGATATAACAAAATACTTCACTAGGAAGGTACTTACGGTTAACCACGTGGGCACACAGGTTATTTATTACCACTTCCGAGCTAAAAGAAAACCACTTACTAACCTTTGAATATATAAATTTATTTTAATTTCATATTGACTGCATTTAACCCGAACTCAAATATTATAATGTTCACATTTATTAATTTTAAATAGCAAAAGAATACGACGTAGACTTTATACTACATTAAACTAATAGTCACTACACTCCGCGCTAATAGTCAAGTTGTTGCTTCGATGACTGCTACCAGAATGCCGCCACGATTTTCCCGGCGGCGCTCGTAGCTTCGTCGAACCTCCCACTCCGCTCGCCGACCGCCGCCGGAAGCTGGTATGGCGGGAACTGTCGGTTCGCATGAGCTTCGCGCGTAGCCGGCCGCGCGCTGTTCTGTTGCTTGTTCGTTGTTCCGCCGGAAGCTGGTATGGCGGAAACTGTTGGTTCGCACGAGCTTCACGCGTAGCCGGCCGCTCGCTGTTCTGTTACTTGTTCGTTGTTCCGCCGGAAGCTGGTATGGCGGGAACTGTTGGTTCGCACGAGCTTCACGCGTAGCCGGCCGCTCGCTGTTCTGTTACTTGTTCGTTGTTCCGCCGGAAGCTGGTATGGCGGGAACTGTTGGTTCGCACGAGCTTCACGCGCGCTGTTCTGTTACTTGTTCGTTGTCAACTTTCGACTTGAATGACAATTGCTAACATAATAAAGTTATCTAAACATGGTATCGCACCTATCAAGGAGTAGCGGTACTAATATTATGTTAAACGATGCGAAGCTAACTACTTAGTTCTATGACTGGTAGATAGATGTCACTACTTGGGTAGTGTAGTCATTCCACGCTAGGTAGCGCTTTTGAATGTAACTTATTTGTCCAAAAAAAACAGTAATTTAATAATATGTAAGAATCTTCAGTCTCACAATCTTCTGTATCTTCAGTAGTAATCTACGAACCCTTATAGTTTCGCCATGTCCGTCTGTCCGTCTGTCCGCAGGTTTCCTAAGAAACCCTTGGTACTACAGAGCTGAAACTAAGCATGATTATACATATGAATCACGCCGACGGAACTGTAGAGTAAAATCTTGGAAAAAAAAATTTTTTCGGGTGTCTCCCATAGACGTGAAAGGGCGATGAATTTTTTTTTCTCGCCAATATCATTGACTGGGGTGTCATAGGATAGCATTTTAAAATATAGAAGGGGTTTACTAAGAACGTTTTTCGATTCAGCACTCCGTTTGCGAAATATAAATTTTTAAAGTGAACATTTTTGTCAAACACAAGTGTCCCCCCCCTATACCTGCTAAATGGTTATTTTTAAAAATGTGAAAAAATTCACGTTGGAAGAATATACAACGAAATTTAAAGGAAAACTATCACACATAAGTTGGTCCTTCAAGTTTGCGAGTAATAGTCGACCAAGTGCCAAACACTGTTGGGATTAATAATAATGTATTTGAACCATGCTGCTACGGAACCCTACAATGCGCGTGGCTCGACACGCTCTTGGCCGGTTTTTAACTCTGTGTCTGTTAGTTAACAAAGGTGCAGTCTTCCCACAAGAAGAACAAGCAAGAAACTCGAGGGTTGCTTTTTTTCTTTTAAATATTATTACTTTATTTTTCTTTAAACTGATCTATTTAGTTTAGGAAGTTTTGAGTATACTTTTGTTTCTTTCAAATGCTCAGTGGTGAAGGAAAACATCGTGATGATACCCGCACGTCTAAGACAATTCATTTTCGAAAGACGAGCGGTCCACCAACCCGCATTGGCCCAGCGTGGTGGACTATGGCCTAAATCCCTTTCGTGTTTCGAAAGGAGGCCCAAGCCCCTCGGTGGGGACGTATATTTATTTATACTTTTTGTATATCCCCAGACAACCACTACGTGCAGGCGTACCAGCAGCAGCGGCAGCAGTTTGAGCTACAGCAGCAGTACAACCAGCAGCCTCGCACTCAACAGGTGTGAAACAACTATTCACCTATTCATTGTATTAAGGTTCAAAATTAAATGGAAGCGGTGACGAATAAAACGTACGTGCTCTCAGGTTCTTAGTAATAAAATTGTTTTTAAAATTAAAGACGAAAAAAATTTGGAAGATTTATTCAAAATGATGGTCTTAATTCCGGGTTTAAGTTTTTGCTGAGCTGTTCCTTACACTCTGTAGTACTTGTATTTACAGTGTTGTGATTTCTTGTTTAAATGAAGAAATATGTTCGGTTCCAGAATCAGGGCAGCGAAGGAGACGGTCGCCCAGCTGGCGGACAGTACTACGTGCAGAACTGGAGGCCTGGACAGGAGGATGACGGACAGGTATTAATTAATTAATTCAATGTCAAAGTCAAAAATAGCTTTATTTCATAGAACACGCAGAATGTAGCTTAAAATACGTCAAAATAATCAAAATAAAACAGGTAAATAACATTAGCATTTTTAACTTTGCGCCTATTCGCAAAGGTGCAGTCTTCCTCGGAAGACATAAATAGACACACACAGTCACTCACGCTCGTCATCATCATTTAGTTATAGATCATTTGATGCCACATTTGACAAAAAATACCAAATGATAATTTTATTTGCGTTGTCATCATTTTCTTTTTTAGATCTAACACTGTCTTTCTCTTTACAGTACCGTGAGAACGAGGTAGAAAATCGAGGGCCACACACCTTCGGGGAAGGATATGCTTTCTCCTTCCAAGGATAGACTGATCTCAACCACCGACAGGCCAGCGCAGCAATACGCAAAGTCGATACTATCTACCTAGTTCAGCTCAAAGGAAATTAGGAAGTAACGCATTTTTAACACGTTTCTTAACCAAATTGTTTACCTGTATTATGTACAGAGATCAGGTTATAAAAGACATTAACTTTCAAATTTTCCTTGTTTGTAAATTATAAATAAAACATTAGGATGATGTCCCCATGCATACCCCTAAACAGCTGGCTTGTGAAATATTATTTACCATAAAACCAAGAATTATATATTTGTAATTTTAATAGTTTTATAAGCGTATTTTTAACAACGATAATAATAAATATTTTTTTCAGTAACAAATTGAACTTTATTTTTGAACAAAGTAATCATAAAACCTTATTTTATTATTGAAATATAATGTGAACGCACCTATATCTTGTCTATGCCTTCAATATTTTCTTTTGACTCTGTATTGTCTTTGCGCTCTCTCTTCTCTCTCACGAAATATGGCCGGACGCAGCTTAATAGAATCAATGTGCAATTTAATTAAGTATTTAATGTTATGTTAGTCTTGCTCACATTTATTGTGATAATAAATGCTAGTTGCAAGTCAGTATTCGTTTCATTGCTTGATCGCGGGCACATTCCACTTCTGCAGTTAAATTAATAGGTTATGCGCTCAGTCGCACGTGCCTTTGCGATTTATTACATTTGTATCTTTGCTGCGTCCGGCCCAACGAACCATATCTACACCGAAAACCATGGCACCGCCTCCGCCAGTGGATACGCATGTGAGTCTTGGAAATTTGGTCGAAAAACTTGATGGTGCTACAAATTATCACACGTGGAAATTTTCTATGAAGAACTTGCTCATATTGGAAAACCTGTGGAATGTCATAGATGGCAGTGACACCGATAGCACTCGTGGACAACGTGCTTTGGCAAGAATCTGCTTGACACTAAAACCTAACCTGTTTCAATATGTCAGAAACGCTGGAACTGCAGCTGAAGCTTGGAAAAACCTTGCAGACGTGTTTGAGGATAAAGGGCTTTATCGTCGCGTGCTGTTACTGAGAAAGCTTCACCGCATATCGTTCTTGGATTTTTCATGCATGGCTGATTACATAGAAAAAGTTACTACGTTGGTTCATCAGTTGCATGACATTGGTAGAGTGATTGAGGATGCCGAGGTGGC
This sequence comes from Aproaerema taeniolella, assembly GCA_949987775.1. NCBI lineage: Eukaryota > Metazoa > Arthropoda > Insecta > Lepidoptera > Gelechiidae > Aproaerema > Aproaerema taeniolella. The sequence goes on from OX465271.1 coordinate 7,337,318, forward strand.
AGAAATCCTGCTTAGCGGACTTCCTTCGGAGTACGACCCTCTGGTCTCAAACCTGTCTACTGCGACAAGCACTGCATCAATTAGTAGTGAAAATGTAAAGAGCCGTCTTCTGCAAGAATACTCGAGAAAATCTGCGGATAACAACAGCACAGCTTAGCTATCTAATAATAGTAAGACACGTTTTAACGGTAATAATGCATTGACCTGTGATTTTTGTAACAAAAAGGGTCATATCAAAGCAAAATGTTTCAAGTTGAAAAGAATGAAGAAAAATTCCAAATCACAAACTTCAGCGAATGCAGAGAAAACTAACTTAGCCTCAGCTTTTCTATCACAGCAATCCCTTCAGTTTTATGTGGATAGTGGCGCTACTAGTCATATGGTTAATGACAAAAAATTAATGCAAAATATGAAGCCATGTAAATCAACAGTTACTGTTGCTAGCAAGGAACTACTTATGTGTGACGGTCTAGGACAAATGAATTTATGTATAAATAATCAGGATAGCGGACTGGAAGACTGCACGACATGTCTTGAGGGGAAGATGTCGGCCGCATCTTATCCCAAAGGCCATGCAAAGCGTGCGGACCAGCCCCTGCAACTGATCCATTCAGATGTCTGCGGGCCAATACAGGAGCCTACCTGGGGAGGGGCGAGATATCTTGTGACATTCACCGATGACCACACTAGAAAAACATTTGGATATTTAATGAAAAATAAATCAGAGGTGTAGAAAATGAAGAGGAAGAATATTGTACGGGGAATGAGGACGAGTCGTCTTCTTCCAACGAATTTTCTGCTAATGACTACAGTGAAGAGCTGATGTCATCTGGCCAGACTTCTCATGGAGGGGAAGAATCATATAGAGACAATTCGACGAGAGTGTCCGGTCGTCCTGTTCGTACCGTAAGACCACCAGACAGGTATGGTGACTATGATTACTCTATGTTGACTCAGCATGCAATGTTTGAAGAACCTAGGACATATGATGAGGTTATGGCATCTCCAAGACGTGAGGAGTGGTTAGCCGCCATGCGGAGCGAATATTCCTCGTTAATTCACAACCAGGTTTGGAAATTGGTAGATAGACCTACTAATAAAAATGTTGTGAAATGTAAGTGGGTTTTCAAAGCTAAGCATGATGCTGATGGAAAATTTGATAAATTTAAGGCTCGTCTGGTTGCCAAAGGTTTTACCCAAAAACATGGAATTGATTATAACGAAACTTTTTCGCCAGTCGTTCGCCATTCTTCCATGCGAATTTTATTTGCGTTGGCTAATGATATGGACTTGGAGATAGATCACATTGATGTAGAAACTGCATTTTTAAATGGAAATCTCAAAGAGACTATATACATGGAACAGCCTGAAGGTTTTTCAAACGATAATGCCAATAAAGTTTGTTTATTGCAAAAAAGTATATATGGTTTAAAGCAAGCTAGTAAAATGTGGAATGAAAAAGAAAATTCTGTTCTTATTGGTAATGGTTTCAAACAGTCAATTTGTGAGCCATGTGTGTATAGTAAAAAGGTAGAAAATGACTATGTGATCATATCTCTATATGTTGACGATTTTTATGTATTCTATTCCAAAAATAGTATTATTAAAACTCAATTGACTAATATTTTTAGAAAAAGAATTTAATATTAAGAATTTAGATCCATTGAAAAATTATCTTGGCATAAGAGTCACTAGAGATAAGTCAAAAGGTACTTTATGTTTAGATCAAACAGAGTATATCAAGAAATTGTTAAGAAAATTTAACATGGAAAATTGTAAACCTGTTGCTACACCAATGGCTGTAAACTCAAAGCTAAGTAATTGTGAAAATACAGAATCTTGTCTACTTGATGAAACTTATAATTACAGACAACTAATAGGTAGTCTTGTGTATTTGTCAGTAGGTACTAGAGCGGATATTTCATATGCTTGCAGCCAATTAAGCCAGTTTAATAACAGCTTTACTGAGTCTCATTGGATTGCGGCCAAACGAATTCTGAGGTATTTAGCTGGTACAATTAACCACTGTTTATGTTTTATAAAGAGTGTTGATTGGGTTTTAAAGGCATATACCGACGCCGACTGGGGCAACGATGACAGTGACCGAAAGTCCTATACAGGTTTTGTCATAAAGCTTGGTAATAGTACAATAAACTCGGAATCACGCAAGCAAAAGTGCGTGGCTTTGTCTAGTACAGAGGCAGAATACCTAGCCATAGGAGATGTTTGTAAAGACGTTTGCTTTATTAAAAACTTACTTTTAGAAATTATGACCAAAGATATTCCATGTATAATTTATAATGACAATCAAAGCGCACAGAAAATTTTAGAATGTAAAGAATTTTGTCATAAGAGAACCAAACATATTGATATAAGGTATCACTTTGTAAAAGATTTGGTTAAAAATAATTCTTTTTGGGTATTAACACGTTCGCTGCGTTATGAGATCGAAAAGGCCGCAAGCGTGACTTCTCGCTGGTGCGGCAGTCAAAATCGCGCTCTTTCACTCTGTGCGGGGGTTGTCAATTTCAACATTTCTATGAGTAGAACAGAGACAAATATATATAATTTATTCTTTTATGAAGCTTAGCCTAACGGCACAATAAATACGTTATGAGGTTGAATAGGTCTCAGACGCACTGAATAGAAATTATTTCCTTCTAGTGCGGTATGTGGCCTAATCTGTCTCATGAATTGCAGGCCTCATAGCCGCACGGAGTGAAGCGCGGGCGGCGCGGGCTCCGCGCGTCCTGGCTTAGTGTTGTGACATATTTTGATACGCAAACACGTAGCCAGCCACTCGCGTTTTTTTTGCGATTGAGGAGTACCTAAAAATAGTTTGTTTATTATGGATAAGGATTGATCTAGTCGCAAGCGTTCCAGAAAGAAGCTTAAATATTCTGATTCTTCTAGTGGAGCGGATGAGGAGAAACAATTAAACTATAGAAAAAACCGGCCCAGAGCGTGTCGGGCCACGCGCATTGTAGGGTTCCGTAGCAGCATGGTTGAAATGTGTAGCTGGCTTCTTAATTCTAAGAGCATAATGTCATAGTCGATGTTAAAATTCCCAAATACTATAGTATCAACAGGAAATGTATTAAGGAGTTTGTAGTTTCAGAAATTAGTGTGGTTTTGGCTTAAATAAAACTGAATCGAAGTATTTAATGCGCGAGCGAAGCGAGCGCGAATTTTTTTTTTTGCGACAATATTATTGTTAGGAATAATATAACAATATCGAGCTGCTGCTAAAGCAAGTCGCGTGGCGATCGTGTATAATTTTGATGTCATTTTTGTAATTACCTATTATACGACACCTGCAATGTCAATATGTTACAGCTTGGCTTTCGACCTCGTCTCACTTTTAACGTGGAACCTTGTATGGCAGCCATTTTTGATTAGGGTACACTTCGTCGTAAATGCCACACTGGTGAATTATTCCACATTTTATTCATTATAAAAATTAATGTTTCCCAAACGGATTGCTGAATTGAAAAACGTTCGTAGTAAACCCCTTCTATCTTTTAAAAAGCTATCCTATGATAACCCACTCGATGATATAGGCGAAAAAAAAATACATCGCCCTTTCACGTGCATGGGAAAAAACTCAAAAAAAAATTTTTACACCATTTTATTTTTTAGATCTATCAGCGCAATCAATATGTATGACCATGACAAATTTCAGCTCTGTAGTACCAAGGATCTAACTTAAGTAAATATATTCTTATCAATCCCAACAACGTTTGGCACTTGGTCGACTATTACTCGCAAGCTTGAAGGGCCAACTTCCTTTTAATTTCGTTGTATATTCTATCACCGTGAATGTTTTCACATTTTTAGAAACAACCGTTTTGCTGGTTGAGGGGGGGGGGGACACTTGTGTTTGACAAAAAATTTCACTTTAAAAATTTTTGTTTCGCAATCGGAGTGCTGAATCGAAAAACGTTCCTAGTAAACCCCTTCTATCTTTTAAAAAGCTGTCCTATGACATCCCATTTGATGATATTGGCGAGAAAAAAAATTCATCGCCCTTTCACATCTATGGGAGACACCCGAAGATTTTACTCTACAGTTCTGTTGGCGTAATTTATATGTATGACCATGCTAAATTTCAGCTCTGTAGTACCAAGGGTAGCAAATCTAATGATTTAGTCTGTTTCAAGAAAAAAAAAACATTTAGTTCAATCTTTTTGAATATTTTTTTTTGTTTTATCGACACCACAATTCTCTTTTATTCCCATCCCTAGTCGAGACACAAATCGAACTTTCTTTCAGTGCGATCTGAGGCAGAACAGATATCATATATATTTTGTTCAATTATTCAATGTCGAAATGTCGAATCTGCGGGCGAAGCCAGATTCAAGTTTAGTAACTATTTAAGTTTATTATGGTAGAGTTTCAAGCAGTTATTGTAACAATTGGGCTATATATAGGTGTTTTTTACAAACCATATTTTGTGAGGCCTAAGAGGTCTCAAACGCACTGAAAAAAAGATCGAGTTTGCCTCGAAATGGCCTCATACGCACTGGCTGAAAGTCCATGAAAAATGGCGCCGCAGTTAACGTGTTAAAAAAAAGTACTTCCCCAGAGCTCTCTAGGTGGCGCTGAACTGACTCCGTTACTAGGTGCCAAAGCCAAAAGGCTTGGAGAAAAACATTGCATCAAATATTCTGTTCGTTTGCTATGGCTTTCGATCATCCTAGTTTTCTCGCGCTTTGTTATAATTCAGTTTTGTTTGTTCATTGTTTTCGTAAAATCGCCTAACTACGCGTGGTAGATGTGATATTGATGTGATATGACATTAACGTTTCGTTTTATGATCTCAAAATTACGTTCAAGTGAATTAATCAAAAATAATGTAACGTTCCGTTCCTTGCAGTAACGTACCTAGTTTAGCGCCATCTATCCGGCGACTGGGGAAAAAATAAAAAAAAATAAAAAGAAAATCCCTCATTAGATATCTGTGTACTGAGAAAATGATAGCAGATGTTTTGACCAAGCCATTATGTAAGGTGAAGCATTGTGGTATTTAACTTATTTCTATGTCTATGGACTTTATTGACGGTATGAACTTACGTAAGACACTTGATAACTCTACATAATAGAGACTGATGATAATAATAATAAATGTCTTTATTTCAAGCAACATTGGCTCATTTGTTAGTAAAATAGTCTAAAAACTTAAAATTATGTTAGTACTTACTAATAATGATGATTTAGATGATTAAATAACATTTAAATTTTAAATTAATTCAATATTAATGGCATCAAAACCCACTCCAAGCCCCCTAGTTGTCTCTTGTGTCCTATTTTAAGGCTGGTTGTGATGGACCAAAACCTTGATGAAATGTCCCAATAGTGGGGAGTCAGTTTTCTCGCTCAGCACCTTCAAGATGCTATTGGAACTGTTCCGGGTGCGCGTCAGTAGAGATGACGTTCTTTTTCTAATAATTGCGAAGAAATCGTCAGCTCTCGCATTCGCAAACATTTCTGACGCGCTACAAAATCTTGGAAGTCCCAATAGCATCCTGAAGCCATTATTGTACTGCACCCGCAGGGCATTGTAGGCCTTCTGCGTAAAGCTAGTCCACAGGGCGCAGGTGTAGAAAGTTTGGCAGTACGCTTTAAATAGTGTTATTTTGGCCTCTACACTACACCGTGCGAACCTGCGGGCCAACATATTGCTTCTTGCTGCCAATGCCCTGCGTTCACGTTCCATATCCGTTTGGTCTTTGAGGTCCTCAGCAATATAGTGCCCCAGATATTTAAATTGAGTGACTCTCCTTAACGGTGCCCCATGAAGGCAAATTTCAGGCTGATATTTAACTATTTTACCGGGGACCTCAAAGATCATATATTCACTTTTAAAGCAATTGTATATCAAGCCGTGACTTGCAGCGTATTCCTCTCACAAACGAAGAAGCTCTCTAATTGAACCCGCCGTTGGGCCCAGCAGCACCATATCATCGGCATAGCTGAGGTTATTAATAGATACACCATCCACATGGCAGCCAATTGGTTTACTGCTGAGCCCATCGATCAGATTATTAATATATAGGTTGAAGAGCTTAGGGGAGGTCAAACCCCCCTGCCTTACCCCACACTCCAGCCTATATTCACTTGAGAGAGATTACCCCCAGCGTACTATGTTGCGTTGATTCGAGTACCAGAACCTAAATAAGTTTACTACATCCCCCGGTACACCTGCCTCCTCCACCTTGTTCCAAAGAACATCATAGGATACAAGATCAAACGCCTTGGAAAGATCGAGGAAACAGGCATACACAGGAGTACTCCTGTCCTTGTAATATTGGACCGTTTGCTTAAGGCTTAAAATGGCACTTTCCGTCGACAGGCCCGGCCGGAATCCGAACTGTGCGTCATTTAATTTTACTTTTTTATCCAGTTCCTTACCTAAAAGACCGTCCAGCACCTTAGCCAGGGTAGTCGCCAACGATATAGGTCGATAGTTGGCTTTGTTAGACAGATCTCCCGTGCGATTTTTTGCAATGGGTATAACCATCGTTTTCATAAGGTCAGTAGGAAGATAGGAATGACCAATGCAAAGTGAGTAAAGCATGGCCAATACTCTAGGAAGATGAACACCTGCGCATTTCAGGTGCTCGATACTAATGCCGTCATGTCCAGGAGACTTACCCCGCGACATCTGGCGTATTACCGCCTGAACTTGTTTAGCAGAGAACCTCAAAGGCTCAGACACATGACAGCGCATACCATCGAACACCGACGCCGAAGGTCCCAGAGGAGATGATACTCTAAAATGATCTTTGAACAGGTTGGCAATATCTGTCGGTTCATTACATCCTGATACACTCACCGGAAGGCCCAGCCGTACGTTCAACCTGTTAGTTGCCTTCCAAAATCGACCAAAGTCTTTGGATGACCTGTGTCACGCTATAATATCCATTTTTATTTGATCCTGGTGGTTTTGACACCATTTTAATCTGCTTTTGAAAACTTTACGGCTATCACACATGTCATTCCACACAGCGCCCGACCGAGGTTTATTATGAAGCAGCCACGCTTCGAAAGCAAGCCGGGCCTCACGGTGAGCTTCTCGTACATGTTTATTCCAGCCGATCACTTGCCCTCTCTTTTTTGATACATTGGCCTCGTGTGTCTGCACTGCTGCTTCAGAGAGAATGTTCACAACAGCTGAATACAAAGAATCTATTTCAGATCTATGACTAGGGTTAGAACACATTCCATCCGCACAGACGCCAAACACATCCGGGAATTGTATATCCCTCAGCCTACGATTGCAATAGTCGTTGTGTTTTTTGATCTGGTCAGCCGTCCTATTTCCCCATATAATTTTATTTCTGGTTTTTAAACTCGAACTAAGCTTAGGTGGGATTATGTTTAAGCTGCAATCTATGAAAAGAGGAAAGTGATCAGACCAATACACACCCATATCCACCCTTGCACTCCGCACAGTTCTCCAAGCAGAGTCCGTCACAACACAGTGATCAAGCCAACTCCGTTTACCACTACTCTCACTAATAAATGTGAAGGTACCCGAATCAATACCCAGCGTCTCAACATCCGCGCACACCCAGTTCTGTTCAGCGGAGTAGTTAACTAACTCCTCCCAGAAGGGTTTTCCAGGGTGTGAGTTGAAATCCCCTAACATATAAACCGCTTCTACGCCTGTACTATCTATAATGGCATTTAGTTCACCCAGACAACTCGTAAACTCAGTTAGATTCCTTACCTCATCTGTGGGCATATATGCATTCAGTATCAAGATCGTCCTATCTTCTAAAGTAGCTCTAATACCTACAAGTCGCTATATAATAAATTATTATAATTAATAATTTATTATAATTTAATATTTGTAATTTATTACAATTTATTAATGACAAAACAATAAAGGCATAAGGGGAAGTATTGAAATATAATGTGAACGCACCTATATCTTGTCTATGCCTTCAATATTTTCTTTTGACTCTGTATTGTCTTTGCGCTCTCTCTTCTCTCTCACGAAATATGGCCGGACGCAGCTTAATAAATTCAATGTGCAATTTAATTAAGTATTTAATGTTATGTTAGTCTTGCTCACATTTATTGTGATAATAAATGCTAGTTGCAAGTCAGTATTCGTTTCATTGCTTGATCGCGGGCACATTCCACTTCTGCAGTTAAATTAATATTTATGTTATTTTTGAAAACGAAAGATTTTCTTATTTGGCTGTTGCTCCAATGGGTGGCGCTAAAAACATGAAAAGACGCGTATGCATACCCCTTCTTCAGTAGGTGGTTCACTTGGTCTACCATATTGACTCTTAGCAGTGTTGTAACTTAATGGCAGCTTGGAGTCGTCATCTCGCCATGGCAATCTTACTTCAATGAGCCCGTCTTCTGGAATATATTGCACGCTGTTTTTGCTCGCTGACTTTTATTTAAGATATGCCCAGGCCGTCGACTTCAAAGTGTTTGCTGACCTCGATCTCTGTCTTCTCTTCAACTGTATTTATTTTTAGGGTTCCGTTCCTAAAGGGAAAAAACGGGACCCTATTACTAAGGCTCCGCTGTCCGTCCGTTTGTCTGTCACCAGGTGTATCTCATGAACTGTGAAATAGAAATAGAAATAGAAATGTCTTTGTTTGCACGGATAATGGTAATTGTGCTACAATGGTCTCGAGGACTCCCCCCGTAGTGTCTCCGACTCAATCCGCTGTTTGGTAAGCCAGTAGTTGACCCTCTCTTCCACCCGATTAACGTTTTCCTCTTCCTCGCTATTGCTGTCGCTTTCAATGGCCGCCATGTCGCTAGCTAACTTCATTTGTACAAGGTGCGCTTCTAATTGCAGCTCCCTCCGTCTGATAGCAGCCAGCTTATCTTCGGTTTCATACTTCAGGCGGGCCACGGTGTTAGCAGTTGATCTTCTCGAAGTAATTGATCGCTCTTTTCTCGGGTGAGCGTGCGTAGGCCGAGAATGTTCGCCCTCTTCCATAAATTCCGCCCATTCCCTTTGCCGGTGGCGCCGTTCGTCCAGGTCCCGTTCCCGCTCACGTTTGCGTTCGCGTTCGCGCCCGCGCTCGCGCTCCAATACGTGTTCGCATTCGCGCTCGCGCTCCGTCCGCTTTTCCGCTGACGATCCCACTTCTCCCCCCGACATATTGGGAAGAAGTGCCTCCCTCTGACAAGTGAGGGAAGGGTGCACCCCCGCGGAGGCCGGAGGGGCACTCGTCTCTGCTGATGGAGAGCGCGGCGGTTGTTCAAACACTACCGCTTGACCCGACTGTTCTTCGGTCCCGGCTTGGCTTCTGGTGAGGACCATTCTTCGCTCTTCCCTAGGTCACTGTAGATCCGTAGAAACACTGTAGATCCGGCTCGAAAATCTTCTGAGGTGGACTGTATTAAAACACAGGTTGAGAGTTCTTCCTAAGGTTTATTTTCCTTCGCTTGAGAGAGTTCCTTACTTGCCGATTGCTTACTGCTGACTACAAATTTCCTTTGTGGAAGTCTTCTCGAGCGTCGAAGGGGCGCAAATTTCCTCTCGGGAAGTCTTCTCGAGCGCCGGAGGGGCGCTCGGGGAAGCCGCATCGGGGCGAACCCCATGGCGGCGAAAATCTGTCGCGGCCTATGAAAATAGGCCGGTCGTTGGGATTGCCTCTGACCCTACCTGCGTCTAGGGTGAGGGGACTATTCTGCTCCCCCCGACAGGGAAGGCAAGAGCGTACCTTCGGCTGTCGTAGGGCGCATTTTGGGGGACGCGGGCGGGCGGGAAGAGGCGACGCTACCATACAATGGCTACGCCGACAGTTCCCGCCCATCCGCTGTCTGTCGAATAGGTCTGTCACTGGGCCCTCTCACACGGCCCTGTGGTTGGAACACAACGCGTAACGTGTGAGAGTGACCCATTCATCAGTCATGTAACCGTCAGCGGCCATCGGCCCGCTACAGTTACATGACCGAGTTGGAATGTCGAGGGGGAACTAAGGGGGATCGACTTCTCGTTTAAAAGGTACCGAAGGGTACTAAAGGAGAAGGGGAAAGAGTAAAGTGATGGTGCAGGCAAAGAGCTCTTTGCCCGCTGTGAAAAACAAGCCTCCCTTTCTTTTTTTTTTTTTCTCATCTAGGGAGGGAGCGACCCAAAGTTGGTGCAACCTATGCTGCTTTCCATGACCCACCACCGCGTTTGCGGTTTGGTCGCCGCCATGGGAAGCAATATGGGACGGGTGGAAGCCTGGTGGAGCCTTGCAGCCGTCCTGCCACAGGGCTAAGGACAGACTGCCCAGCTCCACCTCGCCCACCTTGGTCTTGCTTGGAGGGATCTAGGGGGGTCACGTTGGTGTAAAATGATTGCGCGTAGCTGTGGTACCCTGCGGCCTCAACCCTGGGGGAGGTCAAGCGGGGAGGTGTCTTAGTCGGTTTGGGTGCGTCTGCCTCGAGCCCTCGGCCCAGGGGGGGTCGGGCGAGGCAGAACGGTGTCAAGTCCGGGGGTGCGTCGAGTCCGGTGGGGGCTGCCTCGCGCCCTCAACCCTAGAGGAGGTCGAGCGAGGCAGCGTAGAGTCTTGATCGGTGGTGGTGTCATCGTCCGGTGGGATGAGCTCTGCAGCGACGGTCCGGGGGGCGGGCGTAGAGGGGCGCGATGTCGCGCAGATGTTCGAACGCGGAGTTATCCGCGCGATCGAACATCCTCCTCGCCAGGCGGACGATGAAGTCGTCCAGGCTGTCGAGTTTGAGGTCGCGCCGGATCATGTCGTTACGAACGTAGCGGCCGGCGTTGACAATGTTGCGTAGGCACTGGTTCTCCTGGGCTCGGAGGTGGCGTTTCTGCGACTCGCAGACCAGTGCATACCATGCCGGTGCCGCGTACGTTAGGCGTGATCGGATGTAGGTTTTATAAACCATGAGCTTGGTGTGGAGTGGGAGCTTCGAGGCGAAGACGGGGCGCAACCTAGCGCTCGCGACTTTGGCCTGGACGACGGTGTTGTTGACGTGGGCGCGCATGGTAAGTCGGCGGTCGA